>CM046029.1:3220983-3639519 GCA_025215565.1 Flaveria ramosissima
CAACAACATGTTTATTGACGTGTTTTAGCTCGTGATGTAGGTTGTGAAGGAAATGCTGGAAGGCACTAGTTTGGTAAAGGAGACTTAGGGGTTAGAGTTGAATAATATCTTTATATAGAAGATAGAGACTGGATTAAAACTGCCCGAGACAGTATGTGTATTTTGTGTTTAAGGAGTTTGGCGCAATGACACGTGTATTATATTTGTACTGTTAAATATGTTAACTTAGTCTATATTGTGCTCTTGAGTGTTAAGTCTTCTGTTTTATATTATTATGTATTGTAATACAACAGGTCGTGCTCGTAGATTGGGGTGTGACAATTATTATGTAGTTATAATTGTAAAACACAATGATAAATTACAATAAATTTATAAACTATATAAAAATAATGAAAAATGTAAAGCACAATGATAAATACAGATATGATGATAAACATTTGATACAACAAACTAATATTTAACATAATTAACTAACGTATTTGACATAATGATTAAAATTTCATCATCTATAAAATCACAGAAGAACACATGTCAAGTTCAAGATCCCTTTTAAGCTTTCTACATTAGATACCTTTTCTACACTAGCTTATCCAAATAAAAAATATAAAATCATCAATAAACCAAGATAGATGGTAAATAATCATTATTAGATATGTTAGATAAATTTGATTGTTAAAATTATTTTCTCCTATTTTCTAAAACCACATGGTACTCCTTAACAATTATTTTTATAACACTATTTTATAACACTAATAAATTATAGTATGTATTTCAATGACATCATTTAGTAATATCTGATGTTTATTTAGTAATATCTGATGTTTATTATTAAATTAATGCATGCCAAAGTCGTATAAAATGGATACTAGGATGACTTAGGACTTTAGCAGTATAATTAAATGTTGTTTGTGTTTGTTGTTAAACTATTATATTATGTATAGATTTGAATGTATGAAAATATTTTTGAGACATGTGTATATACATAGCTAACGCTACTAAGAGGATAACGACGAAATTTAAACTTAAACTTTATTTAAAACAAAATTAGACAACACCTCTCTTTCTCTATTAATTAGGAACTTGGGGACTGAAGATAAACTGGTAGTTTATAGTTTGTTGTCGAGTTAAAAGTTATATTTAAATTTATATGTGTAATGTGTGTATATATGTAATTAAAAAATAAATATTAAATAAAATATATAGTTCTTGTCCTTTTAAAATTTTCGGCCTAAGACGCTAGCTAGCCTCAAAATCTTTGCCCACGGAGCCGAGAATTAGAGTCGAACTCATGCTTTGGAAAAGTAGGTGTAAATGTTTCCTTCTTTAGCAGAACCGAGAATTATTTCCTACGTCGGTGTGAGTATTTTTCGATTTTAATTAGATTCTACCAACCTAAACATCATAAATTTCTGGGGTGGTCAATGGTCGAGTTGGGCACAAAATAAAGGAAGATATAATTAGATAAAAATATAATATCATTAAATACAAGAAAAATAACTTTTATAGTTGTTCTTTATGAGTTCTCATATATTGAAACTAGTCAATCAAATTTTCGTTGATAACTTTTGCAAGAACAAATTTTCCTATAGCAAATGTAAGCATTGTTCATATACACAACAACGATTCGGTTTATATATTTCCATCTTTACATACTTCACTAAACAAAAATCTATCAAAACTTGTGTTTGCAACGGGTAGAATTAATATTAATTTTATTAAACGATAGATCAACAACAAAGATCGAATACTTGTATCATTCACGCTGACAAACATTTTTCCTTCTTTGATATTATCAATGTAGCTGTCGAGCTCATTTATAGATTGTTCTCTTTCTTCGTAACTAAAATCACAGAATACATCTCGGCCAACCATATATAATATATTTGAAACATCTAAACATAAAGGTTATCATGGGGATTTTTTTCGAAAATATGGGGTTTTAGAAAATGGGAGTATTAGAAAATGTGATTTGGTCTATATATTTACCTTGGAACTTTTAATTAATATATGGGTAATAGAAATGAGAACCGACTATATATATATATGAATTTGGGCTTTTAATTCTATTGTTCAACAATCTACATAACTAATACAACAATTTTTATTTAATATTTTAGATGACTTTTTATTTACCAATTTACTTCAAAAAACTTATATAGTATTATTTCAAAATCATAGATAATTGGGTCATTTTTATTTTAAAAAAAATCGTCTCAATTGAAAAAAAAAATTAATGTCATTTGAAATTCATGTATTATACATTTTATTTGAAACCATAAAAAGAATGGTGTCGGGCAAGCCCACCTTCCTCAAGATGGTTCCGCCACTGGTTTGCTGTAAATATTTTAGAACAATATCCATGAACCATTGACCTTTGTTATTATTATTATTGTTGCTATTTTTATTATTACTATTATTTTTTCAACAGTAAGTTTTTTTAAAAAAAGTATATGTAGGAATTACAAGAGGATATCTTAGGTCAAGTTGGGGTCACCTCCATAGGGTTACAACACCAATCCACTTGATATGTGCTTTTGAATTGTGACTTTTAACCCGTGTATACATTTTCATCACCTGTATTTAATCTAGAAGTGTCTATGTGGATTGAGAGAATGCCTTTGAATTTCTCTCATTTCTTGCTTTCCATAAGAGTAACTAGTTAATAGACCTGCATTTCATACATATGTGCAACCAAAATTGATTGATTAAATTTAGTTTGCGGCTAATTATCCCCTAGTGAATCAGTAATACTAAGTTGAATGCCAAATATGGATCTATTATTGTCTTATATACAGCATGTGTTATATAGACTCCATATCTGGTGCGTGGATGAAACCCATGTGGCATAACATAGTTTCAACTAAGGAAATACGACAACACATGTGACCACACTCACGTCTCAAGGGCCACGCCCCTTTCACTGGTATAAGTATAACACATTGCCTTAGAAACTTGTTTTCCCATAATGTTAACAAATTAAAGGATTACTCAAAAGTTCAATCTTTATTATTGACAAAAGAAAATATAAAAAATACTTATTTAAACAATAAGCTCTTTATATATTAAAATTTGACCTTTGAGTCCAATTCCATGAACATATTATTAGACACAAAGAATTTAATAACTCATTTGACTTCAAAAGTTTATTTTTAATCACCATGAAATTTTCGACCATGAAAAAGAAAATGAAAGTATCCTTAACAAGCATATATATAGCTAATATTTGATTATTCATGGACTAATACTGTTAACAAATCCTAATTAGATATTTTAATAGATATATGTCCAAATACAAGGTATTTGTGGACTGAAACTAGCTTCCAAGGAAGTAAAATCCAAAAGTTACAAACCCTAAAAGTCATACAAGTATTGCAAGTTCTATCAAACAAAATGGACTGACTATTCAAGCTTGGTGGCTATTGGTGTCATCACAAGGTCACTTTAACTTGTTGCTAAAGATGGAAATCAATTCATCCCCTGGTATATATGCTCCAATAATCAAATCATACCTAAGTTCAGATGAATCTTGTGAGTTGTGACCAAAGTACAAAGTGGGAATCATTTTAGTGAATTAGATGATGTTTGCAGGACTAAAGAGTTGGGTAGAGTAGAGCATCAAATTCCTTTTGCACTACACTACAAATTAACCAAAGGTACATGCTAAAGCAAAACTGAAGTGAAAGCACTTATTAACTATAGGGCGTTTGTGACCTCACTGGCGTATGTGGCAACCCAGTGAACCCACAAACGGCCCATACACGTCCTTGTGCACGCGGGTGTGCAATAATTAGTGAGTTAGATGGTCGCATCGAATTCTTTTGGCACTACAGTACAAATCAAAGGTGCATGCTAAAGTAAAACTGAAATGAAAGCACTTAGAAATTAGGGTTTTATGATCAAATGGTGTGATTGTCATCCACAATTGAATTGAATGGGATAGTACACATTCTTGAGGAGCTGAGGGCCTCCAGGTAATCATGCTTATCTCAATGTTGAAAGCAACCCTAGAACCATACCCATGTGGTCCTGTAAGTGGTCATAATGCCAGTCTAAAAGGAAATGACAGCGTGAGTTAGGGCTTTCTCTAGAGATAGAGATGGAGAGAGAAAGAATGGTGTACATTTATAGGTTTAGGCGGCATGTAAATATGGAAAGTAAATAGTAGTGCTTCACATGGACTTTCAATGTTTTGGTCCACTGCAAATTTCAAGGGATTTGTACTAGTACAACAGTAGTTTAACTAGTACACTTGAAATTGAGGGCTTACCATTTAATTAAGCTGTGATTAAATGGTAATACCAAATTAAGATCGTTTGTGGTTAAAATCACCTCTTGGAGGTGAATTTTAGTGTTTGAATATTAGGTGGTGTCTAGATGGATAAGAGAGGGAAGAGAAGGATTGCAATTTATTTGGTATTTCAAACAACTCGAAGTAACTTTCATGAGAAGGAGAGAGAAAGAAACAAGGGAGGAGAAAGTTGTGATATGATGATGGTTGGGGCATCTGGACTTAAGTCATTGCTAGGATGCTCTAAGCATCAATGACCATATATATAAAGGTTGTTATATTGTTATACCAATCTCTAAGTCAAACAAGCCACTCTCAAACTCAAACAGCTGTTTGACGTTATACTCAAACGGCAGTTTAAAGATGTGGGTGTATGATGTGAGCCCTAACCTTCAAATTAGCAACCATATAAAACAACCTCAAACTGTTGTTAAAAAACGATACAAAATTAGATGGTCAGTGACTTGCGTATAGCAGATCCTATATATAATAAAATGATTGAAAAAAGATCTATTTTGTCGATTATTGTTGTGATTGATCATTTCAAAGATATGCAGGGGCGCTCTTTTTTAGTCGGTAGTGTTAAATTTTAGTCCGTTAATATAAATTTTTGGTCCGGTAGTGTAAATTTTTATATAAATATCGAGTTCGCCCCCCATAAAAAAATTAAATTCGCCCCCGCCACCCCCCTACGGGATGTTCAAGCTCCGCCACTGAAGATATGATTAACCATTAGATGAATTATGTAAGGTTAGCTGTTAGTACAAATTGAAGATAATAATGAGATGTTTTCAAGTCAAGTTAAAATGAAATGTTAAGATATTATATACCTAAAGCATATGATTAAATAAGAGGCGTCTCACCACTAAAACTTATCAACATAAGAGTAATGATGTATAGTTGAAAACATTAATTAAAACATTCTAAGTTTATGTTAAATTTTTTTATTATCTCGATATAATTTGTAGCATCAACTTATGTTTAGACAATATCCGGTTTAAGAGCATTCATACTAGGTTTCTTATATATTTATATGTGATTATTTATATTACATGAAATGATTTTAAATGGTTGTGAATATAAAATAAAGAAAATTTTATTGTTTATTTGTATATTTGGTAAGATACTATTTATTCTTATTAATTTTCTAATATTTTTTAAAAAAGATTATCAATAAAAAAAAGGAAAAATATAATGATAAATATATAAAAAGATATTATCTAATTGTAAAAAATAGAGAAAAAAATATTGATTTGTATTATAATTATAATGTTTAGGATAAAAAAACTAATGTGAATACTCAAATAATGGAATCAGGTACGTGTAAGAAATACTTACATTATTATGATATGATCCGGGGATATTGATATTTCTCTTTTTTTTTCTCAAAAATAATAATAATAGTACATAACGATACATAAGTAAATACATTAACATGCTTTAATAATGTTTATAGTGATTATACATGTTTGTTTCATCCACTTGTACTAATTGGTGTTAGTGCTCGATAGGGATGTGACGACATATATGACACAAAAAATAATCAATTATGCTTAACAATAATGTAACGTTTAGTATGCAAAAATATGATTTAAAATTTAATGAATCATTAAAGGTGAATGAATAAATAATTATTTGCTTGGTAAAAGTAATATAATAAATCCTTATATAGTTGATTTCCATCCATCAAATTCATTACATTCACTATTTTCTTTCTTCTTCATTCCAATCCTTTTTCATCATCCTCAACACACCACCCACCCACCCACCCACCCACCACAACCACCACCGAACACCTAGATCAATCGCCACCGGCCACCACCACCACCACCGCCATCACCGCCACTTGCAACCACCAGCACCATCGGTCACCAACACCACCGCCATCGACAACCACCACCGGCCACCATCACCACCACTACCGGTAACGACCACCAAAAAGCATTGGCGACTACTGTCAACAACCACCCCCACCGTCACCAGCACCTCCCGCCAACATCGCCGCCGCCAACCACTGGCCACCACCGCCAAACACCGTCACCGGCAACTACCACTGGCCACCACCATCATTGATCGTTACTATCATAACCACTTATATATTCCTACCTAACAAATAACATAAAGTGGTGATTTATTCTATAGACACACGGTAATCAAACATAATATTAAAATGTAATGAATCATTTAACTTATTCATTCATTTTATTCTCACATTCATTCCATTCATCCATTCCATTCTCACATTCATTCCATTCATCCATCCATTCGCTTATTCATAACATTACATTATACCGAACAATCTCTAATTAAATCCACGAGTTTGAGTTTAGTGTTTCAATGGGCTCGGGTTAGTATTTCGTTGGAATTTCATAAACGCACTTTCTTTAAAGAGGAAGTCTCAGTCAAGCTCAAAGGTTTCTGGTTGATCCTTTTATTATTTTATAATTTTATACGGCATTTATTGTCAAAATTTAACTAGTTGGGTATTTCATATCAAAAGTTTAAAGGTAAAAGATAAATTGCGTTGGATTCTGATTGTGTAAACACAAGTTTTATATGTGTACATTTTGGGTGTGACTTCATACACTTAGAGTAGTAATATGAAAAACAAATAAAAAGGATACATAAATTTTCGAATTAATCGAGTCATGTCTAAGTTGATTATTAAAAAAAGTCACAAGTTAGGGCCTATGTGTGTAATAAGATTTTCATATTCAAGTTAAGTTTGACCCGTCAACTTGTGAATACGATCCAATTAGGAGGAACCATTTGATTAAATTTGATTAGAAAGATATAAACAATTAGGGTTGCGAGCGAACCAAACGTTCAGTGATCGAACAGTTCGCAAACCGTTTGGCAGTAAGTTCGTTTAGTAGATACATGAACACGAACACGAACATGAAAATATCGTTTGTTTAGTAAAATTCATGAACATGAACACACGTCACACCCGTTCGTTTATGTTCGTGAACGTTTAATAATATGCTTGTTTATGTTCTTGATTTTTGTGTCAGTTGTTTTTATGACATTTACATTAAATATTTTTTTTATATTTATGTTAAATAGTTGTTTATTTTTAGTGGATTTTGTGTAATGTTTGTGATAAAAATATAAATTTTATTCTAAAAATAAATATTGTGATCATTTATATTCGTTTGTGTTCATGAACTTTTTCTGGTTCGTCATATTCATAAATATTTGTCTGTGTTCGTTTGCGTTCGTTTGCGTTCGATAAGTGTTCGTAACAGTGAACAGTTCATGAATATGTTTTTTTCCCGTAATCAACAAACACGAACACAAAATCACAATCGATAATGAAAGAACATAAACAATGCATTATGTTGTTCGTTTGTTTGTTTGGTACCCTATAAACAATTATTTCATGATATATGTTCCTGTTGATTGTGATTTTCGTCTACCCTACAAATTAGGTAATGTGCCTTCAGGATTAGCTAGTATCACTCAGAAGATATATGTTGTCTATATGGTGATGATCGCTAGTGACATTCTGCTTGGCCTTGTACTTTTGGTCTAGTAAGTCTATTTTTCAAACAGGAACTGTACTTTTGATGTATTTTATTGGTCACTAAAAAGAAATTGTAATGGATAGCTAAAAAGCTATAAACTATTCAACAATAGAAAAACAGTATAGTAATATATGGCCAACCATTTTTGTTTCGGTTGTAACCATAATAACGTCGTTAAATACCATTTTCTATTAAAAACAAGTAATACATGAGGCTGGCTTTTACACTCATGAGAAGCATCTATAAAAAGATAAATTTGCCTGTAGGTTAGTTAATAAAGCATCTCAGCCACGTATGTTTAAAATTACGTGAAATCCGAACATTTATATGAAAAACCCAAAATTTCAATCCGATATCTTAAAATTCGAATATACATATTTTCGGATTTAAATAGCGATATTTGTTTTAAAAGAGTTCAGATATTTTTTATATTTGAATATCCGAATTTTGTTATTTTATTATTTATAAAATATATTTGTTAGTAATATAATTATTCGTACATATATCTTAGGTGTGAAAAAGAAAGCAAATAACAAGCCGTAAGCGTAACCAAAAAGACCGAACCAAATTGTGAATTCGTTTATCGTTTCGGTTCCTTACCGTATTCTAATTGTGAATTTGATTTTGGTTTAGTTTTCGGTTCCACAAATCTTGGTTTATTCGGATAATTGAACTGAATTTAATTGAGTAAACCAAATAATATCTACTTTAATTGGATAACCGAGCGTAATAAACTTATCGGTTTGGCCGGTCAAATTTGATTCGGTTAGACACTTTTTTATTTCAGATAGGTTTGGTCTTCAGATTGCCATAAAAATTTCAAAAACCGAATAAACCGAAATCATAACTGATAAACACCTGATTTTATATTGTTATCCTCTTCCTAATCGTAATGCTGCTATCTAAAGTCCAAGCTAATAACTCTACCTTGTCTTTCTAGATCTTTCACTTTGTGTACTTCTTTAAGATTTAACATAATTTTATGTTTATTTTAGACTGTAAACTTTAGGCATTTTGTTAAAATTTAATGTCTCTTTTGGACGTTATATAATTTATTGATGTTATGTTGACTTATAATTTTTTTTTCCTTTTAGTATCTGATTCTAAAATTCATGTATTCAAGCTTGAACACTCTTGTCAAGTCTTTATTTATCATATCAATGGTTGAGATTAAATTATAGAAAAATAGAGGATGGTTGGTATTTTTAGAATAAATATTTTTGTTGATTTCTTCACTTTCTTCGCTTGTAGAACGTTTCTAACTTTCTTCTAGAAATTATTCTTTTACTAATGTATAACATAAAATCAAGTATTTTACTTTAATTTATGTATATCATTGCTATAAAAACAAGCTAAATTGATTTTTGAAAAGTGTGTTGCATTACCATTTGAGGGTTTAATGCATGCATAAAGTATGTCTAATTTTGTATTTTTAACACATAATACATTGTGAAACATATTACTTTGTTTAGTTTTATGTGCAGATTAAAGAAGCTTAAGAATCAAGACACACACTTATGGAATGTTGGAAATCAAACCGAGACTTGTATACAAGCAACATGGAATCAAAACATTAATAAATCAACAAACTAGGCTAGAGTGGGGGTAGATCACGGCCGTGGGCATAGTCTACAACCACCACCACTTCATATGGGCGTTTTGCACTACGTAGAGTAGAGGACCTTGTCCGATTTTAGTGTGACTCGCCGTATTCTATGGCCATGGCCATAGTCTACAACCACCCGACGGTTTTATGATGGTTTTCATCATTTTTGACCGAGTTGTTATTGAGGATTTCAGGATTTTTGACTGATCTGTGAAGGGAGAAGTCTAAGAACAAAGAAGAACAAAGAAATACAAGCGACAAGTGTATATTTGATCATCAAATTCAAGATTTCCCAAATTCATCATCCATTATCATCAAAAATGAGCATGCATGGCTAGTTCACATGTGATCACTTTCGGGTGTTGGGTTTGTGTTAGTGAATGTATTCAATCTGAGTTTCTATCATTGTTAGTAATGAATTATACTTTCTATATTTGAATTATTTGATGTCTAACTGGATTCATGTTTTTAATGTCGATGTTTGAAGGACAATTTAGGGTTTATGGATTCAATGTTGCAATCAGCCATTTTGTGGTCTTGAATTATTAAAAAAACATGATTTTATGTTGGTATTTATGATTTTGTTTTGGTAATTACATGATAACATCCTAGTACATGCCCTTCTTCGGTCTAGAATCGCTAAGTAGCAACATATCAGATTCCTTAGTCTTGTAATTACCTAACTATCATCTCATTGAACTAAATTATGACTATGTAATTTACTATCATTAATAATTAACTCAGGTTATACATTTTGATTCTAAATCCAATCCGGGTGTGATCATCTTTTATTTAATTGCAACCAAATTAATAATTTTAAGTATTTAGTTTTCTATCAACAAATAAAAATATTTTTTCTAATGTTTATTTAAAGCAAACAATTCGAATTAAACACCATCCACTAACTTCTAGTTAAACCGTACTAGGAAATAATTATTTAAGATACTAAGTAGATAATCTACCAAGATCTAATGTAACTGTTATCTTCCTCTTGAAACCACTGTCTCTAAGTCTTTAAGTTATTGCAAATGGGTCATGGCTAATAATTTGAAACCTGGCTCATGCTTCATGAAAGTTTGATGTAATACATCTTTTTATGTGTTATGTTTAGAAGACGAATTATTTTTATTGATGGTAAAATAGAGGATCTAACGTTCTTGCCATGAAATTGGAATTTTACTTTATAATGAATATCTATTGAATCTTGTGTATGATTAACCTCATGACACCTCCATAAAACTATGCTAACTTATTGAAGATGATCAAATCAAAAGAGTATGGCAGTGTCATAAACTATGCTTTGGAATAGTTTTTCTTATAGTTTAAGTAGTAAAAATGCTATACGATCCTTATGTTAACATGAATTAGAATTTAGTACATATGACAACTTTAATAAAATGCTTAATCTAGAATGACTTAAAAATATCTTCAAAAGCATGAGAAATTTTCCTACACAATGCATTTATGCGCTGAAGGATAAAATTAAAATATAGGTGGCCATGATATTGTGAAATCGATGCCTTAAACATAATTCATATGCAAAATAAGTAAAAGCTTTAAAAAAAGTTAACTATTGCACCTTATTATAATAATATAGAGGAGATAGTGTTGTGAACTGATATATTGCATTGAAAATAATGAGGCTTAAATATAGCCAATTATACATAACATACATATGGAAATAAGAAAATTGATGTGCTAAACTAGGTCAATATACAATAGATTAAACCTATCTAAAAATTAATTTATATTCAAATTTAAAATAGTATTATTTAACTTCAGTATCTTCCTTAATACGTCCCCACAAGATGGAGGATTCGTCGGGAGACTCAAATCTTGGATCGAAGTCGAAGGATTGAACCCCGTTGTCAAGGCTTTGTGAGAATATTAGCAAGTTGATTAGCTGAATGGATGTGAAAAACTTTTAAAAAGACCACAACTATCATTTCGTAAACAAAATGACAGTCTAATGCAACGTGTTTCATACAAGAGTGGTAAATAGGATTGGCGCATAAATACATAACACCCGCATTGTCATAAAATAGGGTTGGTGGTGTGTGGATTTTTAAACATAGTTCAGAGAGAAGGTTCTTTACACATGTAAGTTTAGCGACCCCATTCGCTAATGCCTTTTTTTCAACCTCAGTAGATGAGCAAGAGACCGACTTTTAACGTGATGAACGGCAAGAATAGATGTTTGACGCAAGATAGATGATGTATGTAGTGGTGCAGCATCCACCATTAACAATACTACCCCAAGTAGAGTTCATAAATGCTTTAAGATCAAGGGTGGCATAATGATTAAATAAAAGAACATGATGAATGGTGCCTTTGAGGTATCAAAGGACACGCTCCAAGGTTTGCCAATGTAATTGTATGGAAGCATACATATATTGGGAGAGTTTGTTGAAAGCAAAGAATATATCAGGTCGTGTAATGCATGGTAATGAAGTGAGCTAACCAATTATCGATTGGGTTTGGATCCATGGAGGGAGAGCCATCGATGGAAGATAACGGTTCGGTAGAGCTTAGTGGTGTGGTAGCTGGCTTCACATCATCCATATTGAATCGAGTAAGAAGGTTTTGGATATGAGTGTGTTATGATAAAAACAAACCGTTGGTTGTGGAGATTACCTCTATACTAAGAAAATGATGTAGCATACCCATATCTTTAATGGAGAATTTGTTGGATAGAGTATGATTGACACTATGTAGAAATAGATTGTTATTCCTTATTAGAACAATAACATCCACATACACTAAGAGGCATGAGATGAACCCATCATGAATGTATATAAATAAAGATGGATCAGCCAATGATTTTTGTATGCCAAGGTGGAGAAGAAATATGGTGAGCTCTACATACAATGCACGGTTTGCTTAAGGCCGTATAGAGACTTACGAAGACGAAAAACATGTGTGGGAAGATCTATATTGACATAACCCAGATGTTGAGACATGTACACATCTTTGTGTAATATGCCATGCAATAATGCATTATTCACATCAAGTTGCCTAATGGACAAACTTTGAGATAATGCAATAGAGAGAACTGTGCAGATGGTTACAGGCTTAGTGACGAGACTAAATGTCTTAAAATATTCCTTCCCATGTTCCTGTAACAACCCTTTAGAAATGGGACGAGCCTTATCTTTATCAATGGACCCATCCGGGCAATGTTTAATGCGAAATAACCACTTGCAACCAATGGTTTAGTGATTCGAGGGAGGAACGAGCTTCCATGTGGAGTTTTTAATAAGAGCATTAAATTCATCATCCATCGCTCATCGCCACTCAAGAGCTTGAGTGTGTGTGGTAGGCTGAATGGTGTGAAGGATATGATGAATGGTAGATAGGTTGATAAGGTTGGGGTTATAGTATTTTGGGTTGGGTTTATGAGTGCGATATGGTAAGGGTGGAGACATAGAATCAGGTGTGGAGGGGTTAGGAGTAGGAGTAGGGTTGAAGGAGGTGAGGGTAGAGTAGGGACGGGTGGGTGGTCGGCTTTATCTTATGGAATATTGGTAGTTGATGGAGGAGAGGTAGGGATAGTAGAATGACTAGAGTGAGGCGTAGGGGTAGTGAAAGAGAGGTGGGTGGTGGGTTGATTGGGGCAAGTGTGGTGTGAAGATTAGGAAGGGACTAGGCATAGATAATGTAGTAAGTGATGGGGGGGTTGGATAACAAATGTGAGGATGTGAATGTATAGGTAGTTGGGATAGGTTCGGTGGAGGGAATGATCTCTTTGGATGGAAGGTGATTTTGATGAATTTGACATAGCGATAATGGTAGAGACATCCAGTGGTAGGATCATAAATTTGGAGGATTTGGAGTATGAGTACTCCAACAAGACACATTACTCCGACCATGGATGCAGTTTCTACAATGTGATAATTGTGGCGTTTCGCGACACCCTTTTGTTCTGGGGTGTGAGGCAAAGTGGCGAAATGATATATTTATTGAGTTGAAGGTAAGAGGTAAGAGCAACATACTTGCTTTCATTATTAGTGAATAGATATATTAAGGGAGTTTGATAATGCTTTTTAACTAATAACTAGAATTGAGGAAAAAGTTTAAACACATCAGACTTAAATTTCATTGGGTAAAGCCAAATGTATTTCTTATGATAATCAACAAAAATGATTTAGTATTTTAATCCATCGATAGAATTTTCTACCGGTCCCCAAACATCGGAGTAAATAAGTTGTAGAGGTTTGGTGGTAATGAATGAATTTATGTCAAATGAAACTTTGTGACTTTTATTAATAGAAAAATAACTACAATGAAACTTTTGAAAATAATCCTAAGCATTTGGCTAGGGACTTGAACACGCGAATTGAAGGATGTCTAAGTGTATGATGTCAACCAAGGGCTGAGACCATTGTAATGGAGTTTATTTGACGCATAGCAAGCGTCAAGCTAGTTCTATCCCTCCATTACTCGTGCCCCTGTGCAATGATCTTTGACATAAAAATGAGTGGGAAAAAATTTATAGAAACACGGTTAGTCATACATAACTTAGCAATAGAGATAATTTGATTTTTACATTGTGGAACACATTGGACATCCTCTCACAATAATGAGCCAAAAGGTGTGTGAAGAGTTATGTGACTCGTGTGAGTGACGCAGAGAGTTTTACCATCGCCAAAATGGTCTCATCCGGGCCACCATACTTAGAGAGAGTATGAAAGTTTGCATGTTCAGGATCAACATGACAGAGGCTCTGACGTCAAACATGTAGGAGGATGAAGAGGGCCATGAAGTAGTAACATTAGCGATTGGGGAGGTGTGACTTGACGACGACTTTGCACCATCTATCGATACTTGATTTTCAAAGAAGAACTGTGCAAGCTTTTTGCAATCCTTTATTTCATATCGTTCAATATTACGAAATTAGCAAACAATATTGGTACAAGATATATGATGACTACCAAAACCAATGTTTGAGTTAAAAGATGGATTGCGAGTGGATCTTGTAGCAGCGCTTACTTGAGCATTCCGAAGGAAATTCTGGTTGTCAACGACTGATTAATAACCAGGTCAAGTTTGTCGATTGGTGTAGTTGAATGTAGTCATGACCAGTAATGACTGTGGTGCAATATGCTTTAGCATGCGTTCATGATCAACAAGTTTTTCAAAGAGGTCTAGAATGGTAATCGGGGTGTAACGAGTGCGGAGGGCAGCAACCATGTTTTGATATTCTTCACCTAATTGGCTAGTGATATGAACGAGGGGATCGTTATTGGTAGGTGGACATTGACAAAAGCGAGTTCATCAGCAATGCTTTTCATGCCTTGAAAAAACTCGGTAACCGACCGTGTTAGTTTTGATTTGAGAGAAATAACTCAAGAACGAGAGGTGTTAGCGAAAATGGTGATGAGTTGTTCCCATGCTTCTTGAGAGGTTTCCGCGGATGAAATTAGCGGCTGGATAAGGTCAGAACAACTCCTTAATTGGACACTTGAGAATGGTTTGATCTTGAAGAATGTAAGGCCCCGTTCTCGGGACGCTTACAGTTGGATCCTCATCGCACATAAAACATATAATTACATTTAACTTTCATAAAACGTTGCAGCGGAAAACATTAAACATCATTCCATTTCATCATAAAAGCTTTTGTCAAATAATACATCGTTAATCAGTTACAAAATACGTTGTTGCATTACATCACAAAAGCCTTATATAAATGGATGCCATCCAAAAGAGCTGAGTAGCCGCCCCGTGCCATCCTCAGCAATCATTACCTGTCAACTAGAAACACATAAAAGTCAGCGTTGCTGAGTGAGTTCTAGTTTTAAAACAAAATATACTTTACTTTCATTAAAACCGTTCATTACTTTCATGCGATCATGCATCATACGTACACATAGATAATATCTCTATTATCTTCATCATTCGTTCGTTCATCATTACATCTTTTCTTTCCATTAAAACCATGAACTTTACCTTTCAGTTTCCTGAACTGGGCCTAAGCCTATCATAGACCTTCCATTGCGGTGCACAGCACCTCTGGCCACAGTACCTAAGATAAAGTTCAGATGTACCATTGTCATGTGCTATGCCCTTCAGTTTCCTGATACTGGGCCTAAGCCTATCATAGACCTTCCATTACGGTGCACAGCACCTCTGACCACAGTACCTAAGGCAAGCAACAATGGTTCCATACAATGGTCAATCACAAAGAAAGACCCCGATGTGCATCCTCCTGGGGTAGCTAACCCACACACCATTGGGCTAACACCTTATAATTGGTGTGTCCCAGTATCCAATGCTTGCAATACTTTTGTTACATTCCATCGCTTATTAATGCATGCATTCATTTATCATGTTCCCCTTTTATTATCTTCCACTTTACACTACATAATACTTTCATTTCATTCATTAACATTCCACGTAAATCCAAGGGAAAATAATCATATGTAGCAATAAGGAACATCAACATACACAAACATCATCATCATACAGGGTAACATCATACATACATAACATACATCATGCATAAATATGCAACATCATCATCATTATGCCCAACATACCCTCTAAGGTCTCAACAGTCATTTTACATGAACTTACGGGAATTTCTATACCAAAAATTACATCTGCACTTTCCCCCGAAAGTCAGTAATTAAACTACATATTTCCCCGGGTACAACAACCCTACTTGGGCATATGGACACCCTTCAGTCGCATGGCCTCCAGGCGACTGAACATCATACGATTGAACCCATGCGGATGAACACCTATGCGGATGGACACCCAGTCGTGCGAATGGACCTTATGCTGATGGAACTAATGCGAATGAGCACCTATGCGACTGACCTCATACGAATGGACTCAATACAGATGAGTCCTATGTGATTGGAACTAATGCGACAAAGCACTTATGCGACTGAGCCCTCAGTCGTATGACTCCCCATGCGACTGGCACCCAATCGTACGAAAAAAATCCTCAATCGTACGATTGAACCCTCAATCGTGCGAATGAACCCTCAATCGTGCGAATGAACCTCAATCGCACCTTAATCGGCCGTATGGCCTCCAGTCGGTCTCCTAGCCCTAGCTGATGCAGAATGGAGTTCATCCCGAACCCAATATGCCATTTTCGACCTCTAAGCTCATCCAAATCCATTCTAAGCCTAAATCAACCATCCTAAACCTTAGGAATGCATACCACAACACCATTCAAGCACACACAAGCCCGGAACCAAACCTCAAACGTATCACACACAAACACATACAAATGGGTCAAACACACACACTTACAAAAACGGCTTTTCTATGCTTTCCAGCCCCAAAATCGTTTGAAAACAAGACGATTTTGCACGCCAGAAACCACTCGAACCAACCTTTCTCCCTTTTTCTCTCTTATTTCTCTCCTCTCTTTTTCTTGGCTGAAATGTGGGTATGGGGAGAGGGTTATGGCTGCCCTCTCCCTTCAAATATCACCACATACTCAACTTTCTCTCATTGGCGAGTTTGGTCCCTCGACTTTGGACTTTATTTCTTTTTCTTCATTCGTCGGCTTCAAAATAAATAAATAACCGGGTGTTACAAAAAACCAGAAGATGTATTTGGGATTTGTTGTAGATGGTGATGATGAAAGGAATATTGAAGGAGGTTTAGTATCACCAAGGATAAAGCTATCAAGACTTAGACCGATGAAGGTTGAATTAATCTGTTTTCTCCATGATGGAAAATTGTTGGTTGTAAGTCGAATAGGGAAGTGAAAGTTGGCTGTGATTTGAATGATTGTAGTAGGTTATGATTTGGATGATTGTTATAAAATTATTATTTTCTGTCTAGATAATCACAATTTTAGGGGGGAGAAAAATTTGATAAGTTTTGAAAAAGATTTTATTCTTAGGGGGAGTAAAAAGATTGAAGAGAAATACAAAAAGATTTTATGTTTACAGACTTTTAAGAAAAATTAAAATTTTCAGGATTATATAAGAAATGATAGTATATTTCTTGATTTTGACTCATTACATCTGAAGGCATACAAGAAACTGACTTGTATTATGTTTGATATGTTGATAGGCTTGACGATCAAGAATGAAAAGCACTACGTACTATGATACACTGAAAGTAATCATCTATGACTGAAGTGGGTAACTCATCAAGGTTTTGTGAATACACCAATTTTATGCTAACACAGACTGAGAGTTACAGTTTAGTCATACTCAAGCCAGTTACTTTCTGACTCATCTAATATCAGTTATATATATATATATATATATATATATATATATATATATATATATATATATATATATATATATATATACATATATATATATATATATATATATATATATATATATATATATATGTGTGTGTGTGTGTGTGTGCGTGTGTGTGTTAAAAATATCAAACGGCAAGAAAAGAAAAGATAAAATCAAATATCAAAAGATATATCATGCAAAAAGAGCAAAAAGATATGTCAAAAGGCCATATAGGAATAAAAGATGCCAATGTGCATATTAATAAAAGATATGTCATAGACATACATACTATATATAAATATTTTTCTTTTTGAGAATATGTTATGACATTGGAGGCAAAATCAGATGGGGCATGTAAGTCCATCTTGGCATGTAAGTCCTAAATGTCTTGCGAGGGCAAAATATAAGTCCGGATGGCTGTTGATAAGTCCTACAACTTGTTAATATTCTGTGCTCACAAATATTTTTCATGGTATTTATACTCTAATAGATATTATATAAGACAATAACCAAAACTAAGAAGGCTGATAAGAAGTGAAAGGTTTAAGTCAAATTGGGGTGACTTGAAATCTCAATAGTGTCTTGAAGCTAGATAAGTGTTTTTGCAGGATTTTTGATTGTGGGACACACTGAAATCATATAACTTAACCAAAACATGATAAAATCACAGCTTATGTGTCTACGTAATCTTGAAGTCTATGTTTAAAAGGGACACAGTATATCAACAATCAACATAAACAATCTTATATAAAATCAATGCTGGATGATTATTAATGGTTGATTTCTAAAAGGATATGATCCTATTCTTGAAAATTTAATCAAAAATTTAAATAGTTAATAGATTTTGTGTGTCAAATAAATTTGTCTTTACTTAGTTTTTATTATAGTCTTTTATTTTGATTTTTTGTTATGTTTTTGATTTACTAAGTGTGAAAAAATTCAGGGTGTTAAAATAATTGTAAACACTTAGTTAAATAAAATCATTTTTCATAGCAAAATAAAAGTTATTAATAGTTGGGAAAAATTTGATAAAAATAAAAGTTAAAATTTTGAAAAAATATCAAAGTCAGTCGCGCGAAAGGTTTCTATTCGCGTGATAAGTTCTGTGTGAAACAATTGACTTCTCACGCGAGAAGTCAATGGTCTTTAAAAGGCATACTCATGCGAAAAGTAGACTATTCGCACGAATAGTCTAAAAATTTCATAAAAAATTTCGAAGTGTTCAAAAACCTGTATTACTTGATCTGAGTATTTTCATTGTTGTCGCCAATTGATTGTTAAGTGAATAAAGGTATATCAATGTTTTAATTGATGAATTTGTGCGAGTTTATATGATTCCCGAATCTTAATGGACAAATACACGTTAAATTGAACATAGTAAACATAATAAACTGTAATAAACACTAAGTTGACACCTAATAAACATGTTTAAGTGTTTGAAACATTGAAAAATTGGACAAATTTAAAATTTGAATTTGAACCGACTTATCGCACGCGAAAAGTCTTTAGGGTATGAACAGATGCGAAAAGTTTTCAAAAAAATGTGAACTTGTCGCGTGGAAAGAAGTTCTGTCGCGCGAAAAGTTGCAATTAGTTTGAAATTCAAACTCAAGCGACAACTAAACTTGTCGTGCGAGTACTTGACTTTTCACGCGAAATGTTCAAAATTGTTAAAAAAATTTCTAAGTGTTGAACATTTTTAATTCTAATTTTAATATGTACTTATTATGTTTGTTCATTGTTTCAGATGGCTAGATCTTTGGTTTTTAGTAAAAACCATAATGCCATTGCATATCTGAGAGAGGTTACTGAAGATAAAGCTCTATTCCGATCCTTGATTGAAGGACTGAAGACGTCTCAGACATTTCATTGTATATCTGCTAATCCGACTATTTACACAAAGCGGGAGTTATGTAGTACAACAACGGTGAAAGGGAAAAGAGTTGTTATTACTGCAGAGGTGATTAACAGTGTTCTACTGTTAGAATATATTCCTCATGCACCGATCAAGATAGATGATGATACAGCAAAGGATTGCCTAGTTCGTATGGGATATAATCATCGTTATCCTTCACTGGAGAAGAAGTACTTACCGCACTTTTGGAAGTACTTATTTCATGTGGTTATCCATTGTCTCAATAATCTTAAGGATGAAATGGATAGTTTGAGTGCCATCTTTGGATCACAGCTGGTTGCATTAGTTGATGATCTTCCATATAGCATATCCAATGCCATTTTCTCAGAGATGCAGAAGACTGTCATAGCAGCTCAAGGGAAAAATTTTACTATGTACCCGAGATGTATACAGATGATTGTGATTGCTGCTCATCCAGAGTAGCTATATCTGATTCTCCGATCTATTCTGTTATGGTGATGAAGAAAGATATTTTTACGTATCTTATGGGAGCAAGGGGAAATGCATGGGATGGATCATATTTTGCAAAACTTGGTAGATTTATGGATGGATTTATCGCTGAAACACAGACTGAGACTGCTCAGGTTCATAAAGATGATACAGCTAGTATATTTTTTGGTGCTACTCAAGAAGCACCTAGAGTTCTCGTTCTGGTGAAAAGTCTGCTGAAGAAGAGGTTGATGAGTGGTTGAGAAATGAAGAATTAAGAAAGGAAGAGGTAGTAGGGGCAAATTTGAGAACTGAAGAAGATGATAGTGAGACTGATAGTGATCAGATCGGGATTGTTCCGTATGTGTTGTAAGAACATCCTAGAGTACGAGAAATACCGTCAAAACGTACTGCTGAGGAACGTGATTCTGATTATATTCCTGTAGATACACCTGTTCAGACCCAAGGCCGAAGGAAGAGGATGGCAAGGGTGACTAGTGAGAGTTCTAGTGGTAAGGGTAGAGGACGTGGTGTGTTGAGAAAGCGTCGGACTCCAATGACGACTGTGACTACCGATGATGTTATGTGTTCTGATATTCCAGACACACTTAGTGAGGTTGTTACTCCAGTGATAGTCACAGAGTCTACAACTGTGACATCTACTCCTATGCCTACTACTGTTGGTACTGATGACATTTTGAGGACTCCTCCGAGATAGTCTGTTCATGATGATTTATTTGGAGATACAGACTTCATCAACGCTACTCCAGAACCAAGATCACATCCAGAGACATCTACTCTATCTCCAACAAGGGTTACCTTGGAGCAAAGAGTTAGTACACTTGAGAGGGAGATGTTGGAGAAATCTCAAATTAGTGATGATTTATATAGAAAAGTGTATGAAAGGGATGAAAGGATACATAGTTTAGAGAGTCAGAAGCAAATTATGCTTTCTTATGTTCAGATTACGAAGCAGAATCTAAGAGATCTTACTTCTCGTGTGTATTCATCATTTACACACCAACATACCATAGAAGTTGGAGAGTCTAGTGGACAGCAGGCTGCGAGTCCTGATCAGATTGGTGAGCTAGTTCATGGTACAGAACATGTTTTTGATCCTGTTATTACAAAATGGGACAACAGACAATGTTGTTGTTGATCAAGAGCCTAGTCCAGATGTTTCTAATCAGGCTACTGAGGATCAACCTATATCTTATGTTGGAGAGCTGTTTGTGGAGCCTAAACATATGATGCATATTCCTGATCCAGTCAATAATAATTGTAAGGCCCCGTTCCCGGGAATCCTCACAGTTGGTTAATCATAGCATAAAATCAGTTTAATAATAAAACATTGCAGCGGAAATAATTAGACATTCTTTAAAACTTAGAAACCATATTGTACTCATACATTTGTCCTTTAATTCAACACAACATGTTACTTGTTCTTAAATTACAATAACTATTTCATAAATAGGAATGCCATCCATAGCTCCCCAAGTAGCTCCATGTGCCATCCTCAGCATCAGCGTTTACCTGCCAACTATTATGCATAAAAGTCAGCTTCGCTGAGTGAGTTCTAGTTTTAAATAATATAAGAAATATAACTTTATCCTTCATATAACGACCATGCATACATCATAGTACATAACATTACTTGCATCATAATAAGCATGTTCATTATCTTTCATTCTTTCATTATCTTTCACTTTCATCATAAATGAGATTGCCCAAGCAAGAGCTCCATGTTGATTGACAACAAATGCCAATCCCTGTCGGTACACATAAAACGGTAGCTAACCCCCGACAGTTGATCCACACTGCAAGGCACATAGCCCGCTCATGAATACAGATCCATCATCATACATTAGACTCACATAAGTGAAGTCTATCATAGTGCTTGCAAGACTTTCCATCATCAAACGGGCCCGGGGGTAACATTCATTAAGTTTCACTTTTCATTAATATCATCTTCCACTTTAATATATATAATACTTAACTTATTAAGTACACATCATGCCAAGTAAATCATCGTAAACATAATCGATCCGCCGCGAGACAGCGGGGGTTCGGGGGCGGCCCCCTGACAGCGGGGTCCTAGGGGCAGCAGCCCCTAGTGGGGTCCAAGGGGCAACGCCCCTGGCTGGGGCCGGGCTGCCAGGTCAGCGCGAAATTTTTATAATTAAGGATTTATATAGCAGGTTACTTATAGAAAAATCGTTCTTCCTGTTAAAACCCCTTAAAATCTTGGTCGTTTAAAATGTAAATTTAGTATGCATAATAGCCCCAAAACATGGAAAAACTTATAAAATAGGGGATCTAGAACTCACCTGGATATCACGAATAACTCCTAGGCTAAGCTTACAAGACTAGGATCACTCTACACAGCCTGCAAATAGCTAACACTTAAAGGGTTACTTTCTGCCTAAATTCGCTGCTAATTTCGCTGCAAGATCAGCAATTTCGCAGCTAGGTTCGCAAACAGTTTCGCTGCTAGTTTCACCAGCAGTTTCGCTGCTAGTTTCACACAGCAGTTTCGCTGCTAGTTTCGCTAGCACCTTCGCTGGCAGTTTCGCTGGCATCTTCGCTGCCAGTTTCACTGCCAGTTTCGCCCAACTTTCGTTGGAAAACCATGTCTGCGAAACTACCTGCGAAACTATAGTTTCGCAGGAAGATCCACAGTTTCGCTGATTGAATATGCAAATTCGCTGGATGAACACGCTTTCGCAGATCGCATAAAAATTACGGACCAGACCATTTTTAACCCCAAATCATAACTTTTTACGTCCAATCTCTTAGTTTATCATCCATGAGGCTAAATCTAAGCTTTATACATGTTTTCATACGTAAAAATGTGACCTTTATGCGATTCTTGCAACTTTTCAAAACCCAAAACCCTAGAATCCGGGTTTGATCTACAGAAGGGTTTAGAGGTCGATTCTTACCTGGATTTGTTGCTTCTTCTTAGATCTTGATACTCCAACACCCAGATCTTCAACCTCTTCACCTTGGAGCTTCAAATCTTGAGTTTTCTCCACTTTCTCTCTCTACTTTCTCTCTCTACGAATTTTGGTGGCTAGGGTTGTAATGAGGAAGATGAAGCTGATTTTGGGTTGGTTAAGGGCTGATTATGGGCCTTAATCACTTAGGCTCTTGCCCATAAACCCAATTTTGGCCCATAACCCATTTCCTTCTTTTATTAAATACCCATTAATTAAGCCCATTGTCCTTAATGACTCGTTTTGACTTTTCGGGTGTTACAATAATGATGATTTGGATATGATTGACTATGATGACAGTGATGAGGATGATCATGATGTGGATGATGATGAGGGTAATGATGACGATGATGGTTGTGGTAATGGTGATGATGATGATGGTGGAAATGATGATGATGATCAAGTGGGAGATACGGGTGTTGTTACTTGTACTTCTGGGTCATTAGGAACAGATAATGTCTCTAGACCAAGTCCTGATGATACAATTGATTATACACCGTTAGATCCTGCTACTGAAGTTGAGTATGAGAAGGAATTCTACTCATTTCAGCAAAATATCTTGGAGGAATAGGAGAGTGTAGACTTTGGATCTTTTGATGATTTGGAAGAAAATATGGAATACACAGACATCTTTGGAAACAGTTTGAAGGATTTATTTTCTGAGATTGTGTTAGAAGAAGGAGAGATTGTTGGTGAGACTAGTACTTTAAAGACCATTGACAAGACATTAGACCAAACTGGTCAAATGGTTGTTCGTCAGGTTGGTAATCTTACAGTTGTTTCACCTCCACACGCCAGCTGATGTTCATACTCTTCGAAAATCTAAACCATTCACAAGGTACGGAATTAAGAGTCGATTATCAGTTGGGCGTATGATGATGAAAAGAAGTTGTATGTGATTAAGAGAAAGGCTAGAGCGATAGAATATTTTCAAGATGAGCATGATTTCCATACTCTTAAAGCATCAGACTTGTATGTTATGGGTGGTGTTCCATTCATTAGTCCAAGTAATTATAGGAAAGGTAACTGGATAAGGAATATGATTTGGAGACGGAGCAAAACCAACTTCAAAGACTTTAAGACAGCCAAATCCAAAGTCATTGAAGATGAGAACCGTATTGATCCGAACACGTAGAAACCAATGAAGATACAAGTTTATAGACATCCAAGATATGTGAGGAAGATCCCTATACACGCTCCAGTGCCAGTTAACAGCTTGTCAAAGCTTATCGGGTGGAGTTGTGAAAAGGAGACGGGTCATGCGTTGATCAAGTGTGTAGATAAAGAGTACCGTATCATCGACCCTGTGGATTTGCTAAAGTTCGAAAAGAAGATTTAATAGTTATCTTCTTTAATACTTACCATGTTATGTCATGAAAGTACATTAGATTATGAACATGATCTCACACAACTACAAGATATATAACACAACAAAACAAGTACAGTTATGACATTACATTAATTTAATGATATATCCTATTGTTGTGTATGATTAACAACTAAAGAAGTCAAACTTAAAGATAATCAAGTTAGGAGTCTCTCAAACAAATATATGTAAGGTAGTGCACATAAAGGGTTTGATGAAATGTTTGAACTAAAATAACATAACAATATATTAAAAGAAGGGGAAATTTCTACTACATAATGCATGCTAAATGATAAATTTAATATGTAGAACATTATAGTTATGTGAAATAGATGCCTTAAACTTAATCCATGTGCATAATAAAGTAAATGGGTTGAAAGAAGTTAACTAATGCAAGTTACCATGTTAAGTGATGGGTAGCAAAACACATAGGAATTTATAGTTAAAAATATCCACTTTTAAATGAGTTTTGATGGATTATTTGAAAATTAAGATGGATTCATATTTATTTACATTAAATAAATAAAAATAAACAGAAGAGATTTGATGGAGAGTTAAGTCCCGATAAGGAAGTATGAGAGAATTACGAATGTTGAAGGACACACAGCCAATGCACCATACATCGCCTAGGGGATGCGGTCCGAATTGGGGTTACTTGCGCATGAAGAACTCTACCAAATAATTTAATGAACAAAACCGACCTAGGCTCGATACACCCCACATTAACCTGGTGATGCGGGCTGCACCACATGCATTTGGCCATAAACCCTAATATTATGTAGTTAGACATTTCATGCGTGTTTTTGAGGGTAGACACGATTATAAACTCTTTGGAGTGGCTGAAGAAAAAGAATCAAAGGTTTGGAGAGCTTGTGGTGGCTAGGACTCAACCTTTGAAGAGATTTTCATTTTATTTAACCATTTGGTTGATGTTTTTAATTTGGTTCTCATTAGTTACACATTTAATTCACATAATGTTTAGTATTCTTCTAAATTTGATGTGTTTCTTATGTTCATGAATCATTAGATTATCTAGACTTATGATGAATATTGAATGAATTTCTATATTTTTGGGTATTGGATGTATTGATTGTTTGATATTCAAATAAAGCGTTTATGTTACTGATTTTGATGTTATCAGTTGCTTTGATTTTGGGATAATTATGTTTATCATGTTCCTTTTATGCTTTAGTTGATTAGTTTATGCTCTTTGGTTAAAAAAATATGTATTTAGTCATTATCCTATGTTTTGATTAAGCTTGGTTGAATCTAGATGTAGATCACCATAGTAATAGATAACATACTTAATCTAAAACTAGTGATTTGACTAAACTTGAGACCAAGAGGTGATGGGTTATAGGTTAGTCTTGGTTATTAGGTTTCAGGGATTTGGTTGCACAAAATTGTATTAACCCTAATAATCTATTAATTAGTGCTAATCTTGTCAACATTTACTAATATTAAGTTGTTCCTTGCATCCTTTTTACTCCCCTATGTATTGTAAGTTGTGAGGTCACCAGATAATTAATTCTACGAACACTTGAACATTCTAATAGGCTAGCGAGATAGGAAAGAATAATTAACCTACATTCCGATAAGCTTTACACATCACCTTTGGATTCAATAGGTTATGTTAGTAAGGTCAAGAGGAAATCTAGCATATCTTGATACTTCTTAAGTTGACGTATGTTTAGATTTGGTTACCAGTCAATTAACCATAACCCAAGAGCATTAGAATCACCGATACAATCCTTGTCTATATCTTTATCGTCCGTTTAAATTTCATGTTTAAGTATATTTGAAATTTGTGCGTTAATTATAAATTTAATACAAAATTGATAAAATTGGTTAGAAATCGATAGAGGTCCATTATCGGAAGCTGCTAAATGTATCTCTAAGGTTCGGAATCTGGACTTGCAAAAGTATTATACTACATAATGACCGGTCCACTTCCTAATTATATGAGTTCTAGTAGTAGTTCTTTATTAAAATCTGAATTATAAAATTATTTTTATAATAATATATATTGATCTTAACACACCAGTTAATCATGAAAGTACACTAAATTGTGAATGTGAACTTACACAACTACAATACATATTGTTTGATAAAACAAAGTACATATATGAAACTACATCAATTGAATTATATGCCCAATAGGTTGTGCATGATTAACTCTAGAAGTCAAACTTAAAAACAATCAAGTTAGGAGTTCCTCAAACAAAGGTATGTTATATTCTCCTATCAAATTTATTATATTATTTGAAGGTTAAAAAATACATCTCAAATTCATCATCAGGGAGACGCTACTGTTTCAAGCAACATTGTTTGTTTCTTTTAATCAACTCTCATGTATTGTTCTCGTCATTCGATTGGACAATTATTCCAAAGCTACTGTGTTCAATCTACGCTCCCTAGCATCTCTAGAAAACCATGTTGTCTCTCATGTGCGGCATATGAAAGCTGAACATCATGGTAAGTCAATCTTTGTAGATATATTTTAGAATACAAGCTAATAATAATGTCATAAAACTCTTGCAAGCACACAAAAGATGTTTTTTGAGGCATATGTAACTAATCATCAAGCGTGTCAGGAGCATTCCTGTATGCTAGTTGTCATGTAGCTGATGTACACTTTTGTAGATGTATAAAACTTCAAGAACTTCTTGCATCATATGTTTTTTGAAAGTAATGAATAATCTTCCTCAAATCATCGAAGATTTCTAAAAAATAGATTTTTATCCATTCAAAAATCTTTGTTGAAACATCGCAGGTGTGATTGATGGTTTTCAAGAAAGTAATGTTCCACCAATCCATTATGAGATGATTTGCGATTGTCTCTCCGCATAATCTTAAAACCAAAACATTTTTTTAAATAATTAAATAAAACCTCTTTTATATAATAAAATTATAAAAGAAATAATAACTTAAAAGTACAACAAGTGATGAAAGATTTAAGTTAACCAAAAATAAAATACTCTTCTCGACGTAGCGTTTTCTTTGACTTTGCCTAAGGATGGCAAGGCCATGACTATTTTAAGGTTAGGTCTACTCGTCTCGACATTAACATCCTTGGAACTTGAAGAGTTGTATATACTATGGAATATTTGAAAGAGAGTTGGATGAGAAAAGGATCTTTCTTTTTGTGAAAATTTGTGAGCTTGAATGTGATATATATAGGCATGAAAGAAACTTTTAAAGGGCTCGAGGGGCCCCGACCTCCCGTTATTTCAAATAGAAATGAAAATTTATGTGTATTTAATCTGAAAATATTATACATATTGAGTTTGACCTCTAATTTAGTGATAGAGAGTTTTATGACTTTCAGCCACTGGCCCTTTATATATTTGTTCAAGCTTCAACACTATATATAAGCTTTAGAAAACTATAAATTCATTAAATGTTCAGTTTTGACCGTTGATGATAATGGTAAACTGGTGGTAAATGATATCAATGGAAACCAGGGAAGTTTCCACATAGCACGAGGAAATAATGCATTCTAGAATCGAAGGACCAACGTTCTCAGTGTGGGAAGACTTACCTGTCTTCTTCCTGGATCAACTACAATCCTTTTTATGTATCATGAGATAAAACGATTTACTATTCTTGGTAAACTGTTTATTAGCTAGACAACCATGATGTAGACAAGCAAAAGATCAACTGAAAAGAACTCAAATCATCATTTCTCAGCCGAAAGATGAAGAACAATATATTCGTAATTAATTACATCAACTTTATGATGCATTAAGTACTTAAATTGATAATGCTTATATATGTGATGGATACCATAAGCAATATACATCCCTTTAGTGTTGTGCATATAAGTCTTCCTTTAATTTGTGGTTTGCATTGTATGAGAGATGGATATGGGATCTTTTTGGTGAAAGTGACGTGAGAGAAGGCAAGTCAAAAGAAGGTTTTCTTGCATATATACTATGTTCGCTCAGTTTTCTAAATTTCGAAGTTTTTAAAATAATTTATTTTTTAATGATTTAACTAATTAGTATCTTTAAATAAATTAAGTTAATTTATAGTTAAATTTTAATTAAATAATTAATTAAATTTATGTGTTGTATAAAATTAAATGAAATCCTTTGTACTAATTTTGAGGTTGGGTTTTTAGGGTAGATGAATCAAGACTATAAAAATCACAGGGAAAAAAATACTTTTAAGTGTTTCTATATCTCTTTATAATTTTGTATGTTTAAAGAGGATGAAATATGAAAAGAAATTAGGTTTTTTAACCCGATGCGAGTTGCGACGGCATCGTACACGACATGATAAAGTACATACTAAAATCGACCTGATTATTCGTTTTTTTAACTAAATTTACGTAGAAATGTAGAGTAATTCGAATTTATATCCTCAAATAAAAGCGTATTATATTTGACATGACTCTAAACAAAATTTATGTTAAAACATATATCTATTCAAAACATATACAAATATAAGCATGTGTGGTAGTGCCTTTTGTGATGCAATAAAGTTAGACTACAATCTCTGCGACTCGTTTCCAAAATAAATTTATCAACAAACGTATAGTAACTCAAACTTATACTATCGAATGAAAACGTATTATATTTGACCGACTCGTTGTCAAACAAAATTTATGTTCAAACATCGACATACTCAAAACTTACTTTAAAATAAGCCCGAAAACTTTCTATATTTGACCCGAATTGTTTTCGAACTAAATTAAGATCAAAACGTAAATGTACTCAAGTTTATACTCACATGTACATAAATGAATTAATATTTTATTGAATATATAATCCTCCTTACAAATTTGAGTGTAAATGACTGTGGAGAATAATTGTAAGAAACCAAAAGAAAAAAAAGGAAGTCCAAGAGTGAAACCGGATCGAACTTGAGTTGTGTAGAACTAATGAGAAAACAATTATCACGTGAACTCATCAACATATGCTGATAAAATCACAAAACAACTTGAAGAAATAATGGCCAATTAATTAAAAAAATTAAGAAATATTGCGCCTATGACACCCTATGTAAATCCCACATCACCCGTCAAGAGAGATGTTGGGTTCATTAGTGGCGGTAATATCACCAACGTGTTTTGGGCGTATTGGCTGTGGATGAGAGAAGAACTTCATAGTTAATCGTGGTGAGGTGGCAGCAATCCAGGGATGGGTGACCTCCCTGAGAAGTTTTCACCCGGGCAACCAAAATAAAATTTGTGAGCTACTCGTGGGCAAAGAGGACAATACTGGTGATACAAGGGGCAGGGTGTTACCGAATAGTATCAGAGCCATCCTGTGTCGTTCGGGATGGTGCAACAAACCTTACCGAGTATGGTGAGTTCTCGGGCTCATTGAGGACGATGAGTTCAAAAGGGAGGGGGATGATTGTGACACCTTACATAAATACCACATCGGCCATGGACAGAATAGATGCTTGGTTCATAAGTGATGTATGATCTCTAATATCACTAACGCATTTTAGGGGTATTGGTTGTGAATAAGAGGAGAACTTTACAGTTAAGCGTGCTCAGGTGGTAGCGATCCAGTGATGAGTGACCTCCTTGGGAAGTTTTCACTCAGGCAACTAAAAGCAAGTCCGTGAGCTACTCGTGGAAAAAACGAACGATATTGTTGGTACGAGTGACCGGGTGTTAAAGCACCGACATTACAAAATGAGTAAGAGTTAATGAGTAAAAGATTACCTCATAATAACTAAAAGTAAATAATTAAATAATTTTGATTCGCTTGCTAGTTCTAAAATGGTTAGGCTACTCTATTCACGTTCAATAAGAGGCCTCAAGTATTTTAGTTTGATTAGTAACATTATCATTGGCAAATCAGTTTGTCAAATCGGGCTTCAAAATCAGCGACTATAACCCGTGATTTTGCCCACTTGTTAACCGAGAATATAAAAAAAACATTAAACCATATAAATAAACTTACTTCATTCCATTTTAACACTAAAACTACCAACTTTATACTCTCATAGCTTCTACTCTACACACGTTTTCATCAAAAATTTGGCAACACAATGAATTGTAAATTAATTCTTCCACCCGATTCATTTGATGAGTTTTGGTTAACCGAGGGTGTCTCAAGTAGTCTACAATTCCTTATTGATATTGTTGCCCAAGATGAAGTTGAAGACATGAGAAACTCGTCAAAGAGGTACACACTCTGTGATCGTGTAAAAAGCTCTAAAAGTCGTAATGGAAGATTATTTTGCGGACTACCCAAAATAAGATGAAGCAACATTTCGATCTCGGTTTCGGTTGTCGAATACACTATTTTAGAAATTGTTGGAGATATAGAACCTAATTTTTAATAGTTTAAAAGATGAGATAGACATGAGGATGAAAATTTTTTTAGATAGTTTTAACTACACCCTTATTAATTTGAAATAATCAAATAAAAATAAGATGACAGAGTCGATTATTATTTTATATAATTTAAGTACTTTAGATACATTGTAAGTTCCCCAAATACCCTTGTAAACAATTACAAAAAAACAACATACAAGGTCATAATTTAGCATCAAATTATAATTCAAATGGCTAAATATCCTTCTGGCATGATAAAGAAGACAAGCAATGTCACATCAATACTTATTTTAACTTTAATTTGAGAACAAAATAATAATAATTTTCTTGTCTTTCTCCTGTCAAGCACCCAAGTTAGCTTCCATAAACCAGCTGAGATCAACTAGAAAAGCAACCCTAAACACCACCCACTGCACAGTACTCAACCACCACACCACCACCACACCACCACCACCACCACCACCCTAATCTCTCCACCACCCGGACCCCCCCTCCATCATGTTGGAAGAAGAATAAGAAAGCTGAAAGCATGCATGTGTTTGGTCAAGGCACCAAGGGTCGCTTTCATACCAAAAGGTGTTTTGGATTAGTTATACCCCATCTCTCTCACACACAAACACACACAAGAAAACACACACCTGCTTCTATCAATCACGTGAAGTGGCACAATAAGAAGTGCTTCCTATCCACTCACTTAACTATTAAGAAGCAACTCACTCTCTTCTCCTCCTCCTCCTCTTCTTCTACACAAATATTGCTCAACTTTTGCTCTAAAAGGTGGGATGTAAAGGTGAAAATGGCCCTTTGTCTCCATTATTAACTAGTGTTTTCTTTCTCTCACCATCAGTATATATCTATATACCTCTATGATGGCAATTATAGCATGCTTGCCAGTCTTTCTCAAACTCCAAATTCTTAATGTTTCAATGGATTTCCATCTTTAGATCCATTGAAATAAGCCTAATTGAAAACTTGTTTCTTGAAGTGAAATAAGTCTTTCATTATCAAGCTTCCCTTTAGATCTATCATTTGGTGTCAATTAACCATCACTATATGTGTAACTTTCTGGAGGTTAATTAAGAAAGATTGATATGTATCCCTCTATGATGAACAATGGTTGTATGCAAGATTACTACAACGAAAACGACTACTCGAAAACCCCTCAAGAATGTTACAATACTCCATCTTCTTCATTCTTTCTTCCATCCCCTACTTATATTCCCTTAGAAGATGAGGCTGTGTTTTGTGAGTTCTTCCAACAGCAACAGTTTTTCTCTAATGATGATCATAACCACCACAATACAGTCATTCTAGAACATGAGATGATGCCTAATGTAGAATCTACCATCGAAGAATATAGTAACAACAATGGGCATGTTGCTAATCATTGTGACTTTAATACTCATTTGGAGCCTGAAAATAGCAGTCCAAGGAAGAGAATTTACAAAAGAGATAGACACAGCAAGATTAACACAGCTCGAGGACCTAGAGATCGAAGAATGAGGTTATCCCTTGATGTGGCTAGAAAGTTGTTTGGGTTGCAAGACCTGCTTGGGTTCGACAAGGCGAGCAAAACCGTCGATTGGCTGCTAACGAAATCGAAAAGTGCCATTCTAGACCTTCTTCCTGACAGGACCTGCAGCTTCATGGGTGTATCAAACAGTGCATCTTCTACTTCAGAATGTGAAGTTCTGTCTGGAACTGCTGATCAGGTCATTGTAAAGCCTGTAGATGATCAAGCAACTACAAAAATCAAGGCAAATTCTTCCTCAGGAGGTGGTAAAAAGCCTAAAGAAAAGGTTACTAGAGTTAGGAAATATGTTGATTTTCATCACCCTCTAGCTAAAGCAACAAGGGAAAGGGCAAGAGAACGAGCAAGAGAGAGGACGGTCGCGAAGAACAACAATAAGCATGTTTGTGATCAAGATTCAAAATTTAGACCATATCTAGATCAGGCAAAGGATCAAGACCTAAATCCTTTAGGATTTTGGAGTACCTTGCAAGAAAGCCAACATCAAAGCATAGGTCATATGAGCTCAAACTTGCAATTTAACCAAGGATTTGTTGATGATAATTCTTCTATGTTGTTGACAGGCAATTGGACTCCATCGTACATTTTGGATTACCCTAATAGTCCGAGATTAACACATGAGGTAATAGTAGCATATTCTCAGTTAACATTTGATTTCTTACTTACTGAGTGTCAGTAATTAGTACGTATATCTATCTAGTCAGTAACTAGGTTACTGACTAGATAGATATAGTAGTTTTTGGTCTAATAGGCCTTTCTTGATAAAAATTACTCCGTTAATTGATACGCAATGGGAACTAATCTAATCATCTTCATGTAATTTGTTTTGCAGCAGCAGGTTAGTGACTTACAGATGAATGTAAAAGCATGGGAACGAGACATCAATTAGGTTAGTGTTGTTCATATATTAATGTTTGGATCTTCTCTCTCATGGGTGGGTGCCCATTGCATTATAAGATTAGACCATGAGTTCTGCTCTTCTTGATGTTTTCTGGATGTAATATGCAGTCATGTAGATGTTCCTGTATTGATTTCTGTTACAATTATTGATGAACGATTTCTAAGTGTAACTGCTTTAATAAAATTAATGAATATTAGTTTTATATCCAGCTTCCCTCATATCTCTTTTGTTTTTCATCTCTTATATATGTCCTTGTGTCCTGGTGTTTGATGAAACAAGATCGATAGATTATCAACAATTATATCACTATTTTTCCTATGCACTGCGCACGCTTTTGCTCATTAAATGTCTATCTAGTTTTTCTATGCACTGAATTGCATTCGTTGCTAGCTAAATTCTAGCTAGTTTTTATAAAGATACAGTGTGTGGATCAATGGTGGCATGTGGCAGCAGGCCGGTGCCCGAACTATATACCATAATAAAATGTGTCCATGATGGAGGATTAGAGAGTGGAGTGCATAGGTTTAATTAACTATAAATAGAGTGAAAAGATTACATTAGAAACCCTAATTAGTAGGTTATAATAGGGTCAAGTCTGTTTATACAATAAACCCTTACTATATCTTTGGTGGTTAACTATGAACTTATCAACTAGGAATTTTGATCAATATGATCGAGTGGAAGTTAGGTACATGTATGTAGCTATACCGCGAGTATTAGGAACAATTCCACACAAGTTTAACTAATTTGGTATATTTTCAAGGGTTCTTTTATTACTAACTTACCACTCAAATACCACTTCTTGATTGCAGATCACTACTATATATCTAAGGGTGTATGTTTGTGAATAGATTAACTTGACAGATATGATAGACATATAGCACTAATTTGTGAACTTAAGTTGGATCAAAGAATTATAGGTTGAGATATATGAGAAGATATGTAAAAGCAAGTATGTTGAGAAAACTCCAGGTGAAAACTGAGTGATTAGTAGCTTTGTATTTCCAGTGCATAATTATGTAAACTATTATGAATAGAGTAATCAATTCAGAAGATCACAGGTAAACAACCTAATTATGTTAAAGGGGAGAGAATGTATCTGAGAATGGTGATGATATGAGACACACCTATCAATCTGCGTATATACTACACTTAATTCATGAGCCTATACTCTGGCATTCAACAACACACATAAGCAGTATACATCGAAATTTAGGCACGTTTATTTTTTTGGGTACGTAAAACAGGAAGTCATTAACTGGCCCGAGGCATAGTTACTTAGAGTTACATTTTATTTCACCCAGATCTTAGTTATAACATATGTGGTGCCATCCCGGTGTATATTGCCTATAATTGGGTTTAGTAGATGCATGTGTGCGTATGCATATATGTAATTTGGTTTAGAAGCGTGGATATGGCAAGAAGATGATTATGCGCGCTCTGGCGGGTTATGTTTTGTGCTTCTAGCTCTTCGCTTGACCTTTATGTTTTATTCAATGTAGGTCATCTATTTTGTTATGACAAAAAAATATACAGTTTTTAGGTTGCTTGTAATTGCATTCTTTAAAACACGAGGGGTACTGAGATAAAGACTAGCTTGTGTTTGTTTAGGGGTTTATAAATAGTTGACTCATACTTGCCCAGATCATTTTGTTCATAACCTTATGTGCTAAAAACATTGTTAACATTCAGGGACGAGAAAGTAAAAGTAGTACAAGGCTGTATATGAACCATAACTAATTAAGTACATAAAAGTATATGGATAAATAACCTAATCAACAGCAGAAGTACAAAGCTTGTGTTGTTAAGTAACTTAAAGTATGCCAAATTTGTTACTGTCTTGTTATTGGTGATAATTGAGTATAACCTAAGATTCATGGGTTTAAGTATCCACTTAACCCTTTTGCTATATACGAAAACAAAACATCAAACTAAATCCTCAGGTAAATTTCTGGATTAATTTGGTGAAATGGTATTTATTACTTACCGTTTGTGTGCATGTGTTAAGCTATTGATTGTAGAATCTCAATTCATGCGCCATCTAGTAGCTAGAGGCAAGCTAGCTTGTCTAGGTCATGTTTAACTTAAGGGCTGAACAATAAATCAACTAGTGGATTCTTTAATCTTCGCATGTCATGCAATAACATTAAATGATATTTACGTACGTAAATTCTACATGTGTTTCGTAACCATCGCTGGGTGCGGGTAGAGGTAGAGGGATGCACATGTTTGAAATAATTGGATCAATCACACACAATAACAACTTGGTTTGTGATGCAACTCTGGGACGACACAACTCTTCATCGAACCACAAAACAATTTTTTTATAAAGAGCCCTATTTATACTACTTCTAACATTGCTAAAAACAATATCTATTTGTCTCAAATACTAACTTCTAAAATAACTTAGCTTATACTTGTTTACACAATCTCCTATCAAGATAAAGATACTAATAATATCTCTAACTAGTTAAATCGAACCAAACTTTATCTCTTTTGCCCTTCCTTAATCATCGATACACGCAACCAATTTGGATTACTAATTCTTTCCATTATTCCTAATGTGTTCCTCCTTGGTCTTGGATTCCAAGTAACACGTGCCTTTATCCACTAATTAACCTGTTAACAAACCTTGACTTCTGAACCCAACAAGAGGAATCGTCACTTGCTTTTTATACAAGCCTATCATACTTGCTACTTACTTCTTTTCTGGGATTGGACTCATTGTTTTATCACTTAGGCATTGGGCCACCATCAAAACTAGCTGCTTGATAATTTTTAATGTATTCCTTTCATCAATCTCTCAATCGATCTCCTGCTCATCATATTTCTTTATTGTTATAGATCACCTACTCAAAAACCACCGCTTCTCCTATCTTTTCCCTTTTTATAATATGATCACATAACTCTCCTTCTTTTATCCAAACCAACTGTTGTTGTATCTTTTCTCCTTACTTAGAAACACCATCAAACCTTCCTGCCAGCTAGGTCGCTAAAACATGATTTCTTAACTTTCTCTCCTTTATATTCTCTTCAACTTCTCTCCCCTTTTCTATTTCTTTTTCTTTTGTAACTCAAGCTATCATGACTCGCACTTCATATCTATTTTACTTTTTGACCCAAAACTCACATAGATGAACTCATAATTTAAATAACTCAGATTCATTTTGGTTGCTTCTTACAAGCTAACCAGCTTTTTACATGCTACTTGCCTTAACACAAATGATGTCTTATATGCAACCACCACACACGACTTGTTTCTTAGATGATTTCTCAAAGATTCAATCTTCCATAACCTTATCGGTTTTCTCCTTGATCCATTCACTAGATCTATACTTAGTCTTCTTGGTCTTCTTCTTTTTCTCATTCATAAACACACATATCTAACTCACCTTCTCTGGTGGTCTTGATCTTGTTCATTCCCGCCCTTGCTTGATCTCTCTATACTACACCACATAGGACTTGATAGTTTTATTCTGATATTGTTAGAAACTGGATCAAGCAACCACAATGATAAACCCGCTTGATCTCTCTTTACTATACCACATAGGACTTGATAGTTTTATTCTGATATTGTTAGAAACTTGATCAAGCAACCACAATGATAAACGGGTTTGTCACCAAACTCTAAGCCACAACTCTTTGTTGTGTTATGTTGATCTAAGAAAACAAAACTTTATACCAAGATCCTTGTTTATACTACTCGTAACTTTCTAATTAACTAATATTTATATAACACAAATTCTAAATTCTAAGATACCTCAACATATCTTTATTTAACTCAATCTCTTGCCAAGATAAACATACTAGCCAAGTTACTCTAACTAAATAAACCCAAACCAAACTTTATCCTTTTTGCTCCTCCTTTATTATCAATCTACACAACCAAATTAGGATTAACACATGTAGCACACACATCAATTTAAGAAACAAACATGTTATATCGGTCTAAACTTTAAGTGCACATTCATGTTCGTGTAGTATTGGCTATTAATCTTAGGCTCCTCAAGCTATCTTGATTAGTTGCGCCCGTGATTGATTATGTTATAGGATCAATTCAGATGTACATGATCATAAAGTGTGCACATAAAATGTGCAATCACTCGGTGTGAAGAACAGGAATACAAATCACATAATACACACTATATTTACACACACAATGTGATGATGCAGGGTATATATAGTTTACATTTTACGGTTATTATGAACCGACACAACTCCTAAATCCTGCTATTTTCAAGTTTTGTACTTTTTTTTATATTTTGACTTCTATATTCGACTCCTAAATATTTAATTTCTTGATTAAATCTAATTCCAACATTCATTCCCCTAATCAAGAATTACTTAAACTTGTTGTTTATCCATCCACATGCGAAGTCCATCTTCTACCTTCTTCATTTAATTTCCAATTTTCAAATTTGACTTTGACTCTCCGTATCCAATGATCAAGATTGAAGCGGACCAGTTCTAATCCGTGTTGAAGGTAATTGCTTCGCTTCTTCGCGATTGTTAACCATTTTTCGAATTGAACAAACATTCAATATTTTCGAACCTATGATACCCATCTTTGCTTTTTTGTTTTCTTTATTTGTTTTTGCGATTGTTCTTTTCCTTCTTCCAATTGAACCTTTCAAATACATCGGAGTCCACACCAATTACAAAAATGAATAATCTTTCTTTGTTAACCCCATCTGCAAGATTCCAATGTTTTTCTTTCGTTTGAATTAACCTTGACCTTCAGTCTAAATCGAGTTTGGGGTTTAGATCCCTCTCTTTCTCTGAGTTTCTTCTTCATAGTTTCATATGTTTCATACTCTACACTAGCCTATTTTTTTAATCAATGGAGATTGCTTTTAATTTGATACGATGTTCCTCCCAGGATCGATTATGATGTCGGATCAATTTGGATGTACATAATCATAGAGTATGCACATAAAATGTGCAGTGACTTGAGGTGAAGAACAAGAACACAATTACACAATATACACATTATATTCACACACACAAAATGATGGTACATGCAGGGTATATATTGTTTGCATTTGGCAGTTATTATCAATCTACACAACTCCAGAATTCTCGTTATTTTCTGGTTTTAACTTTTCTATTTTAACTTCTACATTTGGCTCCTAAATATATAATTTCTTCACTAAATCTAATTTTAACAGAATCCACCCAAAGCTTGAATCATATTTTAAACTTGTTCCTATATAAAAAGTTGTTGCTGCTATCACGAAACAACACAAGCTACTACTAGCGCGCTAAAGTGAAATAGGCATTGATAGGCAATACCTTGATACGTGTTCAGATATTAAAGGATAGACTGTGATATATGTTTAGATATTGAAGGATAGACCTATATATATGTTCAAACATTAAAAGATAGAACTTCGTACATGTTTAAACCATGTCACTAAACTAATTAGCCCAAAAAATATCTGTTAACAAATTTAATTCTCTATACAATGACTATTTCACATCCTTTCAACTTTGTGCATGTACCTAACGGTACGTATTGTTCAATATCTTAGGTGTTGCATAAATTGCCAACTCCTTAGATATAAATCAATTTAAATATCAACCTTCACCCTATGTTCCTAATGATTTTCTAGTGTCTAACACACTTTAGAAAAGGCCTTACTTATCACTTGATCTTCTTTCTCATAAAAGTTACACTTCTCTTATCTTATAATATCCAAAAAAGGGACGCTAGTAACTCAAAAAGAGTGATGAAATCGCACTAAGAGATAACACACTCACGGGGAGTAACATAATGTCTCTTTAACTATAATTTACTATAATTTAATTTTGCCATATATCCGGTAAAAATCACTAAAGGATCGTAAAATATGTAGAGGTACATGTACCTATTACCTATAAGTTGTATTTTTCTCCAACTATTTGTAGATTCAATCTTTGAGTTAGTTTTTTTTGTTATATGCCAATAATCACCCATACAATCCAATAAAATACAAAAAAGAAAATAGCAAGTGGATCCTAATCACCGACCGAAAGAAAAGATTTCACACATATCATTAGAAAAGCATTTTATTTTTCATTGACAAACACCCTCTCTCTACCTTATAACTACTGTACTTATAAATTAATCAGACATTATTTTACAAGATTTAATCCCGCAAATGTTGTTTAAAAAGCACACCATTTTACCACTTGAATGCCCTCTACTGGACGTAAAAACGTTTCATTTTGATACAATATAGAAACTCTTTAACCCGTTTTAAATGCCCAAATTAACCCTATATAATTCTGTAGAGCAGAGAAGGTTACAAAGAGAAGGTGGTGGTGTACCTAGCTTTTAAAACTCCGGCAGCCACATGCGGTGGCGGACCACGGCCGTCGATGCAAGCCACAAAATGTCCACTCATCGTTTTTATTACATCGTACGAATTCAGTCTTTTCATGTCCCCATCGATCTGTCGACATTTCACCACCACTTGGTCAAATATATCATGCTACATAATCTTCTTCGTGGTCATATTAATCATGTATATGAACTTTTTTAGATGATGGTGGTATAGGGTCATATGACGTTTATTCACACTATAATAGTACAGGTTAAAGTCACATAAAGTAGACGATTGATTAATTTTAAAAGTTGAATTTAATTAAGGGCCTGTGTTTGCTGTAAAAAATTAAAGTTCTTGATATACCGTGATTTTAACAACATTTACTTTTATAACATGTGTATACTTTAATGATTTTACATGAAAAAAAGAGTTAACTAATGCTGTTTAATTTCCCTTTATATTTGCTAATCTGCCATTACATTTTTTCTCATAGAACTCTCCATATAAGTGATAAATTGATAGCCTAGGAGAAATGAGAAATTACATATAACAACAATATAGTTTTAGATTGAATGTTATCCTTTCTACATAGTATATATATGTGTAAATGTATAGCTGTTTATTTTTAAAAATGTTTATTACTTTGTGAGAAGCGTGAGAAATATATAATCAAAAACGTCACGTGTAACAGTGATTAAGAGGTAAAGGTCTCTGATAAAAATTTTGACAATGAAAACACCCCAGACCGATACTGTTATAGGAGTTGGTGCATCATATCATGTACCAGGGGAACACTAGACTTATAATTAATACACCATGTAATTCGTATCTCGTGCACTAGCTAGTTGTCATAACGCGTTGAAAAAAGTTTTGGGCTATTATTTTGCTTTAGTCAAATAGCCAGATTTCCTTGTCACCTTTATTCTTAGGATTTTCACATAAATTTCCTTTATCCTATCCATTTATTTTTATTTTTTCATTCAAGTAAATACATTCTTTATTTCGTATAAATAATAAAAATAATAATAAAGTTCATGTTATATCATAAACAAATATTTAATAGTGAGAACGATCATACAAACTTTTTTTTAAATTAAACTATAGAAAGAAAGAGGGAGAAAATTTTCTCTTAAACCACTAACGTTTCTAATTTGGTCCTTAATTTTATTAATTTATGGCAAGAATATACAAAAGAAATATGTGAAAGCATTTACACTTAATAAAAATGTGTGATAGAAGAGACATCATTCGGAGAGTAAATTAAATATAATACTAAGCATACAAACACACTTCTTTCTATTGTAAATTCTCTTTTGGTCAAGAAAACACCACACATATTTCATTATAATTAAGGAAATCTGTACACTATATGATGTCACGTAGGTGAGTATTAAAGTTATAAGAGTTAAAGACTAATTAAAAAATATTCGGTTTTAAACCTGATCAATTAGAGACTCCAAAATAAAATAGTACCAATAAAAAGTCTGGATAGAAATAAAGATTTGCAACTAAAAATACACAAATGAATGGATAAAAGAAAGAATTTGAATAGTCGAATCATGTTATAGTATTTTCATCGTGTCTATGTATACATATATAGTCATACATATGATGAGTGCGCACATATATAAAGAGAGACATGTACATGTACCTGTATGTATGTATGCATATACATTTACGCACAAAGCTAACATAAGGAGATATATCTTCATTAGGTATGTTGAGAGAGATAAGTAAACACTTCGTGTTTTGGATTCCTGTAAGGTTTATCTGAAAAAAGGAAAAATATGAGATAAAGGGAGATGCTTGAGATATATGTATCTTGATTATTTAGGGTGTGTGTGTATATATAGAGGGGTAAGCACTATTTTTTTGGACTTTCCAAGAAATGTCATCTATAAAAAGAAAAGAAAAATATGAGATAAAGAGAGATACCATGTGGCAAGTGTATGTGATCCCTTTTAACACTAACAATATCAATACGTACAATGTTAACATTTTATTATATGTACTTGGCGGGTTAATGTATAAATGATTTCTTGATTGTGAAGAGTACAAATGGTACTCTATGATGTGACACATCTACTTTATAATACATCCAACTTGCTCTTTTTTATGATATCATTAGAAATCATATAAAGATAATTACTATTTGATTTAGATATTTATATACATTTTTTATGGTTAAGAAACAACTCCTTTCTGTATAAGTCAATAATTAATCTAGCGTAACTTTAGTATATTTTTGTGGAGAAGATTTGATGCAGTCGGAAACAGAGAGATAGATAATTGACCTGTTGATTCAACGAGAATACCAGGAACAATTCTTCTAACTATCGTTGATTCACAAAAAATACCGAAATCAGGGTTTACACTCTTACACGCATAGTGATAGAGAGAAAAACAAATTTTCATAAACTTCAATAATTCATTCACTCATCTCTTACAACATATAAAGAAACAAAACAAAAGTCGTATGGACCACAAAACATAAACGGGCCAAAAACTGGCCAAATGTAAAGTTCAACAAAATATAAAAATAAGACAAAAATGTAAATAACTCATAAATATACATACATATATATATATATATATATATATATATATATATATATATATATATATATATATATATATATATATATATATATATTATACACACATATACATATATATGTATATACATATATTGTGACATCCGCTAAATTTCCGTTACCAAACTCCGTTAGTTCCGTTAGGTCTTGCATACACGTGTCGTAAGCACACACTAGTTGTCGTTTAACGTTGGTGACCTAATAATAATTAATAATGTTAAATTAATGATAATCTAATTGACAATGTGATTATGGTGTTATGTTTATGTGTTTGCATGTTTTAAATGTTTATTAAGAAATTAATCGCGTAAAGTGGAAACGTGCCTATTTATTCGTATGTCTTGTGTTTTTATAAAGATAAAATATATAATGATTATCATTAGTTATTATCTTTATATTAATAAGTTAAAAACACTTTACAAAGAGTTTCAAGCCTAGTCTTTATAAAATACCAAATTACAAGGGTTAAGGGTAAATATGCAAACTAAATTAAACAAAACAACCCAAACCCTAATCCCCACCCCCATTCGGCCGCAAGCACACACACACACCCCCTCCCTTGCGATTTCAGCCTAGAACAACCAAGAAAACTCGAGTTTTGTTCGATTTTAAGGATTACAACACGTTGGAATCATCAATTGCAAGCAACTACACGTTTAGAGGTTAGATTTTACAAGTTTTCATGGATTTTTTGTTAGGGCCGAACCCTAATTCGTTTATGGATCTTCATGTGGTCGAAATTGATGTTAATTGATGATGTTAGTATGTTATTTGGATTGAATACATGTTGTTTAACGTTGATTATGCATGAATTGTATGTTTTTAATGGATTGATCATGAACTTTGATTTTAGGCAAACCCTAATTCGAAATTGATGAGATCATAGATGATTGATGATTGTTTGATGAATGTATGATGATTAGTAGGTTGTATGAATGTTAGGATACATTGATCTTGCAAGAAATTGATGAATTGAAGTAGATGTTCATAGGTTACTAATAATAGTAACTTTATTTCCATGACATGATGATCTAGTGATGGATTGATGTTGTTGATGTGTTCATGATGATGATTAGATGCTAGATTGTTGATATGAATGCTAGAAATCTTAGAATGAATGTTGTTGTTCATATCTTGCCAAAAGTGGAAACTTTTTTCATGATGATTAGTAGATTATGATGATTAGGTATTGTTGATCATGTCTAGATGTTGTTGTGAGCTTGAGATGGTATAATTGTGATGAATTCATGAATACATTGAGTGTTTGATAGATATTGGAATATACTTTCCCAAAAGGGAAACTTTATTTGCACAAAGTTTGAAAGATGATAGCTTGAACATGTTTGGGATATTAGGAGCATGTTAGTATGTTCATGGATGAATTCTAATGTGTTAGATCATGTTAATTTAGTTGTATGAGATGTTTGGATAATCATGGGTGATGTTTGGACTTTGATGATCATGTGTGATATTGATGTTAGTTAGTAGTTAAGACATCATGTTTGGGACTGGAAATTGATTGTTGTGATGTATGTTGAATGCAATGAAAATGGTTAATGAATGTGAATGTGATCATCATACACGCGTCCGAATCTGAGGCCCCTACTTATTAGGATTGGCAGGGTTTAGGGTGTGAAGTCGTGAGTGGCTTCACATGGCATGTGGTGCGTGATTTGATCTTTGTGTGGCATGTTAATTATGTTATAACTAGTGGACATGTTAATGTTCTAGATTCGCATGACTTGTATGATACTTGGTTGTATGATGATCTAAGTGATACATCTGGATAATGTAGCATACATATGAACCATTTGAATGTTAAACATGTATGATATATGTGTATGATTGCTTGAATGGTTTACAACACATAAAGTCACCAACGGGTCAACTGAGTCAAACGTATTTATTTTCTGAAACCTTGAGTCTTTGGTTGTAGTGTGCTTAGGGTTTCACATGTTCTCTGTTGCACGTACTCATATATTTATATGATCTAGGTAACCTCTGAAGGTTGTCTGTCCACTCTGTCTGTCAAGTAAAACTCTAAGTATCTATTACGCATATCAGGTGAGTTCATGCCCCACTCTTTACTTAATCTCTTTTGGGGGAGATAGCATACCGGTAAACTACAAACGCTTTATATATATTTCAGTTGTGCATAATATAATATAGTGCTGTTTATCATGGGAAAGTCCTCACACTTTCGAATTGTTAATATTGAATAGCGGGGAAACTTAGGTAGTACTACTGGGTCTGACGAGCCCCACCTGGGTGACTCGAGGTCAACCAGGTGCAATTTGTCCTATTGAACATTGTCACGACCTGTTGAGTCGTGACAGGAGGCAACAACGTAACACAGTCAGCTTCAATTGCGAAATCACTATGAATTAATATTTATTGTTAATGGACTAGCTATCTGTTACAATGCACTACTTGTATATCTCTACTATTAAACTGTTCATGTTTGAATATCAACTCTTGAACTCACCAACCATTATGTTGACATTTTAGTATCTTTATTATCATGTCATTAACTTGCTTGCCTTTAGGAGCACCACACAGATTCACCTTGCATTCTAAGATTTGGTCTTCAAGACATTGTTATTGTTTTTAATGGTTAATGTTTACTCATTTGCTTTGGCGCATGTTTTGCCATAGTATGCATTTATGTTCTTTGGGTTGTTTTACAAAACGCTTCCACACAGTTTTAAAGTTTTAACTTTGGTTGATTTTATTTTAATTGTGGCATATAGAGTCGTTCTGAGTAACTATTGACTGTGATCCTGGTTTGTTCACACGCCTCGCGGTAAAACTCTGCACGTGGATTTTGAGGGTGTGATAGATTGGTATCAGAGCCATTGGTTATAGGGGACTAGGTTGCATACACACTAGACTATACACACTTGACTATAACCGCACACAGTTCTGAGTAACTATTGACTGTGATGGGCCAGATATTGTCGATTGATTTTCTTTATATGACTTAGACTACGTAGTGTTTTTTTTGAAACCTATGTGGGAAGGGTTGTTTCCCACCCGAACGACAAACTTAAATTTTGACATTGATGAATACATTGTGACTCATTTACAATTTATTTACTTTGGTTATCATTTTTGTTATGAATGTTGTGGTTGTGATGATTTATTATTTCTTTATTGTTTACTGTACTTCAATGAGATAAATGTGTTTGATGTTACTCATTATTGTATTTGTGAATGTAAAGTGAAAATGGATGCCCGTGGACGTGGACGTGGACATTGGCGTGGGCGCGGACGTGGACGTGGCGCCGGAGACCATGGTAGTGGTCCTGTGAACATGACCCCTGCTAAAATAACTGCCCTAATTCAGGCAGCGTGGCTGCTGCCCAGGCGGGACAGCTAGCAGGTAACAATGATTGAAAGTTAAACCAAATATCCTGCGTAACCGTATAGTCTGTCTGATCAATATTTGTTGTGTTAAAGCAGGACCACCGGTGTGTACTTATAAGTCCTTTATGGACTGTAAGCCACATACCTACAGCGGTACTGAAGGTGCTGTAGGACTGGTACGATGGTTTGAGAAGACGGAGTCCGTATTCTCCAAATGCAACTGCCCACCTGCTGATCAGGTGAAATATGCCACCGGGACACTGGAAGGTGCCGCCCTATCCTGGTGGAATGCGCAATCCAGATGCTAGGGCAAGCGATGGCAAATGGACTGCCATGGGCTGAATTCAAAGCAATGATGACTTAGGAGTATTGTCCTCGCAATGAAGTGCAGAAGTTAGAGATAGAGTTCTGGCAACTGAAGATGCAGGGCTCGGAAATCGAGGCCTACACCACCAGAACCCATGAACTAGCAACCCTATGCCCGGGAATGGTGAATGAAATGCATAAGAGAGTTGAGCATTACATACGGGGATTAGTACCCCAAATTCAAAGTATGGTAACTGCTTCCAACCCAACCACAATTCAGCAAGCCATCCAGTTAGCTCATAAGCTAACTGACCAAGCCGTGGAGCAAGGACGTCTACCCAAGCGGGGCGCTGTGGCGAGCGTGCCCGATAACAAGAGAAGTGGGATAGTGCCAACAACACCAAAGCATCATCATCTTCTAGCGGTCAAACCCCAACCTCAACAGCAACACAGCCAGTCCAGCAACAATGGAGGTTCGACAATAATCGTAACTTCCACCAAACGGCTGCAAATAATCAAGGACCCAGTGGTTATGGGGTGGACATCCGAAGTGCACTCGGTGTAATTATCATCATGTGGGAAGGTGTGATAACTTCAAGTGTCAGCGATGTGGTAAGATTGGACACGCTGCAAAGGATTGTCGTGGTGAGCTGGTAAGGAGGCCACAACAACCTCAGGAAAGTCCTAAAGGTTGTTTTGAATGTGGAAAAGAAGGGCATTAGAGGCGAAATTGCCCACAACTAAGGAGAAATGGTAATGGCAACAACGGAAATGGTCACAACAACAACAACAACAACAACAACGGTAATAACAACAACGGTGGTAATGGTAATGGTATGGCGGTAACAAAGATGGAGCCAAAGGGAGAGCATTCGTCATTGGCTTAGGTGAGGCTCTAAATGATCCTACAACTGTTACTGGTAGATTCTCTGTAAATGGTTGTTTTGCTACGGTACTATTCGATACTGGAGCCGATAGGAGTTTCGTGTCCTTAAAATTTTGTAGTCTTTTAAGTGATATACCTTCCGCCTTAGAATCTAAATACACCTTAGAATTGGCCGACGGTAAACAGATCCATGTAACGCATATCCTTAAAGATTGTAAGATAGAACTTGCTGGTCATACTTTTGCTATAGATCTTATGCATGTTATGCTGGGGAGTTTTGATGTTATGATAGGCATGGATTGGCTCTCTAGCAAGCAAGCGGAAGTCATATGTCATGAGAAGATCATACGAATTCCTGTTGGTGACAAAATCCTTACAGTCAGAGGTGATAGGAGTGGTGCTGTGATAGGCATCATCTCATACATGAAAGCCCAAAAGCTACTACGAAAGGGTCGTGTGGCTATTCTAGCACTTGTAACCGATAAGCAAGCGGAAGAAAGGAGAATGGAGGATATTCCCATAGTGCGCGACTTTCCAGAGGTGTTTCCAGAGGATCTTCCTGGATTACCACCTCACCGTCAAGTGGAATTCAAAATCGAGTTGACTCCCGGCGCAGCCCCGATTGCTAGGGCACCTTATCGATTAGCACCGAACGAACTACAAGAGTTGTCATCAAACTCCAGGAGCTTTTAGATAAGGGCTTTATTCGACCTAGTACATCACCTTGGGGAGCCCCTGTCCTTTTTGTTAAGAAGAAGGATGGCACATTCCGGATGTGTATCGACTATAGAGAGTTGAACAAAGTAACAGTCAAGAACCGATACCCTTTACCTCGTATCGACGACTTGTTTGATCAGCTCCAGGGATCAAGTTATTATTCGAAAATTGACTTGAGATCCGGTTTATCATCACTCAGAGTCCGAGAAGAAGACATTTCCAAAACTGCGTTTCGTACTCGCTACGGTCATTATGAGTTCTTGGTCATGCCTTTTGGGTTGACTAATGCACCTGCTGTGTTCATGGACCTCATGAACCGTGTGTGCAAACCCTATCTCGATCAGTTCGTCATTATGTTTATCGATGATATACTGATATATTCTAGGACCAAGGAGGATCATGAAGAGCACTTGCAAATGATCTTAGAGCTATTGAAAAAGGAACAGCTGTACGCCAAATTCTCTAAGTGTGACTTTTGGATACGAGAAGTGCAATTTCTAGGCCATATTGTTAATAAGAAAGGGATACATGTTGATCCTGCCAAAATGAGGCGATAAAGAATTGGACTACACCCAAACGCTGAGTGAGATAAGACAATTTCTGGGATTAGCATGTTATTATCGACGATTTATAGAGGGATTCTCTAAGATCGCACAACCTCTCACAGCCTTGACTCACAAAGGAACGACATACAAATGGGGTGAGAGTCAATAATCGGCTTTTCAATCGTTAAAACAGAAACTCTGTACTGCCCCGATATTAGCACTGCCAGAGGGAACGGATGACTTCGTGGTGTATTGTGATGCATCCATTCAAGGATTGGGTTGTGTCTTGATGCAACGAGAAAAGGTGATAGCCTACGCCTCCAGACAATTAAAGGTTCATGAGAAGAACTATACCACCCATGACTTAGAATTGGGTGCAGTGGTTTTGCCTTAAAGATTTGGAGACATTACTTGTACGGTACCAAGTGCACTATCTACACCGATCACAAGAGTCTTCAACATATCTTCGAGCAAAAGGAGTTGAATATGAGGCAACGACGTTGGGTGGAATTGCTAAACGACTATGATGCGCTATTATTACCATCCGGGAAAGGCGAACGTAGTTTCCGATGCCTTAAGCCGGAAGGAAACAGCTAAACCCAGACGGGTGCGAGCTTTACAGCTTACAGCTTACTATCATATACTAACTGCCCGAACAACTCAAGGAGGCACAGATAGAAGCTTTAAAAGCGGAAAACGTTGGTTCTGAGTCGTTGAGGGGAATGGATAAACAACTGGTGATGAAGGAGGATGGAATTCAGTATTTCATGGATAGACTTTGGGTGCCTGCCTATGGAAATCTGAGAGATTTAGTTATGAGTGAGGCACACTGTCACACCCCGAAAACCGTAGCGGAAGGTCGCGTGACGTGGTGGTAACGGAAGTTGAATTGATCCAACTTTTATAGTCAAACGTATTCAAAGATATCGTTAGTCATGGAAACCATATATTAACATCATATAAGTACTTGGTTAACCAACATTTAAAGCTTCAGTAGTAACACATAATACTACTTTTATTACACAAACTTAATTTTATTTAAAACGTTTGTAACGTTTGACCCTCTAAAGACAAAGTTCCGAAATCCATATAGAGCTCACCTATAATCCTGAAAAGCATGAAGGTAATGAAGTCAACATAAAGTTGGTGAGCTTTCGGGTTTTGTAATCTCGCAAACATTCCTTTTTAAAAATAATATGATGAAACAAGGCATAATATATTCCACATAGACTAGCTAGGTACTATGATAATTTAGGTCATAAGCCCATAATCAAACCAAAAACACGTCGTTGCCCCACAACTATCCAGACATATAAACTCCCTCGCCTCAACCTGACCAGCGCGACTGGTCGCGAGAGCGGGCCATTCTAACCCGATAGATCTACCAATATATTCTGTGGCCTCACCCCTGAGGTTAATGATTATAGGGGGATTTAGGGCTCAATAGTATATATATCCATACTACTGACCCAAACTTATACCCTCATATTATATATTATCCTGTTTAACCCATCATTATTTAGAAGTATCGTTCCATGCTTTTCCCCCAAAACAGTTAAAAATAATATTTAAAACAGGGCCGAAGAACTCACCTTGAGTGCGATTTTCGAAATAAATCAACGTGCTATGCTTTCAATAGTAAAACCCTAATCATGAGCATTATAGGCAATACATAATGATTTATGCTTACGAATGCCTTTCACCCATTTTATTTGGTTGTTTAAAATGGCATGTTTTTATTATTTAAAAATGTATATTTTTGTAAATTTTTAATAAAAACTATTATTTTTCTTATTAGGGTTACATATCCTCTCACTATTATCTATACTTTGCTCATATACTAAATGTCTTATGTCTTTACTATTCTATTTGTGAATCTTGCATTTACAACTTGTATTTAATTAGTGATTTTTCTAATTTGAGCGTCTTGTGCTATAAACTATAATTTTTCAATCTTATCTTATATATTTAGTCTTTATTAAAAGTTTTGATTAATAACTTGTTACTAATATTTTTGTGTCAAAAAGTCCTATTTTACCTTTTTATAAATAATTCTTTTTAAGATTATTTGATTATTAATACATATATTATTTTATCAATATATAACTTATTAATTGTTGTCTAAAATATATATATATTTTTTCTTTATTAGTCATGACTTGTCCAAGGTATGTTTCATTCTTAGTCTTGTATGGATATATTTTATAAGGTTTTTGAAGTCTCAATCGTCGTCTTAGTCGAGTTCGTTAGTCATGGTGTTCTTTTGGTCTTTTGTTTGATCTTAACCACAATTCCTAGTCTCAAAGTTTATTAATAGACTTTTATCTAAGGAAGTCCTTCAATTGTGTCCAAGTATTTACTCTAACTTATTCATTTTTCAATATTATTTTCTTATTAATGTCACCAAAATCTTTAACCTAGTTATTATTCTAAGTTGCCATGTTAGCAATAAGCCTCATCCAATAAACTTTACCTAATGTCCTTACCAAGACCAAAATTCATCCTTCTTCCAACCTATATGATTATACATACATACATACACGATATATACATACATACATACATTTTTACCACCTAGATCTCTTATGTAACATAATTTCATCAACTAATCATCCTTTAACAATACATTTTCAGATTCATCAAACCATTATAAGAACCATTTTGTATACAAAATCATCAAAACAACCATTTCATACAATCCTTAAATGGGTGAACTAGGGTTCATCAAGATCCTTATCTTGATCATCCATGCATGAACATATATACAATATCTAGTCTAATATACCTTTGATGACACTAGGTGGAACTCTTAACACAATGCAAGCACGATCCTCGATTCTTTGATGAAACCTCGGGTTCTATACCAAGTTCCAAACTAGAGTTCCTTAGTGGAAATGTAAGTGAAGGTTACTAACGGTGGTGTTAGCGGTCACCGAAAGAGAAAGGAAGGGGGGTTTCAAGTTGGCGTCGGGTGAGGGTGGTGGGGTGGTGGCATCGGGTGTTTGATGGCGGCGATGATGGTGTCGGGTGTTGGTGGCGGCGGTGGTGATGTCGGGTGTTGGTGGTGATGATGGTGGTGTCGGGTGTAGGTGATGGCGGTGGTGGTGTCGGGTGTGAGTGGTGGTGCCGGTGTGTCGGGTGTGGGGGGGGGAGAGGTGGTCACGGCGGTAGATGGTGTCGGGTGTGGGGGGTGGTGGTCGCGGCGCTGGTGGTGATGGTGGTGACGAGCGGCAGGTGGCCGGCGGTGGGAGGTGGCCGGCGGAGAGGGGTGGGGCGGCCGATGGGGAGGTGGGGTGGTGTGTGTGTGTGGTGGAAGATGGAGAGAGTTTGAGGAGATGAAGAGTTGTGTGTGTGTGTGTGTGTGGATGATGGTTTTAAACAAGTTTTGGAGGGTGTGTTGTCTTGCATGCAAGACTTCATAATCCTTCTTGGATTTGATGGTAATTATTAATATTATTATTATAATTATTATTATATTATTATTATTATTATTATTATTATATTATTATTATTATATTATTATTATTATTATTATTATTATTATATTATTATTATTCAAGCATTGTTAAATAATTACAAGGTTTGTTAAAACGTTAACGCAGGGTTTCCGTTTAATCAGACATAATAGTTAATTAATCATAAATTCATTATTGCGAATGGTTTCGAGTGTTGACCTGATTTGACCGGGTGTCACAGTCTCCCATCGTTTAAGAAATTTCGTCCCGAAATTTACGTTGTTGAACTTGAGTCAATTCTGGTTTTGAACAGGTGAGGGTACTTTTGTTGCATTTCATCTTGGCGTTCCCAAGTAAATTCAGATCCTCTTCTAGAGTTCCATCGAACTTTAACTAATTTGATTTGTTTCCATCTGAGTTTCTGAGTTTTCCAATCTAAGACCTCTATTGGCTCTTCGATGAAGTGAAGTTTGTCGTTGATACTAACTTCGTCTGGAGGAATAACTAGAGATTCATCTGTCATGCATTTCCTTAAATTAGATACGTGAAATACATTGTGCACATTACCAAGTTCCTCTGGTAATCTGAGTCGGTATGCAACCTTCCCAATCCGTTCCAGGATTTCAAAGGGTCCTATGAATCGTGGACTCAGCTTCCCTCTTTTACCAAATCTCATAATTCCCTTCCATGGAGATACCTTCAAGAACACTCTATCGCCGACCGTGAATTCTAATGGCTTTCTTCGGTTATCTGCATATATCTTTTGCCGACTATTAGCAACTTCTAGCCTCTTTCTGATCTGAACAATCTTATCTGTTGTTTCTTGTATAATTTTTGGTCCTGTTATTGTCTTTCTCCAATGTCGGCCCAACATAACGGCGATCGACACTTCCTTCCGTACAGTGCTTCGAATGGAGCGGCCTTGATGCTGGTGTGATAACTATTATTATAGGAAAACTCAGCTAATGGTAGATGAGTATCCCAATTTCCACCAAAATCGATCACACATGCTCTTAATAGATCTTCCAGAGTCTGAATAGTTCTCTCGCTCGCTCGTCCGTCTTTTGTGGGTGATAGGCTGTGCTCATATCTAGTCGGGTACCCATGGCTTCCTGTAAGGTTTGCCAAAACCTAGAGGTGAATCGACTATCCCTATCTGATATGATTGAGACTGGTACACCGTGGCGTGACACTACTTCTTTGATGTATAAGCTTGCCAATTTGCTCATACTGTAGGTCTCCTTCATCGGTAGGAAATGTGCAGATTTTGTTAGTCGATCAACAATTACCCAAATGGTATCGTAACCACTTGTTGTCCTGGGTAATTTGTCACAAAATCCATGGCAATGCATTCCCATTTCCATTTCGGAATTTCCGGCTGTTGTAGAAGTCCCGATGGTTTCTGGTATTCTGCCTTTACTTTGGAGCAAGTCATGCATTGGTTAACATATGAAGCTATTTCTCCCTTCATGTTAGGCCACCAGAAAATTCCTTCACATCATGCTACATTTTGTCGATTCCTGGGTGAATCGAATACCTTGATTTGTGTGCCTTATCGAGAATCACTTTGCGTAACTCTCCATACTTAGGAACCCATATTCTATTTGCAAAACGCATCATTTTATCAGAATCTGTTGTTAATTCCTTGACCATTCCTCGCAGACCTTCACTTTCCAAGTTTTCATCCTTCAATGCTTCGAGTTGAGCATTGTGAATTGGTTAGTAAGGTTCGAGTATATAGTAAGTTTCAACGCTCGCACTCGTAGCGGCTTTTCCCTTTCTTTCCTATAAGTGCATCTGCCACAACATTTTCCTTGCCTGGGTGATATCGGATATCGTAGTCATAATCATTTAACAGCTCCACCCAGCGGCGCTGTCTCATATTTAAATCCTTTTGATTAAAAATATGTTGTAGACTCTTATGATCCGTATATATGACACATTTGGTTCCATACAAATAATGTCTCCATATTTTAAGAGCGAAAACAACAGCTCCTAATTCTAGGTCATGAGTGGTGTAATTCTTTTCATGCACTTTTAATTGTCTTGATGCATAAGCGATTACTTTATCTTTCTGCATCAAGACACATCCAAGACCTAATCGTGATGCATCACAATACACTACAAATCCTTCTGTTCCATTGGTAGAGACAGTATGGGTGCACTGCACAACTTCTGCTTTAGTAATTGAAAAGCTCTTTCTTGATCTTCGCCCCACACGTAATTCCTATCCTTGCGAGTCAATAGGGTCAAGGGTTGGGCTATCTTTGAAACGTTTTCTATAAACCTGCGGTAATAACCAGCTAACACTAGGAATTGTCGTACTTCCGTTGGAGATTTGGGGGCTTCCCAGTTCCTAATTGCTCCAATCTTGGTTGGATCCACGTGGATACCCTTTTCGTTAATAACGTGTCCGAGAAATCGAACTTCTCGAAGCCAAAATTCACATGTTTGAGAATTTTGCGTTCAACTTTTCTTCCTTTAACACGTTTACGATTAGTCTGAGATGTTGCTCATGTTCTTCCTTGGATTGTGAGTATATCAGAATATCATCAATGAATACTATCACAAACTTGTCCAAGTAGGGCTTACAAACCCTATTCATAAGATCCATGAATATAGCAGGTGCGTTGGTCAATCCAAACGGCATTACTAGAAATTCATAATGACCGTAACGTGTTCTAAAAGCTGTTTTTGGAACATCCTCTTCTGCTATCAACAGTTGGTGATATCCAGATCGTAAATCTATCTTTGAGTAGTAGCTGGATCCTTGCAATTGATCGAACAAATCATCAATTCTTGGTAGTGGGTATCGATTTTTAATGGTGAGTTTGTTTAATTCTCGATAATCGATACACATTCTGAATGATCCGTCTTTCTTTTTGACGAATAGCACTGGTGCTCCCCATGGAGAAAAACTTGGTCGAATGAATCCTTTGTCTAATAATTCTTGCAGTTGTTTTGACAACTCCTGCATTTCAGAAGGTGCCAGTCGATACAGTGATCGTGCTACTGGTGCAGCTCCGGGTATCAAATCATTCGAAATTTGACCTGTCTTTGTGGAGGTAACCCTGGCAAATCTTCGGGAAATACCTCTGGGTATTCTCGTACATTGGGAATGTCTTCAATTCTTTGCTCCTCATTTTTAGTGTCAATGGCTTTTACTAGAAAGGCGGGATATCCTTCATTCAAGTATCCATAAGTTTTCATGACACTTATAATTTTAAATGAGGGTTTTCCCTTTTCTCCTTGTATGATTAGGAGTTCTCCACTAGGAGTTGGCAATCGAATGATTTTCTCAAAACATACTATTTCAGCACGATTTCGAGAGAGCCAATCCATTCCAATAACAACGTCGAAACTTCCCAGATTGACAGGTAATAAGTCAATACTAAAGAGATGGTTGTTAAGTTGTATCGTGCAATTTCTAATTATTTCATTGGATTCTATTTTCTTTCCATTAGCTAGCTCTATAATATACTTCTTTCTTAGCTTACATGGTTTAATTCCCAATGATGGTTCAAACTCTTTGGATACAAAACTTAAATCAACACCAGTGTCAAACAAGATGGAGGCATAATGATTATTGATAAGAAACGTACCGTTAACTACTGACGGTTCTTGTTGTGCTTCCTTGGCATTCATTTCAAAAGCTCTCCCTCTGCCCTGGACCCATTCAACCTTGGGCAGTTCTTCTTGAAGTGTCCAATTACACCACACTCATAGCAAGCTTGATCATTTCTGATTACCCTTCCATCAGGTTTTGCTCGGCAATTTTGGCTCCGATGTCCAAATTTATGGCAATGAGTACAAATCTTACAATCACCAGTACGAGGATATCCACATTTGCTGCATTTCCCTTGAGATTCTTTGTTTGTCCTTCCATTGTTTGATGTTCCCACATAAACCCGTTCAGATCTCTGGTTAAAATTTTTCATGTTGTTTACTTGTCCCTTGGGATTTTCAAACCACTTCCTCTTTCCATCAAATGATCTTCTGTTCACTTTAATCGTCTTCCTCTCAATTTCCATCGCACTCTTTCCATGATCATTCTTCTTGATCAGGGTTCCATTTCGTATCACGTCATCAGTTATGGAGTGTGCAATAGCGATCGCACTTTGGATGGTGGTAGGTTTGGAAGCTGTAACATTGCTTCTTATTTGAGGTGCCAATCCCCATATGTATCTTTCAATTCGGACGTATTCCGGCGTAACCATTCGAGGTACCAATCTAGCAAGGTCATTGAATCTTGAAGTGTATGTCCGGATCTCAGCTCCTTCCATGGTATGATTCCAGAATTCGGTCTCGATCTTCTGGAGCTCATTACGTGGGCAGTATTCTTTAAGCAACATCTCCTTTAGTTGTTCCAAGTAAGTTCATATGCGTTTGTATCGCCCAAAATTTGACGCTGGGAATTCCACCATGATAACGCTGCATCTTGAAAGGAACAGGTTGCATACTTGACGTTTTGATCGTTAGAACAATTGCTTATTGTTATAACAGTCTCCATTCTTTCGATCCATCGAATTATGTCTAACGGTCCTTCAGCGCCTGTAAAGTTCTTGGATTGCATCCCTGAAAAGTTTTATACGAACACCCTTGTGGTTGTCCACCTGATGAACTACCTGGGTTTCCGTTCGTACCGGATCCGTTGTTTGCACCAATACCGGAACCTACATTTGAACCATTTCCTGCTCCATTTCCAAGACCGTTACCCGTATTTTCTTGCCTCCTTCCTTGACCAGCCACTAGATTTACATCATGTTGTTCTAGAGCTGATTTGACGTGCCGAGCTATCAATTGGGCTAGTTCCTCTGGGGTGGTTGGTAAATTGACGTTTCCACTCGAGGGTGTGTTTCGTGTTACAGGTGGCATGATTCAATTCTGTTTCGATGGTAGGGAAGAAGAGGTTTAGATTACGTACGCTTGTTATTATATTATCATATGGTTTATTCTATATAATTGGTTCATAAAATATTCATACAATAATCAAGTATTTACCGCGATCAAACATATATCATAAAGATAAAACTTTTTAAATATTCATAAGCGTCATGTTCATAAATATAATTATCAAGCACATAAAAGTTTGTTATCAAAAGATCATAAGTTAATATCCTACATGCATCATCGAGTTTACAACTCGGTCAAAAGAAAGAGTTCAAGCTCCCCGGCTTATATCAACAATTATCCTAAAACGAGGCTCCACTACCAACATGCGTAAGATATGAAATCATCATCAAACATAATGTAGCCATAGCCATCGAAGTCTCTGCTCGCTCTCCCATCACAATCGCGTACTGCTGTGCTGTCACCAATGCTGTCTCGGCCACATCTGCTCTCTGCTCCGCCTGGGTCAGTCGATCCCTAGTCTCTGCGAGACTAGTCTCCAGGTCTGCTATACGAAAGTGCATCTGGCTCAGAGCGCTGTCATCCAATAACCTCTCCTCCTCAATCGTCATCAACCTCCCATCCAAAGCTTGACTCACCTCATCCTGGATCCTCATCTTCTTTCTGGCAGTCAGCAGCTCCTTCTCGAGTCGAACACACTGGGCTACCAAGGTGATCATCACCCGTTCAACGGGCTCGCCACTCATAGTACTCCCATTGTGGAGCAGAAGACGATTCTCCCTCCTCGAAGGTGGAAGGAATCCTATCTCTCGAAGCCCATCCTCTCATGGCCTCCATGATCCATCCCCACTGATCATCTAGAAGTCTGGCCTGTTTGGGCATAGGTGTACTCTCCATACCAACATCATCAATCACTTTTCTCTTCTCTCTGCGTTTCCTTCGCTCATACACCAACCTAATCCTTGGCGGTGCATCATCATCAACCATCTTTCTCTTCTCTCTGCGCTCCCTTCGCTCATACACCATCCTAATTTTCGGTGGGTGCTGCATGAGGGGAATAGGAGCAGCAGGAGTCACAGCTGTATGGGTCTCACTCTCCGAGGCCAAGCCAACTGGCTCCTCAGCAATAGGCTCAAGAGTGACTGCTGGTAGGGTAGGGCTCTCATCATCGGACTCAGATATCCAACATTCCCCGAGTTTTCCATACCCGGGTATATGGTAGCTGCGAAGTATGGCTGAGTAGGGTGATACCATGGTGTCGAGGAAATGGGCTCTGATGAACCATCGGTGCTACTGCTAAAGTCAGGTACTCTCTCTCGGCTAACTCGGTCAGACATCTACAAATAGAGAAATGCATGCATGCGTACATATTAATTTACAAAGTTCTAGCACATAAAATTAATAATCATAATCTCATTATGACTATTATGATCACATAATGTTCTATTCTAACTTTTAGCCCACGTTATGGAATTGTCTTTGGACTCAAATATTCTTTTTAAAGGTTAAAGTCTAGATTTTGAAAAATACTTTCTAGTTCACTATAACCGTTGGCTCTGATACCACTTCTGTCACACCCCCCGAAAACCGCAGCGGAAGGTCGCGTGACGTGGTGGTAACGGAAGTTGGAATTGATCCAAATTTTATAGTCAAACGTATTCAAAGATATTGTTAGTCATGGAAACCATATATTAACATCATATAAGTACTTAGTTAACCAACATTTAACGTTTTAGTAGTAACACATAATACTACTTTTATTACAAAACTTAATTTTATTTAAAAACGTTTGTAACGTTTGACCCTCCAAAGACAAAGTTCCGCAAATCCATATAGAGCTCACCTATAACCGTGAAAAGCATGAAGGGTAATAAGTCAACATAAAGTTGGTGAGCTTTCGGGGTTTTGTAATCTCGCAAACATTCCTTTTAAAAATAATATGATGAAACAAGGCATAATATATTCCACATAGATTAGCTAGGTACTATGATATTTAGGTCATAAGCCCATAATCAAACCAAGAAACACGTCGTTGCCCCACAACTATCCAGACATATAAACTCCCTCGCCTCAACCTGACCAGCGCGACTGGTCGCGAGAGCGGGCCATTTTAACCCGATAGATCTACCAATATATTCTGTGGCCTCACCCCTGAGGTTAATGATTATAGGGGGATTTAGGGCTCAATAGTATATATATCCATACTACTGACCCAAACTTATACCCTCATATTATATATTATCCTGTTTAACTAACCCATCATATTTAGAAGTATCATTCCATGCTTTTCCCCCAAAACAGTAAAAATAATATTTAAAACGGGGCCGAAGAACTCACCTTGAGTGCGATTTTCGAAATGAATCAACGTGCTATGCTTTCAATAGTAAAACGCTAATCATGAGCATTATGGTCAATACATAATGATTTATACTTACGAATGCATTTCACACCATTTATTTGGATGTTTAAAATGGCATGTTTTTATTATTTAAAATGTATATTTTTTTAATTTTTAATAAAACTATTATTTTTCTTATTAGGGTTACATATCCTCTCACTATTATCTATACTTTGCTCATATACTAAATGTCTTATGTCTTTACTATTCTATTTGTGAATCTTGCATTTACAACTTGTATTTAATTAGTGATTTTTCTAATTTGAGCGTCTTGTGCTATAAACTATAATTTTTCCAATCTTATCTTATATATATTAGTCTTTATTAAAAGTTTTGATTAATAACTTGTTACTAATTTTTGTGTCAAAAAGTCCTATTTTACCTTTTATAAAATAATTCTTTTTAAGATTATTTGATTATTAATACATATATTATTTTATCAATATATAACTTATTAATTTGTTGTCTAAAATATATATATATTTTTTCTTTTATTAGTCATGACTTGTCAAAGGTATGTTTTCATTCTTAGTCTTGTATGGATATATTTTTGTAAGGTTTTTGAAGTCTCAATCGTCATCTTAGTCGAGTTCGTTAGTCATGGTGTCCTTTTAGTCTTTTGTTTGATCTTAACCACAATTCCTAGTCTCAAAGTTTATTAATAGGCTTTTATCTAAGGAAGTCCTTCAATTGTGTCCTAGTATCTTTACTCTAACTTATTCATTTTTCAATATTATTTTCATATTAATATCACCCAAAATCTTTAACCTAGTTATTATTCTAAGTTTCCATGTTAGCAATAACCCTCATCCATAAACTTTACCTAATGTCCTTACCAAGACCAAAATTCATCCTTCTTCCAACCTATATGATTATACATACATACATACACGATATATACATACATACATACATACATTTTTACCACCAAGATCTCTTATGTAACATAATTTCATCAACTAATCATCCTTTAACAATCCATTTTCAGATTCATCAAACCATTATAAGAACCATTTTGTATACAAAATCATCAAAACAACCATTACATACAATCCTTAAATGGGTGAACTAGGGTTCATCAAGATCCTTATCTTGATCATCCATGCATGAACATATATACATACCTTTGATGACACTAGGTGGAACTCTTAACACAATGCAAGCACGATCCTCGATTCTTTGATGAAACCTCGGGTTCTATACCAAGTTCCAAACTAGAGTTCCTTAGTGGAAATGTAAGTGAAGGTTACTAGGTGTTAGCGGTCACCGAAAGAGAAAGGAAGGGGGGTTTCAAGTTGGCGTCGGGTGAGGGTGGTGGGGTGGTGGCGTCGGGTGTTGATGGCGGCGGTGATGGTGTCGGGTGTTGGTGGCGGCGGTGGTGATGTCGGGTGTTGATGGTGATGATGGTGGTGTCGGGTGTAGGTGATGGCGGTGGTGGTGTCGGGTGTGAGTGGTGGTGCCGGTGGTGTTGGGTGTGGGGGGGGAGAGGTGGTCACGACGGTAGATGGTGTCGGGTGTGGGGGTGGTGGTCGCGGCGGTAGGTGGTGATGGTGGTGACGAGCGGTAGGTGGCCGGCGGCGGGAGGTGGCCGGCGAGAGGGGTGGGGCGGCCGATGGGAGGTGGGATGGTGGGGTGGTGGTGTGTGTGTGTGGAAGATGAGAGAGTTTGAGGAGATGAAGAGTTGTGTGTGTGTGTGTGTGGATGATGGTTTTTAACAAGTTTTGGAGGGTGTGTTGTCTTGCATGCAAGACTTCATAATCCTTCTTGGATTTGATGGTAATTATTAATAATAATAATATTATTATTATTATTACTATTATTATTATTATTATTATTATTATTATTATTATTTTATTATTATTATTATTATTATTATTCAAGCAATTGTTAAATAATTACAAGGTTTGTTGAAACGTTAACGCAAGGTTTCCGTTTAATCAGACATAATAGTTAATTAATCATAAATTTATTATTGCGAATGGTTTCGAGTGTTGACCTGTTTTGACCGGGTGTCACACACACAAATCTAAGTATTCTATACATCCGGGATCCGTCAAGATGTATCATGACCTAAAGGCGCACTACTGGTGGCCTAACATGAAAGCGGATGTAGCTACGTATATGAGCAAGTGTTTGACCTGCTCGAAAGTAAAGGTGGAATACCAATAACCATCCGAACTGTTGCAATAACCCGAGATACCAATGTGGAAATGGGAACAAATCTCCATGGATTTTATTACCAAGTTACCCCGGACTAGTACTGGTTGTGACACGATATGGGTTATTGTGGACCGATTGACAAAGTCTACTCATTTTCTTGCAATTAAGGAAACTGACAAGATGGAGAAATTAACCCACCTGTACCTTAAGGAGATCGTTTCGAGACACGGTGTACCGATCTCAATTATCTCTGACCGCGACGCTCGTTTCACGTCACGCTTCTGGCAGTCATTGCAGAAATCTTTGGGTACACGATTAGATATGAGTATTGCTTACCATCCACAGACGGATGGCCCGAGTGAGCATACAACACAGACGTTGGAGGATATGCTACGTGCTTGTCTCGGGAATAACTGGGAAATTCACCTGCCATTGGTGGAGTTTTCTTATAACAACAGTTATCATACTAGCATACGGGCATCACCTTTCGAAGCGTTGTATGGGAGAAAATGTAGATCACCAGTTTGCTGGGCGGAAATTGATGATAGCCAGCTAACAGGTCCCGAGTTAATTCATGAGACAACCGAGAAAATTGTACAGATACGAAACCGTATGGCTGCAGCGCGAGACAGGCAAAAGAGTTATGCTGATAAGAGACGGAAACCTTTAGAGTTTCAGGTTGGTGACAAGGTTTTGTTGAAAGTCTCACCATGGAAAGGCGTAGTTCGGTTTGGCAAGCGAGGAAAGCTAAATCCGAGGTACGTTGGACCATTTGAAATAGTGGAAAGAATAGGTCCAGTGCCTATCGACTAGCCCTACCTGATTCGCTAAGTGGAATCCATGATGTATTTCACGTATCAAACCTAAAGAAGTGCATAACTGATGAAACGATGGTCGTACCACTACAAGAAGTTCAAGTGGATGAACAATTGTGCTTTATTGAAGAACCAGTTGAGGTGATGGACCGTGAGGTGAAAACACTTAAGCAAAGCAAGATACCTATTGTCAAAATCCGTTGGAATTCGCGACGTGGATCGGATTCACATGGGAACGAGAAGAGATCAAATGAAGCTTAAGTACCCTCAATTATTCGAAAAGACGATGCCAGCAGACGAAGGTATTGATTTAAATTTCAGGACGAAATTTCTTTCAACATGGGGATGATGTGACAACTCATCCAAAACTCACTCGATTTCGATTTCTGTGTGCCAATGCAGTAGACCAGTGATGGAACACTCTCACCATATAACTCAATTTTCGGGACAAAATTCTTTCAACATGGGGATAATGTGACATCCGGTAAATTTCCGTTACCAAACTCCGTTAGTTCCGTTAGGTCTTGCATACACGTGTCGTAAGCACACACTAGTTGTCGTTTAACGTTGGTGACCTAATAATAATTAATAATGTTAAATTAATGATAATCTAATTGACAATGTGATTATGGTGTTATGTTTATGTGTTTGCATGTTTTAAATGTTTATTAAGAAATTAATCGCGTAAAGTGGAAACGTGCCTATTTATTCGTATGTCTTGTGTTTTTATAAAGATACAATATATAATGATTATCATTAGTTATTATCTTTATATTAATAAGTTAAAAACACTTTACAAAGAGTTTAAAGCCTAGTTTTTATAAAATACCAAATTACAAGGGTTAAAGGGTAAATATGCAAACTAAATTAAACAAAACAACCCAAACCCTAATCCCCACCCCCATTCGGCCGCAAGCACACACACACACCCCCTCCCTTGCGATTTCAGCCTAGAACAACCAAGAAAACTCGAGTTTTGTTCGATTTTAAGGATTACAACACGTTGGAATCATCAATTGCAAGCAACTACACGTTTAGAGGTTAGATTTTACAAGTTTTCATGGATTTCTTGTTAGGGCCGAACCCTAATTCGTTTATGGATCTTCATGTGGTCGAAATTGATGTTAATTGATGATGTTAGTATGTTATTTGGATTGAATACATGTTGTTTAACGTTGATTATGCATGAATTGTATGTTTTTAATGGATTGATCATGAACTTTGATTTTAGGCAAACCCTAATTCGAAATTGATGAGATTATGGATGATTGATGATTGTTTGATGAATGTATGATGATTAGTAGGTTGTATGAATGTTAGGATACATTGATCTTGCAAGAAATTGATGAATTGAGTAGATGTTCATAGGTTACTAATAATAGTACTTCATTTCCATGACATGATGATCTAGTGATGGATTGATGTTGTTGATGTGTTCATGATGATGATTAGATGCTAGATTGTTGATATGAATGCTAGAAATCTTAGAATGAATGTTGTTGTTCATATCTTGCCAAAAGTGGAAACTTTTGTTCATGATGATTAGTAGATTATGATGATTAGGTATTGTTGATCATGTCTAGATGTTGTTGTGAGCTTGAGATGGTATAATTGTGATGAATTCATGAATACATTGAGTGTTTGATAGATATTGGAATATACTTTCCCAAAAGGGAAACTTTATTTGCACAAAGTTTGAAAGATGATAGCTTGAACATGTTTGGGATATTAGGAGCATGTTAGTATGTTCATGGATGAATTCTAATGTGTTAGATCATGTTAATTTAGTTGTATGAGATGGTTGGATAATCATGGTTGATGTTTGGACTTTGATGATCATGTATGATATTGATGTTGGTTAGTAGTTAAGACATCATGTTTGGGACTGGAAATTGATTGTTGTGATGTATGTTGAATGCAATGAAAATGGTTAATGAATGTGAATGTGATCATCATACACGCGTGCGAATCTGAGGCCCCTACTTAGTAGGATTGGCAGGGTTTAGGGTGTGAAGTCGTGAGTGGCTTCACATGGCATGTGGTGCGTGATTTGATCTTTTGTGTGGCATGTTAATTATGTTATAACTAGTGGACATGTTAATGTTCTAGATTCGTATGACTTGTATGATACTTGGTTGTATGATGATCTAAGTGATACATCTGGATAATGTAGCATACATATGAACCATTTGAATGTTAACATGTATGATATATGTGTATGATTGCTTGAATGGTTTACAACACATAAGTCACCAACGGGTCAAACGGGTCAACTGAGTCAAACGTATTTATTTCTGAAACTTGAGTCTTTGGTTGTAGTGTGCTTAGGGTTTCACATGTTCTTTGTTGCACGTACTCGTATATTATATGATCTAGGTAACCTCTGAAGGTTGTCTGTCCACCTGTCTGTCAAGTAAAACTCTAAGTATCTATTATGCATATCAGGTGAGTTCATGCCCCACTCTTTACTTAATCTCTTTTGGGGGAGATAGCATACTGGTAAACTACAAACGCTTTATATATTTTCAGTTGTGCATAATATTAATATGTGCTGTTTATCATGGGAAAGTCCACACACACTTTTGAATTGTTAATATTGAATAGTGGGGAAACTTGGGTATTGCTACAGGGTCTGACGAGCCCCACCTGGGTACTCGAGGTCAACCGGGTGCAATTTGTCCTATTGAACATTGTCACAACCTGTTGAGTCGTGACAGGAGGCAACAACGGTAACACTCAGCTTCAATTGCGAAATCACTATGAATTAATATTTATTATTAATGGACTAGTTATCTGTTACAATGCACTATTTGTATATCTCTACTATAGATGTTATGTTTGAATATCTACTCTTGAACTCACCAGCCATTGTGTTGACTTTTAGTATGCTATTCTCAGGTCATTAACTTGGTTTCCTTTAGGAGCCCACACGGATTCACCTTGCATTCTAAGATTTGGTCTTCAAGACATTGTTATTGTTTTTAATGGTTAATGTTTACTCATTTGGTTTGGCGCATGTTTTGCCATAGTATGCATTTATGTTCTTTGGGTTGTATTACAAAACGCTTCCGCACAGTTTTAAAGCTTTAACTTTGGTTGATTTTATTTTAATTGTGGCATATAGAGTCGTTCTGAGTAACTATTGACTGTGATCCTGGTTTGTTCACACGCCTCGCGGTAAAACTCCGCACGTGGATTTTGAGGGTGTGACATATATATATATATATATATATATATATATATATACACACACACACACACTAGTAAAAACCCCGCGCGATGCGGCGACGACGTTAATGTACATCGCAATACTTGCTTTTTGTTAGTTAATGGATACTCTCGTGGTATGGTACTTCTGTTAGCTTTCTTATTCATAGCATCAGTGATCCAACCAGTTTGGTTACACATATTTGGACCGGACATGATTGAGCCATCCAAGAACCGTAAAACGTATTTAAACCAAATCAAACAAATACTCAAAAATACTAAACTAAGACAAAAAAAAGCATAAAACTAACAAGCTATATAGCATGCAACAGGACTTACGTGCCATTTCACAAACCTACAAGTAACCTGCAATAATAGCTTTAGGTCTATTAATGCTTCAATAAAAACTTTTTTACTTAAATTTAGCTCAATTACAAACATTAGAAGCCGAAAGCTGGGGCATGACACCTGATATTTTTTATATTTTCAATGATAACTACGTTCATATTAAAGGTATACGATAAGAACTGAAAATTCTGATCTGATTAAAACAAGAACAAACAAGATGATCGGCCTGACTCGAGATGAGCAAGTCTCCTAATTCTTAATACAAACCACATAACAATATCAAACATAAATTCTTCCTAAACAAAAACATAATATAAAGCTTATGATTGTTTTCCCCACGCCACTATTTCTAGAACTGTTGATACTGCCTTTGCCTCAGTAATGGGTCTGGATTCGTATCAGAATGACATTTAGAAATTAAGGGAGTGTTAGTTAATCTGCTAGCAAACCATGTGAAAAAGTGTGAATAGAGAAGAGCCAATATTGTAGTAGCAATTGGATTAAAACACTTGAATTTTGTGCAGCTAAAAATATTTTCTGATATTTAAATTTAAGAAACTTAATCCCTCAATGCAAGCAACAATTTGGATTAAAAAACACTTGCAAATCAGATCAAAAGGAATACCTCATTCGTTTAATGCAACTTTCGAGTACGAAATGCCTTGAGAGGTATGCAATTAGTAGCTCATTTCAACAAATATGAATGACAAAACTAATCTAGCAAAGATATTTTGTCAAATGATATGCAAAATGTGGCTTTCAAGATCCACTTTCATAATTGATGATTAAATCTGTAACACCCGGAAATTTTCTTTGAAGCCGACGAAAGAAGAAAAGAAATAAAGTCCAAAGTCGAGGGACCAAACTTGCTAAAACGAGAAGAAACTTGGATGAGTGGGGGTATAAAAGGGAGAGGGCAACCCACACCCTCCCCATTCTTGCAAAACTCAGCCAAAGAAGAGAGAAAAGGAGAAAAAGAGGAGAAAAGCTTGGTTCGGGTGGATTCGAGCGTAAAAATCGAAGTGTAGCGGGTCAAATCGAAGCTCTACTCGACGGGATCATTTATGTGAGTTCTAGGACCCCTATTTTACACGTTTTTGAATGATTTTAGGGCTGGAACACATTTGAAAATCATTTTTCGGGTACTTGGGTGTAAACCTGTTTATGTATGTATGTGTATGATTCATTTGGGGCTTGATTTCGGGCTTGGTTGTGCTTGAATGGTGTCGTGGTATGCTTCCCTAAGGTTTAGAATGGTTGATTTAAGCTTAAAAGAGGTTTGGAAGAGTTGGGAGGCCGAAAATGGCCGTTGCAGTTCGGGATGAACTGCATTCTGCGCCCAGCTAGGGCTATGCGACTGGAGGTCCATGCGTCCGAATGGCATGCGACTGGGTCCGTACGTACGAAAGGAGTATGACTGAGGTTCATTCGCACGAAATAAATGAGACTGAATGAATACGGATGAAGGTCATGCGACTGAATGAAATGCGGATGAAGGTCATGCGACTGAAGGTCATGCGACTGGAGTTCATACGTCTGTGAGTCGTGCGATTGAGGTTCATACGCACGAAAGGTGTGCGACTGAGGGCTATTCGCATGAAGGTCATTTGACTGAGGTCCATACGCCCGGATGTCATGCGACTGAGGTTCATTCGCATGGGAAGCATGCGATTGAAGGCTATGCGACTGGAGGTCCATTCGCCTGAGTGTTCTCATACGCATGAGAGACCATGCGACCGAATAGGGTTCATACGCCCGAATGACCATAGTATTGTCCGACTTTCGTGAAGTGCGAGCGTAGGCTCAGACCTTTAGGGTTGTAGATGATGTGATGGACATGGATGATGTAAGATGATTTATGATGATGAGCTGATGATGATGATGATGCGATGTATGATGATGTGTGATGCCGTATGGTTTTATATGATGTGATGTGCGTGATTCGTGTGATGTTTGATGTTGTGTGATTGTGCATGATGTATGTTATGTATGTATGATGTTGTCGTGTGTGATGATGTTGTATGTTGTTATGTTCCTTATTATTATGTGTGATTGTCTTCCCGTGATTTGCGTTGAACGTTAATGAATGTAATGAAAGTATATGTAACGTAAAGTGGAAGATAATGAAAAGAGGAACATAATGAATGAATGCAAGCATGGACGAACAAATGAGAGTAATGATGGCTTGCAAAAGAAAAAAGGAGGTTCACGACTCATTGAGAGTTGTTAGCTCAACTGTGTGTGTATTATAGCGTGCGATCTTGGCTAACTCATAAGGGGACATAGACACAGTAGGGAGTTCAGTTTTGGTACCTGCTCCGATACGTACGATGTGGTATATACTGTGTGCTATGTAGCGTGCGATTTTGGCTACCTCATGTGGATTATGTATAGTGCGATCTTGGCTAACCCATGAGATGGCGTGCGATTTTGGTTAAACCCCAAGAGTTCTCACACACACAGGGGGAGTCGGTCTTGGTGACCACTCCGTTGGTGCGATTTGTGCGATATGTACGATGGATATCATAAGGGACTATAGACACAGTGGGGGTTCAGTTTTAGTAATTGCTCCGATACGTGCGATGTGGTATTTATTGTGTGCTATGTAGCGTGCGATTATGGCTACCTTATGTGTGCGATTTGTGCGATATGTACTTTGGGTACGAAGGTGCGAAGGTGCGATTTGTGCGAAAAGTGCGATATGTATGAAATGATCGAACGGAAGAAAAGATGTTATAAACGAATGAAGCGAATGATAATGTATCGTGCGATGATTAATGAATGAAGAATGTAACGAATGTAATGGAAGTTAATAAATAATATTTGTATGTACGCATGATGTGTGGTCATGTATGAAAGCATAGTATGATTTGAAAGAAAGTAAAGAATGGTATTAACGAAAGAAAAGTATGTTTTATTATAAAACTAGAACTCACTCAGCAACGCTGACTTTGATGTGTTTCCAGTTGGCAGGTATGTTGCTGAGGATGGCACGGAGCGGCTACTCAGCTCTTTTGGATGGCATCCATATTTATAATGCTTTTGTAATGAAATGGAACATGTATTTCGTAATTGGAAAATGATGTATTAAATTGCAAAAGCCTTTATTATTAAATGAAATGTTTTGTTTAAATGTTTCCGCTGCAACGTCTTATGAAATGTAAATGTAATTATATGTTTTATGTGCGATGAGAATCCAACTGTAAGCGTCCCGGGAACAGGGCCTTACAAAATCTGTTCTCTAATATCCTAATATGCACAGGTCCTCGCCCACACAGGACCAACAATGGAGATGATTTTCACGGATCTAAAAAATGTAGTGGGCAAATCGCCACAAATGGCAATCGGTTCAATATTCTGAGATTTTTATTTCAAACGGATCAAATGGTTCAAAGTTCAAACAGGTAAGATGGGTTGAAATGAGGGGCGACGAAATTCTATTTCTATACGATATAACCTCTTTAATCGTCATTGTTTTAAGAAAGGACAAATCAACCTAATTCAGCCCATACAAAGAATAACTCATTCAACCATTAGCTCTTTTTGACCTGTTACCTAACACGCTAATTAAAACCCATCACATTTTCAATTTGGTACCAAATGAAACCCACCATATATCCAAATTCATAAACTTCAATTTAATTAATCCAGAACCCAAACTTCCCTGATGGAATTTGAATTTGTAACGTGGAGCTTATCATATAGTTTCATATTTCTATATATTCTTTTCATTATTCACAGAGGCCATGAATAGAACAAAATTAATCGTAAATATCAGATGAATTAAATTTTTTACCCTCCATATGCACTTCATCACATATACGATCTTCAAACAACAAACCATATAGTCACATGTTCACTCTCCACATGGAATTCAATACCTAAATTAGATTAATGCAAACAATATGTAGTTAATTTCTCAACTTGATGAAGATTAAAAAACAAACCCCAATTGACAGATAGCAATTCACAAATCATCATTCCCTTTGCTAATTTATCAAAACTAATGTTACAGCGTTAAGAAGAACAAAAATTAATAAACATGACATAAATCAAACATCATTTTAGAATATAAAACAAACTTGAATTCAATTGATATAACATAGATCTCATACCTTTTGTTCAGACTCTCAATTTCTTCATCGGTAACCTGACCTCCAAACATGACATGCGTAGAAAATTACTATTCTCCTCAAAGATCCCCACGATAAACTATAATCTCTTCATCTCTTGTGACAGAACCTTGAATTGATGGAGATGCATTCAAATTTGTTGATATTTACAAAAGAATGAAGTTCAAGATTCAATATTACATACCTCTGTTGTCTATTGGTGTTTGATTTCAGTCATATTGAGGCCTCTAAAGTGTGTCTTTGGCCGGAGGTCGATTAGGTGGTGGTTGCAACGACCTGTGACGAAGCAAAGGCGTTAAAAAATGTCTGCAATTTATGATAACCAAACCCCTAGATCGTAAATCAAAGCCCTAACCGGACGGACGTAGGCTACAAGCAACGAAACAGTGACGATGAGGGCGATGGAAGATGAGGCGTCAGAAGTGCAGATGATTGATTTTTGAGAGCGAACGAATTGGGTTTGAACTTTGAAAATGAAGTAGGGTTGGAATCATTTGAGTTGAGATATTCAAAGCTTCAAGAGTTGGTCGTACATGAGACTCGGGATATTACCCACTCCATGGCATGACACCTTTCGCTCATCCATTCCGCCCGCCCGCCCAGACGCGACGCCTTTTCTCATTATCATCTACCGCTCATCCATTCCGCCCGCCCGCCCAGACTCGGGATATTACCCACTCCCTTGTTCAAATTAATTTTAAAGGTTTTAAAAACTTATGATATAAATTATAATTACTTATAAAAGAATAACAAAGATTATAGAAGATATTATTAAGTCATTTATATGGTTTAAATGTTATAAACCTATTATGGTTCAAATGTAGATTAGTTTAAAACATTATAAATCTACATGTTAAATAAATAATTATTCAAATAGTTATTTAAATGATTATTTAAATAATTAATTATTCATCTATTCATTTAACCATGTTATATATAATTAGTTAATAAAGTTATTCCTTAAACTTTTATTTAAGTTCTTGAAACTTATAAAACAAATAACTTTTTATTATACAATTTATTTTTATTTTTAAGGCTTGATATTATAAGACCTTTATAATAAATCATATAAAAACTCAGAACTTTATAAAATGATTTTAGATAATTTTAAAGTCATTCAAATAAATATTCAATTAATTACCTTTATCAAATTTTAAATAATTAACTATTAAATTAACTATTTTTTCACACATCATATTTAATCTTTATTAATTCAGTAAATTTAATTATTGAATCATTCACTATCATTCTTATTCTTAATTGATTTATACCATCTTTATTGAACCAAAACATAACCAATTGCGTTATTATATTTTATTTGACTTAAATATTAAAACCCCCAAATTCCAAATGAAACCCTAATTCATACTTACTCTTGAATCTTATCTTTATTCTAATTCTGAGACATCAACCATTAGGTTGAATCGTGAAGAAATCATTGGAGCAATCTTATTTTCTTATTATTATCTTAAGTGCATCCTACATCTTGTGAGTTTTCCATGTGAGTTTCTCCATGTCCCTTTTTTACTTTATTTCACACCTTTTGGGGTGAAACATGTTAACCTTATAAACTTACACTTGTAAACATCTTGATACTTGTAAATGCACATGCAAATTATCTTTACTTTTTTTTCATGGTTATTCGTATTATTGTGAGTGTTGTATGAGATACATTATATAATGACAATCATTAACTATTGCTAGCCTGGCGACATCATAGATCTATGGACCTGACAAGCCTATTTGGTGCTAAAGCCGATGTATTGCCGGCTCCTGATGACGTATGCTTGTTCATCGTGGGAACCAAGTACACTTAGCTAATTGTTATAAACTTGTAATCTTAATATATATATATATATATATATATATATATATATATATATATATATGTATGTATATATATGTATGTTTACCCCATGAAAACTCACCAACTTTCAAAGTTGACCCTTTATTTTTAACATGTTTCAGGATTGCTACTTGAGGAACTCTTTTTGCTCATATAGGACTTGGACTTAGTTTAATTAAACATCTTATGTTGTTGCTTATATCTTTGTTGTATTGTATTGACTTAATTATATTGTATTGTTCAATGAAAAATGGTATTTAATATTATTCCAACTTATTTAGTTCCATGTGCTATGAACAATCGTTTCATATTCGTCTGCGTCGATGATTCCGCCGTCGGTCGGGGTGTGACAGAAGGCTTTATCAAGTCTCAAGACTTCAGGATATGGGAGTCTGCTCTCCAAGGACCTTACATACCAAGCACCTCTTCAGCTGCTGCTGGAGGTGGTATGATTCCAAAGGCTGTGGCTGACTATTCTGATGAAGACAGAAAAAGAATAGAGGTTGATCAAAAAGCCATGACTGCCCTTCAAGATGCTCTTCCAAACTCCATATACAGGGGCTTCAAGAAGTGCAAAACTGCCAAGCAACTATGGGAGGTAGTGAAGCTCATGTATGAGGGGTCCACTAAAGCCAAGGAGAACAAGAAGGACCTCTTGAAGCAGCAATTTGAAAACTTAACCTTCAAATCAGGAGAAACCATGACTCAATAATACTTTAGGTATGTTGAGATTGTGGATACTCTAATGGATGTTGGAGTAATCTTGAAAACAGGGACATTGTGAGGAAGTTTATGTCCTTTCCTCCTAGACAATGGACACATTATTGTGTTGTATCAAGAGAGCTGAGAACCTTAAGACTCTAACTTTGACAGAGTTGTATGGTATTCTTAGTGGATACCAGATGGAGAAAAATATGCAAAATTCATCTGGTAACTCCAGCAATCAGCAGAGTTCAGCCCTCCATGTGGTTGAAAGGGATAGCATTGAACCACATCATCATCTATATGCTACTCTGACAACTCACAAAAGGTCCTTTCATCACCTTCCCAGAGACACCAAGAGAAAGCTACACTCAAAGAAATCCATTCCAAGAGACAAGCTCTTCCCATGCCTTTGTGTCTGCTGATGAAAGCACATGCAACTTGCTCTTCACCCTTGAAGACTTGGACTGTATCCATCCAGATGACCTGGAATACATGGAGATAGTTCAACAAATGGCTCTTCTCACTCACAGAGCCAAGAAGTTCTACAAGAGGACAGGTAGGAAGTTTCCAAGAAATGCAGCCAGAGAAAAGTTTGGGCTTTACAAAAACAAAGGGAAGTGTTACTACTGTAACCAAATGGGACACTTTGCAAGGGAGTGTAAGGCACCAAGGACAAATGGTGGTCAAACACAAGCCAGACCAAACTACACTAAAAGAGCTCCCCAGAATAAGAAGCCAAAGCAGCAAGCTGTAGTTGCTGTTGAAGAAGGAGGCTTTGACTGGAGCTTTCAGGTAGAAGATGCATCTCCAAACCAAACACTCATGGCAGACCACGATGAAGCCAAGGTATTAGAACATATTTGTACACCTGAATATACTGCTAAAGTTAATAGATACAGGTCCTACAACTTAGAGATGAGATCTGATCTTGAGTCCTTAAATATCTTAAAATCTGATTTTAAAAGAGCTGAAAATGATTATAAACTATAAATAAAGAACTTAGAGAAAACCATTTCAACTCTTAAACATGATCACACCAACTACAGGACTCAGATCAAAGGCCTCATAACTAAGTTGACTAAATGTCATGCTGAGCTTATGATCAGCAAAGCCAAGGCTGAAAAATGTGTTCTTGAATAAGAGACCTTCAAGAACATAATATCCTCATCCTTGCATGCAAAAATTTGTTATCAAAATAAGCAGGGACTAGGATCTAATGAGATATCTCCTCCACACATAATCTTTTCAGTAAGATCTCCTAGGTGTGGAACTTGTGAAGATGAACTTCCCCTCATAGACCCCATGACTAAAGAGGATGAAGAGGAGATGGTGAAGAATGTCTCTGAGAAGATTGAAGAAGAGCATTTTAAGAAGGGTCACCATCCCTCTGAGGAGAGTAAAGCTGTTAGGATGACCAAGTCAAGGAGGAAGAACTTGATCTAGAAGGCCAAGAGAAAGTCCAAGAAGTCTCAAGAGATTAAGGCCACCTTTAACTCTGCATAGAAACAAGTCTTTATTTCTACTGGATCTGAGGTGGTTAAGGTTGAAGACACAAACTTGAACTCCAGTAACAATAGTTCTAGTTCATGTCCAAATCATCCTAGCATTAAGAATAAGGCTGATCAGTTGTGCACCACTGCTACACAACCTGAACCATCCAGCTCCAAAGGTAGTTCTATCCCTAAAAGGATTGCCACAACATCTGCAAAGATGAAGATGGAGAAGGAAAGTAATCAAGTTCAGCCTTGTTCACAAAAGAAGAATCTTAGAAAGAAGAAAATGAACTGTGTCATATGTGGGAGTATCTCTCATCTTGCTAAAGATTGTCTCTACAATCCGAAGAGTACTCCACATGACCAAGAAAGAAATTTCTAAGAGTTTGGAGAAGAAGAAGCAAGCTTCGGAAGAAAAAACTTTTCCTTTCAGAAGCTCCAAAATGAAGATGAAGACAAGTGGAAACTTGCCTTCGGAAGAAAATTTGGTCTCGGAAGAAAGGAATACTTCCGAAGTACCGAAGCCTGCTGCAGTGAAAGCAAGATCTTTTGAAGGTCTAGTCATCAAAACTTCCAAAGTCAACAAAACTTCCGAAGTATTGAAGGTCAAGTCTAAGCTTCCAAAGGTGGTGTGGAAGACAAAGAAAGACCAAGTGGCTCAAAGTTCGTCATCAACATCAGCAAATGATCCTCAAAACATGATAATAGGATTAATTACTGTTGCATTGTCTTCAACTTCTTTTGATGAGCCCAAGACCAATAAGGCTTGGGTTTCCAAATGTAACTAACCATCTCTTTTGTGTAGGAACAGCTCAAGACAAACAGAAATGTATGGATCATTGATAGTGGGGTTCCAGGCACATGACATGCTACAGGTCACTACTCTAAAAGTTTGAAAGAATTGATGGAGGACTAGTTGCTTTTGGGGGAGATGCTGGAGGTTACATTACAGGAAGGGGCAGGGTCACAAATGTAAGCTCAGCATTGAGAAGGTAAACTTTGTCAAGGAGCTCGGATACAATCTTTTGAATGTATCTTAATTTTGTGATCAGAGTCATAATATGCTCTTACTGAGCATGAAGGCATTGTTCTGAGGCCCGGGGTGGTCATTCCTAATGAGCATATCCTACTTAGAGTCCCAGGAAAGGGAACATGTACAAGATGGATATGCAAGAAACATCTCCCTCTGGAGAAGTTTCATGCTTTCTATCTAAAGCAAATAGTGATGAGTCTTTCCTCTAGCATAAAAGAATATGCCATGTAAACTTTAAAAACATGAATAAATTAATTAAGAATTATTTGGTAACTGGAATGCCAAAGAAAGAGTTTACAAGTGATGACCATTGTGTTGTATGCCTCAAAGGAAAGCAACACAAGGTATCTCACAAGCCAAAAGAAAGAAACTCCATCACTACTCCCCTACACTTATTACATATGGATCTTTTTCGCCCCACCAGTGTAATGAGTCTAGGAAGGACCTCTTATTGTTTGGTGATCACGGATGACTTTACAAGATTCACTTGGGTCTTCTTTCTTAGAACTAAGGATGAGACCCTTGAGATTTGGAAGAATTTCATCTTAAAGATTGAGAATCAATATGATCCCAAGGTCAAAACCATAAGATGTGATCAAGGAACTGATTTAAGAACCAAATCCTTGACACATTTTATGATGAAAAAGGTATTACAAGACAATATAGTGCTCCCAGGACTCCTCAGCAAAATGGTGTTGCTGAGAGGAGAAACAGGACACTAATTGAAGCTGCAAGAACTATGTTGTCTGACTCTAAACTTCCATCACCTTCTGGACAGAGGTAGTGAACACTGCTAGTTATGTGTAAAACAAAGCTTTAGTAGTTAAAACACATGGTAAGACTCCTTATGAACTTTGGCACAAGAGGAAACCTTTCATTGGTTTTCTCAGGTCATTTGGATGTCCTTGCACCATCTTGAATACCAAAGATCAAATTGCCAAGTTTGATGAGAAATCAGACGATGGAAATTTATTTGATACTCTTCCTAAGCTAAGGCTTATAGAGTATACAATCTCAGAACTAGAGTAGTTGAGGAGTCAGCCAATGTGACTTTCAATGAGCACACTCCTAGTGTGAAAGGTTCTGGTCCTGATTGGCTATTTGATCTTGATTTAGTTACCAACTGTTTTAACAAGTCTTGTGAGCATGTCTCAAGATCTACAGATATACTACCTACAGGGGATCCTGACCCTAAGATTTGAGCTGAGAAGACCTTCAAGATATACAACTTCAGCTCTAGTTGTAACTAACCCTGCAAATTTAGTTTCCATCAGCACATCAATGACAAATCTAGCTGATACTTTTGGGGTGCCTTCAAATTCCAGCTTAGAGGCACAAAACTCTGATGAAGGAGCTTCAAATGTAGGAGGAAATGGTGGTGGTGAAAGTGATCAAGAATTTCTTGATTCTGACAACCACTCCATTAAAGACAACATTAATGATGTCACACACTTATTGGATCAAGTCACTCTTGATAACTGTGCTGATGTGGAGGGTGAATCTTCAATGCCAGATCAAAATATCTCTAATTTAGATCTTTCTAAGCAACTTGCTGTGATCCCTTAACTAAGGATCTAGAAGTCTCATCCTACCACAAACATCATTGGAAATGTTGATTTAGGGTAAGAACAAGAGGACAAACACAAGATGCAAATGTTTGTCTTCACTCTTGTTTTCTATCCGAGATAGAGCCTAAGAAGATTAATGAGGCTTTAATGGATGGAAGTTGGGTTGAAGCTATGCAGGAGGAGCTGCTTCAATTCAAAAGGCAAGTGGTTTGGAACCTATGTCCTCTTCCTCAGGGGAAGACTACCATAGGAACCAAATGGGTGTTCAAGAATAAAAAGGATGATAGAGGACTTGTCATCAAGAATAAGGCAAGATTGGTTGTTCAAGGATACACTCAAGAAGAAGAAATTGACTACACAGATGTATTTACTCCTTTAGCAAGACTGGAAGCTGTCAGGATATTCCTAGCTTTTGCTGCATCCAAGAATTTCAAGGTCTACCAACTTGATGTCAAGTGTGCTTTTCTCTATGGGGTGATTGATAAAGAGGTGCATGTCAGACAACCACCTGGGTTTGCAGCACCTGATCATCCTAATTATGTCTGCAAGCTTGATAAAGCCCTTTATGGGCTGCACCAAGCACCAAGGAAGTGGTATGAGACTCTATCTCAGTATCTCTGTCAGCATGACTACAAAAGGGGTACTATAGATGGAACTCTATTCATCAAAGGAACATGAAATGACATAATGCTAGTTCAAGTATATGTAGATGATATTATCTTTGGGTCAACTAATCCAAAGCTCTGCAAAGACTTTGAGAAGCTGATGAAGGATAGATTTGAAATGAGTGCCATGGGGGAACTCAACTTCTTTCTAGGAATTCAAGTGAAGCAAGTAGAAAATGGCATCTTCATAAGTTAGTCAAAGTATGTACAAGACATACTTAAAAGATTCAACATGACTGATTATAAGGTTGCTAAGACACCCTTAGCCAGAAACCACTTCCTTGGACCTGATCTTGAGGGGGAGTGTGTGGATGAACATCTTTACAGGGCTATGATTGGGTCTCTTATGTACCTCACAGCTAGCAGGCCTGATATCATGTTTGCCACATGTATTTGTGCAAGATATCAAGCCAACCCCAAGATGTCACACCTGGTCACTGTCAAGAGAATCTTAAGATATCTCAAAGGTGCTCCAACACTTGGCCTTTGGTATCTAAAGATTTCTGACTTCAATCTGTATGCCTATACAGATAGTGACTATGGTGGCTGGAACATGACTGCAAAGTCTACATCAGGGGGATGTCAATTTCTTGGTGAAAGGATAGTCTCTTGGCAATAGAAAAACAATCCTGTGTGTCTGCATCAACTACTGAGGCTGAATACATTGCTACTGCAAGCTGCTGTGCTCAAGTGCTTTGGATTTAGAATCAGATGCTGGACTATGGATTCAACTTCAAGGAGACTCCCATCCACATAGACAACAATAGTGCTATCTTTATCACAGAGAATCCTGTGCAGCACTCAAGGATTAAGAACATCAATATCAGGTGTCATTTGATTAGAGATAACTTTGAAAAGAGATTAATCAAACTAGTCAAAGTTAACACAAATAAACAATATGCTGATCTATTCACCAAAGCTTTTGATGAACAGAGATTTAAATATCTTGTATCAGCTATTGGGATGATTAACTTTGAGTAGCTTTTCTTAAAACTTAATTATATTATTTTTAAAACATGTGTTTCCTAAGTTGTCTATTTTATCATCTTTATAAGCCCTTGTTTACTATGGAAGAAAAATCTTTTTGAAAGACATTCCTTAGATTTTTGAAAAATTTTGATCTTTTTATCCTTCGGAAGATTTGAAATTACCTTCGGAAGAAACTTACGTCTTAGAAAACAAATAACTACTTCAGTAGATTTACCTTCGGAAGAAATTTTCGAAATATCTTCCGAAGCTTAAAATTAACTAAAGTACTTATATGTTTTTAAAGAACAATTTTCTTCCGAAAGCAATTTATTCTCGGAAGTTTTATTCTCCTTAAAATAAAATCTCTGAGTATCAAATCTCTTCCGAAGCAAAATTTTCAAAACCCTTTGGCATATCTTCCGAAGTCATTTTGCCTTCGGAAGCTTTTCATCAAAACTTCTGAAGCTAAAATACCTTCGGAGGCTTTTTCGACTTCCAAGAAAACTACTTTTTGGGCAAAAGCAAACTACTTTTTTAGAGGTGGGTCCGACATCCGGATTTCAAAGTTTATCCTCTTTCATTAACTTTGTCTTAAATCCATTTCATATATATACCCAACGGTTCTCCCCTCTTTCACTATCTTCTTCATCTGAACTATTAATCTAAATTCACCCAAACCGCCTTTGTTCTTCACTTCCTTCATCCTTAAGCTTTCTAAAATGGCCAACCTAAACCACGGAAACAACCCTGATTTTTCCATGCAACTTCACAGGTAGCACAATAAGGTTGCCATGTTGAACTCTGAGAAAAATGATAGTTTCTCAGAGGTTTGATTCACCTCCCTAACCATTGATCCTACTCTCTATGAGGATCATCTGCTTGAATTTCAAAAGACCTTTCAAGAGTCATCATGGATGGGGGGGAAGGCACTGTCTGCCACAGTGAAGAGGAGGACAATCTTCATCACTCCGGCCATTATCAACACTCATCTTCAGCTGGATGATGAAGAAGGTGAGTTGTCCTTTCCAAAGGAAGCAGTCAATCATTCCTTTGAGCAGATGGGCTATGAGGGTGATTTCTCTGTAAAGACCTTCAGGAAAGGGAAGGTCTCATCCCAGTGGAAGTATCTGCTTCATGTGGTCATCCACAGCTTGTCCAACAAGCATGGAGGGTGGGACCAGATTCCTGAGAATCTCTCCTTCATAGTGCATGGAATGGTTCAAGGGGTCAAGTTCAGGTACTCTCAGTATTGTATATACAAATTTACTTGCAAACTTGGACTCCTTAGAGTATTACATGTTTCCTAGATATGTTCAATACATTCTTAACTGTGAACTAGGCTCACCGTTGAGGGAAACAAGTAATATTCTTAAATTGGGACAGATGAAGCCTGACATCTTTAAAATCATGAAGAAGCCAACTGTAGGCTTCTCTGGGGTAGAAACAGCCCTGGTCCCAAAAATATTTGAGCTCATTACTCAAGATGACAACCTAGCAAAACAAGCTAGTGTTGAACCCACACCTTCTACCTCTCAACCACTCAAACAGCCTCAAATCACTCTCACCTACCAAAGAAAATCCAAACAAACCCCTGCTCAAGCTATTGAGCTTGTGCAGGCCCCCTTATCACTACCTATACAGGAGGAAGTGGACATTGGAGCTCCTACTTCTCCTAAGGAGCAAACCACTCCCATTTCTTCAAGAATCAATGCTGAGGTTCCTCATGCTCAGCCTGATGAGCTCATTAGCCCTCAGCCTTAAGCCTTCACTCTAAGTCTCAACATTCAAGTGAACAATCTTTAGGGGAAAGTTACATCCCCAGCCTCTAGAATTAAACCAACCCATTCCCAAACAAGAATTCTATGATGATGAAGACATAGGATTCAGTGAGTACCATGAGTCTCTCTACTCCTCCCCTACTCAAAAATAGATGAGTGCTCCTGATTCTCCTATGCCTAGCCCACATCATTCACCCATTACTGAGGTGGATCTCCCTGAACCTGTTCAGGAGGTCCATATGGAAGAGGCTCTCACTTTTGCAAGTGATAACATCATTCAAACCTCAACCATGGCAACTCAGCCCATTGACACTTCAAGTGAAGCTGTCATTGAGCAGGGGAAATCCAGCAGCCAAGAACATGATGCTGGTGGTGAGAGTGAGGACTTTGGTCCAATTCTCTCATCTCCCCATGATTCTTCTGATGAAGATGAGGGGACCATGAGATTAAAGGTGCAAATATTGACAAAAACCTGCACCTATCCAGTCTCTAAGGTTAGTCACCTTGAATCTTAGGTGAAATAGGGTCAATGATAAACAACTTGAGATATCTTACTCAGGGAACAACTAGCTGAGAGACCTTTAAGGAGAGCTCATTCAGAAACACAAGAACGTGTGGATGTGATTGACCTAACTCCTAGCTCACCTATAGAAGAGGGTGATGCTACCAAAATGGGGGAGAAAGTTATAACAATCACATAACCTGGGAGTTCTTCATAGAGTATGGACATTGAGGACTCACCATCCTCACTTGCAATTGTTCATACTCAACAACTTTCTCAAGTTCACATTGATGTGGACTCTCTAGACTCTCTCATTCAGAGTCTCTTTGAGGAAGGTATTCCAAGGGCTATGCCATCTCCACCCCAAGGAAGTTCAAACTACATCATTGGGTGGAGGTATGATGCTGACAGAAGAGCCCTCATTCTTCAAAGAGTTCAAGGGCAGCAAGAAGTCTTCAACTTTCAGACCTTGAACTACTATGAAGGTCTTGACCTGATCAACATGTCACTTGTCAATCCAAGCCAATCTAGGCAAGTTGGCAGGCTGGCTCAAAGGATTCAAGACAGGATTATTGAAGAGTTCAGCCTAAGAAGAAAACAAAGGCAATCAGGTAATGTCAATGGTCAACATGATGTTGAGGCAGACCCAGAGATTAGCTTCAAAGGGAAAACCTTGACCGAAGGCCCAGTAATAGAGCCTGAGAGCCCTGTCACACCTACAACTACCTCAACAATTCATTCCCTCAGTAACACACCTGCTGGTGAAGGTGTATCATAGCCTCTCTCTGGCCAGAGCTTGTTAGCTACACCAGGCAATGAAGGCCAAAGCTCTCTCGACCCTGTGTCACAAAGTTCTGTGTGTGACAAAGGGAAAAGGATAATGACTCCTGAAGAGATTCAGGAGGAGGAGAGAGAGATAGAGGAAGAGGAAGCTAAGAGGATAAAGTTCCTCTGGGTCTTCAGGCTTCATGCAAGCAGCAATCAGGGCTGCCCCCAGACCAAATACTCAAGATGATGAGTTGAGGGTAGTCAGGATTACTTACCTGCAGATCAGGAACTATGACATTGATGAGATTATATCTCTCCCCTAAGAGGAATTCAATGAACTGGCAGACATGAAAATGTCTAGGGAGAGGAAGGAAGCAGAGGATGCATGGTTGCTCTTCCAAATCAAAGAAGAGAAGAGACAGAAAAGACCGTACAAACATGTTCCTACTCTCTCCCCAGTTCAAGAAAGCCATGTGGAAGAGACTTTGGCAACTCCACAAGAACCTCAGGTGGACAAAGAAACTGATAGACAAAACATGGTTAACTACCTTAGTGCCATAGGTCTCTACTACGCACTTCTTCCCTTGTCCTTTGAGTATATTGAGTTTGAGTATCTCAAACAACTTGAACTTCAAGTACTCAAAGAACAAGAAGCAACAAAGAGAAAAATGAGGGAAGAGGCTGCAAAGTCAAGAGTCATCATCCAAAAAAGTATGAAGAAGTCTGCTGACAGACAAAGAATGATGAGCTTCTTGAAGCTGTATGGATTCTCCGGAAGGAGACTTGGCCCAATGTCTCTATCCACGATGGATGAGCACATCAGGGTAATCAAGAAAAAGATCAAGAGAGGAGAGCTCATTGACTTACACTCCCCACCAAGTCAAGGCCCTCCTGAAGTGGAGGTTAAGATTGAACAATTTGAGACAACACAACCTGGACCTCCTGCTGAGTCTCAGCAAGCTTCATCTTTTGATCCACAGCAGGTTCAAACTCCCTCTCCTTCTGAATCTGTGAGGGAGGTAGACCCAACTGAGAAAGACAAGACTGAACAACAAGGTGCTGCAGGCCAGTCTTCTCAGTTAAAGTCTTCAAAGAGGAGGAAAAGGATGGCTTCTAAACCCAAGTCAAAGAATTAGAAGAAGTCAGAGCCATCCACCTCCAAGCCTCAGGATGAATCAGATCATCCTAAGAGAGTGCATGAAGAGGCAGCCCCATCAACTCCAATTCAAGTGGCTCCTCTTGCATCAGAAATTACCATCTTATCCTGGACCTTCACTACTAATCCAGAAAGATGGCATGTGATCAGAGATCAAGGTGGTGAAGATGTCTACACATGGCAAGACCTTTTCAACCTACCTCTGCATGATCTCTTTGAAATGAGATGATACTATGAAAGTCTGAGTGATCCTGACCATCTTATGAAGAAGGGTATGGTCATCATCATGATGAGGACTGTCAACATCTAAGATCTTCAAATGTTTTGGTAGCATCAGCCTAGGGGAAGTTTGTAAGGTTTCATATAAAGCTGATACACCCAAAACATTCAAAGTCTTTCCTGCATGCATGCAATGAAGTCTTCCGAAGCTTTAAAGAAAATGTCTTCCGAAACCAAGAAGTGAAGACAGATTTCTTTCGAAGACTTTTGAACACATGCTTTTATCTGATGTACTTTATCATAAAGCTGGACCACCTTTTCGCTACGACTCTGTTTAATCACCAACTTACATAAGTTGGTGAAAAGGGCCATGCTTTTGGTAACTGTACATTGAGGTCTTGAGTCTGTGCTTTACTCTATGTACTTTTATTCTTTTTGTAATATATAAGGATGTGAGCTATGACATGTCATAGTCACTAGTCAAAAGGCAATCTGCCTTTTGACTCTACATTTGATTTGTTTTCTAGTTCAAATGCTTCCAGCTGGCCTTCTAAGTATGGCCGGTTGTAGGATGTTATATAAAATATCTCAGGTCCTTGTAACTTTCTTTCATGTTTTGTAATACTTGTAAAAGAACTTGAGAGCAATATACAACAATCTTGAAAACCATATACTTGTGTTGTTTGCATCTTGTTCTGTCTCATATTTTACTTGTGTTATTAGTATCAAACATATAAGTTACCAGTTTCCTATTTGATATGTTAAGTGTTCTAAAGCTCTCTTCTCATTGTGTTGTTGTGTTGTAAGTGACCAGCCCTTAAACGGTCGTGCAAGGACATATATGGGTTTAAAAGAGTCGAGCTGAGCCCCAGATTGCTTAGGCTCGAGCACGACTTATTTGGTTTTGAAAAGCTCAAGCTTAGTTCATTAGAAGTTTTTAAAAGTCAAGCTTGGCTCGGGCTCATCTCATTTATTCTTAAATTATAAAATTTTAGTTTTTTATAATTACTTTTATATTTATTTCTAATCATGCTTCAAATAGATATATCATAACATATATTATTTAATTTAATTTTTGTCATAATAATATATAATAATATGATTTATGTAAATATATTTATATTTAATATGTAAAAAAATTAAAATGCTCGGTTAGGCTTATGAGCCGGCTAAAGCTCGATTTCTGAAGCTCGGGCTCGGGCTCGTTTAGTAAACGTGCCATAATGTGATTTCGAGCTCGGGCTCGAGCTCGTTCAAGCTTGGTTTGATTCGAGCTTTTTTTGAGGCGATCCCGAGTAGCTTGCGAGCCAGTGTGGCTCGTTTACATCCCTAAGACAGATCTTGGACATTAGTACTCGCCATTTTACTTGGATTTTCTAGTTCCTCGAGAATAAAAAATCAACCTTTTGCAGTTCTCGGTTGATAGAACAGTTATCGACCTTGTAGCATAGTAACTAGTTCTAATACAGAACCCGGGGTATAAGATAATCTCGGACTATAATACACAAATTGATTGGCTTAAAGTTCTCGACCGATAGAACAGTTCTCGACCTTGGATATAGTATTCGACCTTGTTAAAACATTCAAAAACTATAGTAACTAATGAAAAAGTAAGTTAAAGTGCTAAGGTGATCATAGACAAAGCTCGAGCTTAAGAAATAAAACATAATTACAAATAAAGAAACTAAAATAACTAAGGAGATAAAGTTGATCATAGTTAAAGAAGTTCAACTATACTTAAAGAACTAACGTTGATTACAATAAAGAAAGTTAAACTTCACATGTGAAATGATAAAGAAAACTTGAAAAAAATTCAAAGACAACTACCTCGCTAAAGTACAGTTGTGAAAATACTAAAGTATGCTAAAGAAATCTTGCAAGTCTAGAGTTCTTGACGTATTTCAAGTATCGACATAGGAGTCTAGGGTAATGACAAGCGATAGAAATCTTTCATTAGCCAGACAGGAGACTTGCGTAACGGCAAGCGACAGTAAAGTCTTGTGTAACACACGAGCAATGACCAAAGTAGTCTTGTATGATGTAAAGATGAAAATAAAAGTTAAATTAAAGATAAAGAATGGATAGAGTGAAACTAAATAACGAACATAGTAAAGCTAAGGAAGTATTTAACATAAGAACACATGTAAAGTATGGTACAAAATAAAGCATAGAAACTTGATAAAGTACGAATGAAATGTCAAAATTAAAGTATAGATAAAATACGATGAAGAAAGACATTTAAAGAAACATTTTGGTTAATGTATATTGTTAAAGAGAAACTAGAGCTAACTCGACAACCTTGACTTTTGTATACATATTAGTTCAATAGATTTGCATGTTGAATAAAGATGTGAGCTTGACATGGATTCTAGAGCAACCTCGCATCATGTTATCGACTAACATCCTGGCATAGTTATGTGTAGGTAAAGGTTAATGTATTGTAATTGATGATAAACAATTTTTTCATATCTTGTTGCTTATAGTTGATGAAATTTTGGTTTAACAACTTGTGTATTTGATGTTCAAAATCATTTGTGAGGTTGCTTGAAATGGGGCCATACATATATATACAATACTATTTTTTGATATATATATATATATATATATATATATATATATATATATATATATATATATATATATATATAAATGTATGTATCTATGTTTATATAGTAATATAATACTCTTGTTAAAGAAGGTAATATTAGGGTTTGTTTTTCTCGTAACATCATTGTTATTATTGAATGATGATCAGAGAGAAAGGACATATAGAAAGTTATTGTAAAGACCATTAACAAGCAAAAGAACACTTTTAAGATACGATTTGTAGCCGAAAGCAAAAAATAGATCAAGGTATTTAACAAAATCATCAATCGATCAAAAGATGGAATGGGCAAAATCAACCATCCATTCTCACCACCATTCTTCAAAGAACTTGATTGTTACACCATCCTTCAAAGAACTTGATTGTCTTTATCGACTGTTGTTTTAGGTTAGGGGGAAGGAAATATCAAAGATGATCTTGATTCTCATTCATCATATTTGCTCCGTAGTATTGTCTGGCGTGAATGTCACACCCCAACCATGACGGCGGAAACGTCGAAGTGTGAGGGTTGAGATTGTTCACAGCCACATAACACTATGTTAAAATATAAATGCCATTAACCAATTGTTTTTCAAACATCACAATCATCCACGTCTTACAAGAAAACATTAAACAAAGAAAAAGAATTCAAATGTTCATTTAAGTCTAGGTCCATATCCTAAGCTTAAGCATTTCTTCAATCATCATTAAACTTGCTCATTACCTGAAACATGTTGAAAATAAAATCAACTAACAAGTTGGTGAGTTCTCATGGTTTTAAAATACAATAAGTATATATCATGGGAAAGAATGTGGCAATTCTAGTCAATGGTCACAAGATAGTAAGTATATAGAACATGCATAGTTACAATCAAACCTTGACTGAATAATATGAATAAGCATGATTAGCTATGTGTATTTGGTTCCCTAGTGCACAAGCATACGGCTCCTAGGAGCCGGCAATCCCTCGGCTTTAGCACCAAATAGGCTTGTCAGGCCCAAAGATCTAAGACGTCGCCAGGCTAGTTATAGTTAATGATTGCACACGTATGTCACATCTCATATACAACTTAACATATTCAAATAACCACGACTATGTAAAGAATTGCACGTGCATAATAAGTATCAAAGCGTGTATGAGTTTGTTTGTATAACCAACATGTTTCACCCCGAAAGGTGTAAAATATAGGTAAAATGGGGCATAAGAACTCACATGATAATAAGAAGACTTGAAGATGAAATAAGAATAACCACGAATAAGATTTCCAACACAAACGTCACAAGGCACCTAAATAAGAATAAGGTAACGCGTTATAATCGGTTTGATGATTAGTTATTTTGTTATAAGGTTCTTAATATCGGATTGAATAGAGATTGACATCTATTTATTTCGTGTTATTAAGGTGAATCGAGTTTAATGGAATGATGATAATTAGATTTATTGCGCGGAGCCGAACGACTAATATAAGGGAAAATTAATCGTACATTAATCCGGTCTATGAATGTGTTATTGATTGTAATAAATCAAGTAATAAATAATTATATATATATATATATATATATATATATATATATATATATATATATATATATATATATATATATATATATATATATATATATATATATATATATATATATATATATATATATATATGTAAGTATACTTACTTTGATATGTTTATATAAATATAAGAATATATGTAAGTACTTAATCATTCTTATTATTTGACAATGTATATGTATATATTTTACAATGAATATATAAATGTATGTATATGAATATATGAATATATTTTACAATGTAAGATAAGAATATATGTATAAGTAAATTATTTAAATTATTTGTCAATAGTTACATGTATATATATATATACATATATATATACATGCATATGTTTTTTTTTTAAATAATCACACGACATTGTTTTAAATAATTTAAAGAAAATACCAAAAATGTATTTTGGATTTAAACATATTAATAAAACTTGATAAACAAAATGAATAATTTAACTAAATAAATTCTGAATTTATAAAATCATTTTAGAAATTTTCAGATTTAATTAATTTTTTTAGAAAAAGAAATAATTAACAAAAAGAAAAAATAACACATAAAAATAAAAGAAAAGGAAAAGGGGAGAAGGGGGTTGCCGGGGTCGAACCCGGGACCTCCCCTAAGGGTTAAGGTGCGGGAACCAGTGAAACAGGGCCATGGCCTTGGTTCACTCTCGGTTTGTTTTAAATTTAAACCAGGTTTCCCCATTTCCCCTAAATCCGATGAACCCTAGGTTCATTGGATCCAAATTGACCCTCGATTCGCTGTTAATCAGCCGAATCATCATAGGGCTTTTGATCATTGGACCAAATCGAGCAGATTACAGGTTTCAATTACCGGTTTAGATGAGGATTAGAGGGTTCTTCGATCCCGAGTTACTTCGGGTGTTCTTGAATTGGGGTTTTCTGAATCTGTGATTATTTCGCACAATTGATGGTTTAGGAAGTTTAAGGACTTCGAAATGAATCAGTAGACCCCTTTATATAGTATCAATTCATTGGCTTCGAGCGTATCACTCTCGGTTTGAAACCGCGTACGAATTTACCAAATTTGCGAGATTCTGACTGTTAATTTACAAAATTAAGTGATTGATTAATTGATTCGACCGCGTATTAGCTTTAGGTGTGATTGATTCGGTTCAATTTAGGAAAATGGTTGAGATTTGATTCGGATTTGCACCTAATTAGTCTCGGTTTTGATTTGGAAAGGTTGCAACGAGCGGGAACACAAATTAGGTGAGGATTCGAGTTCGAAACTTGGAACCGAGGGGTTTGGGCGGTTTGTTTGGGTCAAAACAGTAGGAATCGTAGTGTTGTAGCTTCGCCGGAGCTCGGCCGGAGCTCCGGTCGAAGCCACCGGACTGCGGTCAAGGAAAAATCCGAATGTTACACATTCAGTCCCTGAGGTTTGGGCTGTTGGTCAAAACGTTTTATATTGATTTTAAGTTTGAAATTTGGCAGAACACCCCCTTGAACTTTGGTTTAAGGATTTTCACTTTTAAACATTATTATTATTATTATTATTATTATTAGTATTATTGTAATTATTGTTATTATTATTATTATTATTATTATTATTAGTATTACTATAATTATTATAATTATTATTATTGGTAGTATTTATTATTATTATTATTATTATTATTATTATTATTATTATTATTATTATTGCTATTATTATTATTATTATTATTATTATTATTATGATTATTATTATTATTATTATTATTATTATTATTATTATTATTAAATTAAACCTTTACTAACGAGGCCACGCATAAACATAAATAAATAAAGACCGAAAATTACAGGATGTTACAGTCTCCCCAACTTGAATTAATTTCGTCCCGAAATTAAAAATAACGAAGGTTACAAAAATAAATCAGGGTAAGTCTTCCTCATATGATCTTCACGCTCCCAAGTGAATTCCGCTCCCCGCTTGTTTTCCCACCGAACCTTTACTATTGGGGTCGTAGAGGTTCTAGTCTTCTTCATAATGCGATCCATGATTTCGACGGGTTTCTCAACGAAATGTAGGGACTCGTTGATCTGGATGTCTTCCAACAGTACATACAAGTTATCGTCGGCCAAGCACTTCCTCAGGTTCGAGACGTGGAAGACCGGGTGAATTCCACTAAGGTCAGAGGGTAGTTCTAGTTTGTAGGCCACTTTCCCGATTCTTTTCAGAACCTTGAAAGGTCCTACAAACCTCGGAGCTAACTTACCTTTCCCTCCAAAACGAACCACACCCTTCCACGGCGAGACCTTGAGAAGGACCATCTCCCCAACTTGGAATTCTAGTGGCTTGCGACGTTTATCGGCATAGCTCTTCTGTCGACTCCTAGCCGTTTCCAAGTTCTTGCGGATGATAGCAACCTTATCGGTCGTCTCTTGTATGAGTTCGGGACCGGTGATAAGATTTTCGCCCATGTCGGTCCAGCAAATCGGTGAACGACATTTACGACCATAAAGGGCATCAAATGGTGCCATTTGGATGCTCGAATGGTAACTGTTATTGTAGGAGAACTCCGCGAGTGGTAGGTGTGTATCCCAGTCACCCCAGTAATCGAGAATGCAGAGACGCAACAGTCTTCCAGAGTTTGAATCGTCCGCTCGGTTTGACCATCGGTTTGGGGATGGTAAGCCGTACTTAAATCCAATTGCGTACCCAAAAGTTCTTGCATAGAAGACCAGAAGTGAGAAGTCAAACGAGCGTCTCGGTCGGATATGATATGAAGAGGCACACCGTGACGGCTTACGATCTCGTCGATGTAAATCCGAGCTAATCTTGATGTCTTATAGGTGTCGCGTATGGGTATGAAATGTGCCGACTTGGTCAATCGGTCGACGATTACCCATATGCTATCGTGCCCACGAGGTGTCCGAGGTAGTTTGGTTATGAAGTCCATGGATATGTTCCCATTTCCACATGGGAATTTCGGGTTGTTCGAGTAATCCACTTGGACGTTGGTGCTCCGCTTTAACCTTCGTGCATGTAAGACACTTAGCAACGTAGGTTGCTATGTCCCGTTTCATTCTGGGCCACCAATATTCACTCCGCAAGTCCATGTACATCTTATCGGAGCCCGGGTGAATAGAATAGCGAGTCTGATGTGCTTCATTCATGATAAAAGCTCGAAGGTTATTGTGTTTGGGGATCCAGATTCGGTTCGCGAAATACATCAACCCATTGGCTCTTGCTTCCAGTTGGGCTACAAGATTGGGCTCAAGTTCATCTTTCATACTCTCCTCGCTTTGTACTGCCTGCTGGGCTTCTCGAATGCTTGACTCGATGTCACCTCGATCCTCAAGTTTTGTAGTAACACTGTAGTATTGTGAACATCAAGTCGGACTTCAGTATCAAACTCTCCCAATGTATCGAACCACTGCTGACGGTCGCGAATCTCTTGAACGGAGACCATCTTTTGGTGCGTCTTCCTACTCAACGCATCGGCTACGACATTTGCCTTGCCGGGGTGGTATCGAATGTCGCAGTCGTAGTCACAAATTAGTTCCACCCAGCGACGTTGCCTCATATTGAGATCCTTCTGATTGAAAACATGTTGGAGGCTCTTGTGGTCCGTGTACACTATACATTGCGTGCCGTATATATAATGTCTCCAGATTTTTAAGGCAAAGACCACCGCTCCGAGCTCGAGATCGTGCGTCGTGTAATTTACCTCGTGAACCTTCAATTGTCTCGAGGCATAAGCTATGACCTTTCCTAGTTGCATAAGAACACAACCAAGGCCTTGTTTCGACGCATCGCAGTATACCGTGAAGTCGTCATTCCCATCCGGTAGGGCCAGAATAGGAGCATTGCATAACTTGTGCTTCAATGTCTCAAACGCCTCTTCTTGTTCGGCTTTCCACTCGAACGGCTGGTTCTTCTGGGTCAAGAACGTGAGTGGTTTTGCGATTGTTGAGAAATTGGCAATAAATCGTCGATAATACCCGGCTAGGCCAAGAAATGATCGAACTTCCGTCGACGTTGTGGGAGCCCTCCAATTCTTCACGGCTTCCACCTTTGCAGGGTCGACGTGAATTCCTTGACTATTCACGACGTGCCCTAAGAATTGTACTTCTTCCAGCCAGAACTCGCATTTCGAAAACTTCGCGAACAGTTGTTCCTTCTTCAACAGATTGAGGATTTGACGAAGATGGAGTTCATGATCAGAGTGAGACTTGGAATAGATAAGAATGTCATCGATGAACACAATGACAAATTTATCTAGGTATGGCTTGCACACTCGGTTCATAAGGTCCATGAAAACCGCAGGGGCATTGGTTAAGCCGAAAGGCATAACCATAAACTCATAATGCCCGTACCGAGTGCGGAAATCAGTCTTTGGGATGTCGTCGTCGTGGACTCGCAGTTGGTGATAACCCGAACGCAAGTCGATTTTTGAAAAGATTGCGGCTCCTTGGAGTTGATCGAAGAGGTCGTCGATACGAGGAAGGGGATACCGGTTCTTGACGGTTAACTTGTTGAGCTCCCGGTAATCGATGCACATGCGAAATGACCCGTCTTTCTTCTTCACAAATAAGACAGGTGCACCCCAAGGAGAAGAACTAGGGCGGATAAAACCCTTCTCGGATAATTCCTGGAGTTGGCTAGAGAGTTCTTGCATTTCAGATGGTGCTAGTCGGTAAGGTGATTTGGCCACGGGGCTCGCTCCCGGGATCAAGTCGATTTTGAATTCAACTTCCCGTACATGAGGTAACCCACTAAGGTCGTCGGGAAATACTTCAGGGAATTCTCGTACAATTGGAACATCCTTGAGTTCCTTCCCTTTGACTTTAGTGTTGACTACGTAAGCCAAGAATGCTGGATAACTCTTACTCAGGCACTTTCGAGCTTGAGTGCATGTCATAAGCTTGAGTCTTTTGGAAGACCGTTCACCGAACACCTTCAACGTGTCTCCGGACGGTAAGGGTATGCGAATGCACTTCTCAAAACAAACGATCTCAGCATGATTCTTCGATAACCAATCCATGCCAATAATAACGTCGAAACTCCCGAGCTTCATAGGAATGAGGTCGATAAGAAATTTATGATCGTCGAGGCACAATAGACAATCACGAATGACCACGTCGACGGTGATCGGTTCTCCATCGGCAACTTCAACAGTGAGAGGTCTTCCCAAATTCGCACGAGGTTTAGCAAATATCGGTTCGAATTCTAAGGAAACGAAACTCCTATCGGCACCCGAATCAAATAGTACGTAAGCATAGGTATCATTAATAAGAAACATACCTGTGTAGGTTTAAAAAGGCACTTAGGCATAAACCAGGGATTTTTAGAGAAATTCTACAGAGATAAGGTTGAAAATTACGTACCGTTCACTACATCGTTGTTCGCCTGAGCTTGGTTTGCGTTGATGTTGAAGGCACGTCCACGAGCTTGTGGAACATTGCCCACAAGACGAGGGCACTGGGGTCGGTAGTGACCCGGTTTTCCGCAATTGTAGCAGGCCCGGTTTGGTTCCGTCACTGCGTTCCCCATTGCTCGGCGACATGTTGCCACGAGATGCCCGTATTTGCCACATAGTGTGCAGATGCGACACGGGAGATTCCCCGGATGATGGTACTTACATGTGTTGCACAAAGGTAGAGGGCCTGCATAAGCCCTTGCCACGGGCACTTGTGCTGCCGGTGCAGTCCCGGGAACACACTGTCGCTGGGGTGGCTTAGGAGCGGCCACGGCGTAGTTCCGTGCCGGTACAAACTTCCTCTTTTTGTTATCAGCCCTAACCTCCTTGATCTCTTCAGGGACCGTCTTCTCAGTTTTCTTGGCACCCTTTGCAGACATGGTGCCTGCTCGGATGTGATTCTCGGTCAGCTGTGCAGTGATAGTGATAGCTTCCTCCAGGGTTGCGGGTCGGCTACCCACCACGGCATCCTGGATTTGGGGCGGCACACCCTTAATGAATTTTTCCACATTCCGTGAGACGGTATCCACCATGTGTGGCAGCAGTATACTTAGTTCATGGTGACGGGTAGAATATGCCAGATGGTTCCCGCCATCCTGTTTCAGGTTCCAGAATTCCTCCTCCAATTTCTGAATTTCACTTCTCGGACAAACTTGGCAATGGCTATGTTCTTGAATTCCTCCCAAGTCAAGGCCAAGATCGCGTCGGGGCCTCGGTTTCTCTTTTCACTGTTCCACCACGTTAAGGCCCTTTGCTGCAGCATACTGGTGGCATACCTCACTTTGAGTGCTTCGGGGCACTCACAGTTGACGAAAGTGTTCTCCATACCTTCAAACCATTCTAGGAGACTGGTGGCGCCTTCCTTGCCACTGAAACTGGGAGGCTTGCATGAACTAAAGTGCTTGAAGGTGCACTTCTGGTTGTTACGGCCTTGGTTTGCACTATTTTCGCCTTGGCCGTTGCTGTTGCTTGCGACGTTGGCGATCATGGTGCTGCTGAGTTCAGCCACCATAGTCGGGATGACCGCAGCCATTTGCCGGGCAATTAGGGCGGCAAGCTTACGGCCGGATCTTCCTCGGGTTCCTTGGTAACGAGACATGCTGGAAAATATAAATTGAATTAAGATCGGTTAAAAGGGTAATAAGGATGGACAGTTAAAGTAAGAATCATGGGTTGTACGGAGTGATTCCATTTGATGACGCATCATCATTTGGAAACGTTGACACGTCAAGATGAATTGACCCATTCGCCTCAGAAACTGGTGTATGTTGGCCATAGTTTATCACTCATCCCGGAAATCCCCAGGTAAGCATGACTGGTCCCGTAGGATTTATACGAAATGCTTACCTTAGCCCGAGGGCCTTTTGCCAGGAAAACCAGAATACAGGTGTCTATGTACCACACTAGTTCTATGGTTCATGGAATCAAAAATCTTGATAAGATATTTATAGGATTAGACCTTGAGTCTAAGAAAATTTTCTATCAATAAGTTCTACTTAGAGACGAGGAAGGATTTAAGTATTAGCAATCGTCGGGGAGAATCAACGTTTAATATAAGTCTAGGGAGACGAGTAACAATATGTAATCATGCAGAAAGGCATCTATGCTAAGGCATCACGTTGCACATAATAAGGCATAGCGTTAGGCAGCATGCAAACAATATGTATGTATTCATAAGAATACTTTTCTATAAGGATCATGCATAAACTATAGTCTAGGTCACCATTTCTAATAACCTAAATCCCTATAGTTATGGGCTCTGATACCAATCTGTCACACCCCAACCATGACGGCGGAAACGTCGAAGTGTGAGGGTTGAGATTGTTCACAGCCACATAACACTATGTTAAAATATAAATGCCATTAACCAATTGTTTTTCAAACATCACAATCATCCACGTCTTACAAGAAAACATTAAACAAAGAAAAAGAATTCAAATGTTCATTTAAGTCTAGGTCCATATCCTAAGCTTAAGCATTTCTTCAATCATCATTAAACTTGCTCATTACCTGAAACATGTTGAAAATAAAGTCAACTAACAAGTTGGTGAGTTCTCATGGTTTTAAAATACAATAAGTATATATCATGGAAAGAATGTGGCAATTCTAGTCAATGGTCACAAGATAGTAAGTATATAGAACATGCATAGTTACAATCAAACCTTGACTGAATAATATGAATAAGCATGATTAGCTATGTGTATTTGGTTCCCTAGTGCACAAGCATACGGCTCCTAGGAGCCGGCAATCCCTCGGCTTTAGCACCAAATAGGCTTGTCAGGCCCAAAGATCTAAGACGTCGCCAGGCTAGTTATAGTTAATGATTGCACACGTATGTCACATCTCATATACAACTTAACATATTCAAATAACCACGACTATGTAAAGAATTGCTCGTGCATAATAAGTATCAAAGCGTGTATGAGTTTGTTTGTATAACCAACATGTTTCACCCCGAAAGGTGTAAAATATAGGTAAAATGGGGCATAAGAACTCACATGATAATAAGAAGACTTGAAGATGAAATAAGAATAACCACGAATAAGATTTCCAACACAAACGTCACAAGGTACCTAAATAAGAATAAGGTAACGCGTTATAATCGGTTTGATGATTAGTTATTTTGTTATAAGGTTCTTAATATCGGATTGAATAGAGATTGACATCTATTTATTTCGTGTTATTAAGGTGAATCGAGTTTAATGGAATGATGATAATTAGATTTATTGCGCGAAGGCGAACGACTAATATAAGGGAAAATTAATCGTACATTAATCCGGTCTATGAATGTGTTATTGATTGTAATAAATCAAGTAATAAATAATTATATATATATATATATATATATATATGTAAGTATACTTACTTTGATATGTTTATATAAATATAAGAATATATGTAAGTACTTAATCATTCTTATTATTTGACAATGTATATGTATATATTTTACAATGAATATATAAATGTATGTATATGAATATATGAATATATTTTACAATGTAAGATAAGAATATATGTATAAGTAAATTATTTAAATTATTTGTCAATAGTTACATGTATATATATATACATATATATATATACATGCATATGTTTTTTTTTAAATAATCACACGACATTGTTTTAAATAATTTAAAGAAAATACCAAAAATGTATTTTGGTTTTAAACATATTAATAAAACTTGATAAACAAAATGAATAATTTAACTAAATAAATTCTGAATTTATAAAATCATTTTAGAAATTTTCAGATTTAATTAATTTTTTTAGAAAAAGAAATAATTAACAAAAAGAAAAAATAACACATAAAAATAAAAGAAAAGGAAAAGGGGAGGAGGGGGTTGCCGGGGTCGAACCCGGGACCTCCCCTAAGGGTTAAGGTGCGGGAACCAGTGAACCAGGGCCATGGCCTTGGTTCACTCTCGGTTTGTTTTAAATTTAAACCAGGTTTCCCCATTTCCCCTAAATCCGATGAACCCTAGGTTCATTGGATCCAAAATTGACCCTCGATTCGCTGTTAATCAGCCGAATCATCATAGGGCTTTTGATCATTGGACCAAATCGAGCAGAATACAGGTTTCAATTACCGGTTTAGATGAGGATTAGAGGGTTCTTCGATCCCGAGTTACTTCGGGTGTTCTTGAATTGGGGGTTTTCTGAATCTGTGATTATTTCGTGCAATTGATGGTTTAGGGAGTTTAAGGACTTCGAAATGAATCAGTAGACCCCTTTATATAGTATCAATTCATTGGCTTCGAGCGTATCACTCTCGGTTTGAAACCGCGTACGAATTTACCAAATTTGCGAGATTCTGACTGTTAATTTACAAAATTAATTGATTGATTAATTGATTCGACCGCGTATTAGCTTTAGGTGTGATTGATTCGGTTCAATTTAGGAAAATGGTTGAGATTTGATTCGGATTTGCACCTAATTAGTCTCGGTTTTGATTTGGAAAGGTTGCAACGAGCGGGAACACAAATTAGGTGAGGATTCGAGTTCGAAACTTGGAACCGAGGGGTTTGGGCGGTTTGTTTGGGTCAAAACAGTAGGAATCGTAGTGTTGTAGCTTCGCCGGAGCTCGGCCGGAGCTCCGGTCGAAGCCACCGGACTGCGGTCAAGGAAAAATCCGAATGTTACACATTTAGTCCCTGAGGTTTGGGCTGTTGGTCAAAACGTTTTATATTGATTTTAAGTTTGAAATTTGGCAGAACACCCCCTTGAACTTTGGTTTAAGGATTTTCACTTTTAAACATTATTATTATTATTATTATTATTATTATTATTAGTATTATTGTAATTATTGTTATTATTATTATTATTAGTATTACTATAATTATTATAATTATTATTATTGGTAGTATTTATTATTATTATTATTATTATTATTATTATTATTATTATTATTATTGCTATTATTATTATTATTATTATTATGATTATTATTATTATTATTATTATTATTATTATTATTATTATTAAATTAAACCTTTACTAACGAGGCCACACATAAACATAAATAAATAAAGACCGAAAATTACAGGATGTTACAGTGAACGTCTAATATCACACGTATTGTACGTAACCATAATAAACCATCATAGTTATATGACGACACTTTTGGAGTCATCTTGTAGACCTTGGACGTGCCGAAGATGATGATGAAGAAAGATCAAAGGAGAGACATATTACGGATAGGGTGATAGACGAATTGTGAAAAGAGTGAGGGGTTGAATTTTATTTTATTTACTTTTTTGTTTTTTATTAATCACTATCATAAGGTCATTTTACAAAAAGTAACAACAAATCTAGCCACATTGATAGAAATGACATTAAGTGTTATAAACTCTTACACAAATGACCACTTATGTAATTTGTAATTAATGATCGTTATAAACGAAAAATGCAAATGAGTACATACATAAAGAACAATAAAATCAATTATAATAATTTAGAGATACCACCTAGTTTTAACGATTTATTTCCACCTTCGATTTGTTCCTTCTATTGAAATGACCGACTAATAGTGTTGGACTCATAATATAAAAACAAACCGACAAATATAACTATTGAAAAGCCCTAGCTTTTAGTACGTATCTAAATAATAAATCGACAATAGTTGCGTGGTGATCTCTTTTTCTTTCTTTTTCTTGGCGTGTGCGAATGTATTTCTAGATATTGTTTGATTTTTGTACTTGAAAACTCCAAAGTCCAACCGAATTCTATCTTCATCATTGCATTCTACACACCCCACAAGGTAAAACTTAATGATGAAGTGTGAGATGCAATGAAAATCTATAAATATAATCTATAAGTTTTAAACTTTTAAAAATATAAAATATAAACTAGTGATCGATGCCCGTGCTACGCGTGAAGACATGAGGGTTAAATGCGTAGCTTGTGAATGTAACTATAGATAGTCACGTTATATGTTCGTACAACTAAAGATAAAAGGATAGCTTGGGATGCAGATCAAAATCCGCGACTAGAACATGTGACAATCATGGTTGTGTATTATGAAATGTGAGGAAAAAATGCCTTTGAAAATAATAATTTTTAATTAATTAAAGAAATAGTTAAGTGTTTTTATTCATCTTTGTGGTTTTATAAAAATTATCATTTGAATACAAAGCTTTAAATTTTGTCATTTAAATGCAAAGGTTTTATATAAATTTTCCTTTACATCCATTTTACTACACCTAGTTAACACTATTAACATTTTTCAGTTAAAGCTTCTCAACTCGAGTGATATTTTAATCAAAACAATTACAAAATCAAGAACTAATCGCATGTGAGAGGTTTTATACGTTCAATCTTAGAGAATCATAGAAGATGAATTTTCACTCGAGTGATAGACTTTTACAACACTGTAGACCCAATCTTCTAATTGTTATATATATAACTAGGAGGCCATCACGCGCTTTGCAATGGTACGACTACACGGGGTTGTTATATGTTTATATTTACGACTCTCAAGCGGCTTCGAAACATAGATACATGACAACTAAATTAACGTGGTTATTAAAGATGTTACAATGGTATATTAGAAATCTTAAAAATATAACATTAGTGTGACTAAAAGACAAACTATAGAATTGATTTATAAACTTTTAGTTTAACTATTAAAAGAAATCAAAAGGTAAAATATTTAGTTTTTATTTATATAAAAAAAAACAAAAACAAAAATGTCAAAAGGGAAATTAATAATAAATCAAAAAAGAGAGATACGAAAATTGACACCTGGACCAATCAAAATACACTGCTATAGATGGTAAGTTTCTAAATGTTATTATTAGAATATATAAAATATTCACAAAATTAATATTGAAATTTGAAAATATATAAATTAACAAGGAAAATCTAAGAATCAATCAAGTCTTACATAGAAAAGGTCTTGGAATTGAGTTCAATCTAACTTGTGTTGTAGACTATGAGGAGTATGATAAACTAGATAACATCTAAGTTTTTATAAGTAACTTAGAAAATATTGTGATTTTAAAAATAAAACCCTATAAAGTTTACCTAAACACATAAACCTAGTAGACTGTGCGCTATACGTGATGAGAGAATGTGTGAGGGGCAACATGGCACGTGAGCCAGCGTGAACACCGCCCACTCATACATGAATGACCCCGAATAACTTATGAAGGTGATGTTAGTACGAACGAATTTACCTACATATACTTTAATTTTATTCTTAAACTCATAAATATGTTTTACATGTTAGGCCAATTAGTTAGGAAATTTTGCTTTTGAAAAATTAACTTGTGTGCAGGCTTAAAATCCAATTAGAAATTCAATTTTAACTAAGATTTTCTTAAAATGATATTTTCTTTTTACTATTCTCTATTGTGATAATGGTTTCCTCATATTTATGTGTACTATTTGGTTGTTAAATTATAGTAACCATTTACTATTTTTTTACAGTTAGGTTGACAATAGAGAGGTGTCTCTTGTCGGTTCGAGTGGTACATAATTTCATGCAAGCGTAGATACTCCAATATCACAAAAAGCACCTAATAGCGATGATTTTGTTGCAGTTAATAATGAAGAAGTGAATGCTAATGATGAAGAAAATAATGCTAATGATAAAAAAAGTAAACAATGAAGAAGATAATGCCCATTATCCTAAAAGAAAAGAAAGTAGACATTAATCATTTGGGTTTATTTTCGCACAAGAACTGATGCTCATGGAAGGGAAGTCCATCAATGTATATATTGTGATGAGAAATTTAATAAGTTTAAGGATAAAACCACCACCCCTTTAAATACACATATTAAAAAGTATTGCATGAAAGTAAAAGCCACCAATTCAGGATAGTTGAAGTTAAATCTTTCTTCTTGAAAAGCATCAGGTTCTTTTTTTATTTCATTTTTTATTTCATTTGAACTTCCTTTTTTTTTGGAACATCAAAATATTTTTATTTATCACCAAAAAAATTGAATCCCAATCTAACAAGTCGCTAGATAGGGAAAGTCACCACAACATTACAATAGGTTAAATAAGGACATGATTCCACCTATCCCATTCTAGTTCTTTACAAGTTGAGCGGTTTTTAATCCATAAGAATCCCAAAACCTTGATTTCTTCCATTATCTTTAACGCTTGCACCTCTTTGGATGAGAAGATTAAGTTGTTCTTGCCCTCCATATCGTCCAACAGCCACCATAACTATGGACTCAACCATTTTGCTCTTGTTCCCAGCCAGGTTGCAATGGTTATGGATTATCGAGTAAGTGTCGTGTAGAAAAAGCATAAAGTGGAGAAATGTTGCACCAAGAACAAATTTGTTGCCAAATTACTTTTGCAATGTAACAACCAGTTAGGATGTGATCCAATGTTTCCTCCACTTCTCCACAGAACCGGCAATTCAGAGATGGAGTTGAAACATTCCTTTTTTGAAGATTCTTGAGGGTTGGTAACCGGTCCCGTGCAACTCTCCAGCCAAATAAATTTATTTTTAGAGGTAACCAATTATTTCATTTATACTTATGGGGGCTAATGTAGTATTTTTGTTCATTGAGACTCCTTTTGATGGACCGAACTGAAAACTGCCCATGCTTCTCCCCTTCCAAGACCACTTATCTTTATCTTCACTCATATTATAGCTTGAAATTAAGGTCATCAGTTCTTGAAATTGTGATCTTTCTGATGGCGATGATGGAGAGTGTAACCATTCCCACTGCCAATTAGAATGGGAAGACAGACCCAACCATCTATCTTTGATGAGACAATCTCGCTTGCGTTCAAGAATAAAAAGGGAGGGGAACTTGAATTTCAATGGAAATTCACCAAATTAGTGGTCAATCCAAAATCATATTGAACTTCCATCCCCAACATGTCCATTAAACATATCTACAAGTTGAATATTGAGTGATGCGAAAGTATGCTCCAGCCGAGATAACTTTGCCCATGTGCCCGATATACCTTTTTTAACTGGGATCAAATTCGAGTTCCGGGGTGAAATATGGATTGCCTCGATAACCCGTTTCCATAGGCTGTCGTCTTGAGTTTTGAATCGCCAAACCCATTTCGCTAGTAAGCTTAGGTTTGCGTCTTTCCCTAATCCAATTCCCCCGGAATCCTTAGGCGCGATGACCTCCTCCTAAGCAATCCAAGGAAATTTCTGCTTATTATGACTTCCGCCCCAAAAGAATCTTCTTCTCAATGCTTCTAGTTTATCGATCACCTTCTCCGGTGCTTTATATAAAGAAAAGTAATATGTTGGAATGTTGTCCAGTACTGATTTGATAAGTGTGACTCTTCCCCCCATTGATAACGTGTTAGCCTTCCATGTTGAGAGTCTTGATTTAAATACATCTATTACCGGCTGCCAACTATTGTATATATTCATATTTGATCCCACTTTCAGTCCAAGGTAATCAAATGGGATCTTCCCTAGCTTGCATTTGAACGATCTTCCTCCAATTCTTGAGTATCTACGCCAATGCCAAAGAATCTTGTTTTTTGTAAATTAATCTTGAGGCCCGAGATCAGATAAAAGCAACGTAGAATGCGAGATAGATTCAACAAGTTTTGGCCATTCCATTTTTCAAAGATGATAACATCATCTGCATATAAGAGATTAGTTAGAATAGGGCCACCATTTAGCATTTGTACTCCATTAATATAACCACCGGTAGTCGCCATGTTTAGAATTCTGGAGAAAGCCTCCATAGCTATTATAAAGATGTAAGGGGAGAGTGGATTTCCTTGTCGAACGCCCTGATCGCACTTAAACACTTTAGTGGGTGAACCATTAACTAATACCAAAGATTTGGAGAATGAGAGAACCCCTCGGATCCATGACCTCCACAAGGGTGGAAAATTCATTTGTGAGAGAACGTGGTCAACAAATTGCCAATTTAAGCAATCAAAAGCTTTTTCTAAGTCTATTTTGAGAATCAACGATTTTTGTTTCGTTTTTTGAGCTAGGAAATAGTTTCACTAAGAAGCAAAGGCCCATCCAGAATATTCTTGTTTGATATAAAAGCTAATTGTTGGGGAGAGATCAATTTATCAATAACCCTCTGAAGCTTGTAAGACAAAACCTTGGAGAAGATTTTTTCTATGCAACCAATGAGAGAAACCGGGTGGTAATTGAAGAGTGATTCTTGGGCCTCTCCTTTGGGGATTAGAGCTATAAATGATGAGCTCGAGTTGGGAGGTAAGTAACCGGTGGAATGATAGTAGGAGAAAAGATTAAAAAAGTCAGATTCGAACAATCCCCAGAATTTCTTGAAAAAACCCATGTTAAAACCATCCGGGCTAGGGGAACAGTCTGCACTACAGTCCCATATTGTTGATTTAATCTCCGACCTTGAAAAAGGGGCAATTAGATTGGAACATTCCTCCTCGGATAGGGAGAAAAAATGAGAACACACGAAGTCTGGCCTTATAGGGAACGACTCCTGGAACTTAGTTTGCAAGAATCGTTTGACTTCCTCCTTGATCATTTTTGGATCTTCGCACCATACTCCATCAATCATTAACCCATTCAGCTTGCTCTTAGCCAATTTGTTATTAACTATCCCGTGAAAAAAAAGCCGAATTCTCATCCCCGTCTATAGCCCATTTGATTCGTGATTTTTGTTTTAAATCCTTTGTTTTGATCTCATCCAGCTCTCTCAACTGCTTTTTACAATGGACCCTATCTTTTATTTCTTCCTCATTCAGATCCCTTGATTCTATTAACCCATCATAGATTTCTAGCTTAGCCACCAGCTGCTTACGAAAGCTCTCATCTTTGGACTTCTCCAAAGATATCCATTTCTTGATTTCGTTTTTCAAATGCTTTAGTTTTGTCACCAAAAACTTCTCTAGAGGGCCGGAGAATATAAAATTGTTACACACTGATGTTACTAGTTGCTCAAATCCTGGCCTTTTAATCCATGAGTCAAACAATCGAAAAGGATAAGGGCCAAAATCCATTGTCGAGGTGCGGAGAATCAGGGGACTGTGATCTGATAATTCCCGAGGAAGCGCCATCAATGATGTGTTTGGCCACGCATTAACAAAATTCTGACAGACCAACACTTTATCTATCTTGCTGAGTTTCTCCCCATTACTTGAAGCATATGTGAATTTCCTTCCCATCATAGTATATTCCGTATGATTGTTAGCATATATGAATTCATTGAAAACACGTGCATCGGATGGGTTATATTCCGAGTTTTTCCTTCATCTTGGTTTCTTACTGCATTAAAATCTCCGATTATGACCCAACGACCTTTACCATTGATCAGTTCTCCTATTTTCCCCCAAAGTTCTTTTTTTCTACTATGCTCTTGAGGCCCATAAATATTTAGAATATTGACTACCCCATCGTAACCTATGATTCTCCCTTTCAGCAGTATAAAGTTTGGATCTTTTATAATATCCACTTGTTTGAATAATGAAGGATCCCATATACTCAACAGTCCACCTGATCTCCCGATTGCATCCACCGCGGATGAAACATGTTTTGATTTCCCCCCAGAAATTGTTGGTAATGATCTTAGAGTTATCAGAAAACTGTGTTTCTTGTAGGCAAATGAAATTAACGCTGTGCTCAGATTTTAATTTTTTGATCCATCTAGCCTTACTCGGATCCCCCACCCCTGATATTGAGTGAAAGTAAATTCATTGGAAAAGAGAATTGTTACCTTCACCAATTATTGTTTCTCGTATCGTTGGTACGAAATCATTCAACTGAATTTGAACAGCAGCTCCAATATTAACTGTATTTACCCTTTCTATTGTGATAGGGTCCTCTCATTGTTGGTCGTGGGCATGAATTTGTGTTTCTTCCACAGCTTGAGAAGCTTCTGTATTATGAACTGGAACGCATATTCTATGGTCCGAGTTTTGGTCGAGGTTTTCTTCAGATACCCTTGAGGGGTCCCATATAGGAAGCCCATTATTGTTCAACTTGTTGGTAGCCAGTGGGCTTTTAACTCTAGGCCTTTTCCTTGATCTTAGCCCATTTTGAGAACTACCCCTACTAGGAAGCCCAGAATCCTTCGAGCCATGTTGACCAATTTTGAAGCCCAAAGGTTCCGAGTTGGTTGCACTCGAATTCAAGGTTGTTGCATTCATGTTCCCACCGTTCCTATGCGGTTGTTGGTTCCCGATGATTTATTTGGAATGCGCTCCCGTAATGATGAATACATCTCGGAACCCGAGGAGTTTCCGGAGAACTTTCGGTTCCCAGGGTTCTACGGCGGGTGGAGGTGAATTCCGACAGTCAAGATCTGTGGTCCTCCATTACCCAGACTTTGAATTTCCTGTTTTTTCATTTGAGTGACAATGTCCTAGAGATCGTTTGTTCCGTCGTCATCAAGATACCCACCGTATCTATCGTTAGATTGCCATCATTTGTAGATGCTTCTGAATTGACAACCACCTGACCAAGTTCACCGCCAATTCTATCAAATATTTTACTATCCCATAGTTGGATAGGGACCCCATGTATTTTGATCCACGCCAATCTTTCGAATGGTAGTGATTTTAATAATTATATAACATTATATCATTAGTGTTTAGTTAGAAGGTTTTTCTTAAATAACATCAGGTTCTTCATCGATGGTGGAAAACTTGAAGTTTAGCAATGCTAGGATGCAAGAGGTTTTTTCTCATATGATCATGGTGCATGAATTGTCATTTAATTTTGTTGAATATGAGTTGTTTAATGTGATGATGAAGGAAGCTAATCCGGAATTCAATAAGATCTCATGTGCATCAATTCCACAAGCGTAACACCCGGATATTTATTATTTTGAAGCCGACGAAGGAAGAAAAGGAAATAAAGTTCAAAGACGAGGAACCAAACTCGCCAATGAAGGAAAGTTGGAAATGTGGTGATATTAGTAGGGAGAGGGCAGCCAAACTCTCCCCACACACTCACATTTCAGCTATCAAAGAGAGAAGAAGAGAGAAAGAAGAAGAAAAGAGAAAAAGGGGTCGGTTCGGGTGGTTCGGGTGGTTCGGGTGGCCAAACTCGTTGTGTAGCAAGCCAAATCAAAGCCCTTGTCGTTGTGCTCGTTTGTGTGAGTTCTAGGACCCCACTTTTACTTGTTTTCAACTGATTTTGGGACTGGAAAGCATCAAAAACCCGTTTTTGTGTGAGTGTGTGTTTGACCCATTTGGGTGTGATGTGTGTGATACGCTTCGTGTATGTTTCCGGGCTTGTGTGTGCTTGTATGGTGTTGTGGTATGCATTCCTAAGGTCTAGGATGGTTAATTTAGGCTTAGAATGGGTTTGGATGAGCTTGGAGGCCGAAAATGGCAGATTGGGTTCGGGATGAACTCCATTCTGCATCAGCTAGGGCTATGCGACCGAATGAAGGCCATACGGCCGAATGAGAGGCGATTGAGGGTCATTCGCACGACTAGGATTCATTCGCACGACTAAAGTTCCATTCGCACGACTGGGAGTCCAGTCGTATGGGGAGTCATGCGACTGAGGGTTCAGTCGCATAAGTGCTTAGTCGCATGAGTTCGTTCGCATTAGATCAGTCGCATAGGTGCTCATTCGCATTAGTTCCATCCGCATGAGGTTCATACGCACGACTGGATGTCCAATCGCATAGATGTTCGTCCGCATGAGTCCAATCGCATGATGTTCAGTCGCATGGAGGCCATGCGACTGAAGGGTGTCCATACGCACGAATAGGGCTGTTGCACCCGAAAGAAAGTGTAGTTAGACTTCTGACTTTCGGGGGAAAGTGCAGATGTAAGTTTGACGTAAAGGTTCCCGTAAGAGCATGTAAGATAACTGTTATGGCCTTAGAAAGCATGTAGGGCATAGCGATGATGATGTTGCATGTTTATGCATGATGCATGTTATGTATGTATGATGTTGCCCTGTATGATGTGATGTTGATGCATGTAATGATCCTTGGTATGATGTATGTTTATCTTTCCTATGGCTTTACGTATTATGCTATGAATGAAATGAAGTATTATGTAACGTAAAGTGGAAAGAAATGAAAAGTCTTGCATGCATCGGATAACGGGTCCTTCTTTGTGATTGACCATTAATGTAGAACCTCTACCGCTTACCCCTAGTACTGTGGCATACGTTTAGCTGTTCATTTATTGACTTCGGCCCAGTAGCTAAGACTGATCGGGGTGTAGCACATGGTATTGGTACGGATGATGTCCGATGCGCAAGTAAAGTTATATGGAACGAATAAATGAATGAATGAAGAAGATAATAATGATATTATCTATGCGTACGTATGAGGTGTGATCATGCAAAAGTAACGAATGGTTTTAAATGAAAGTAAAGTATGTTTTATAATAAAACTAGAACTCACTCAACAACGCTGACTTTTATATGTTTTCCAGTTGGCAGGTAATGATTGCTGAGGATGGCACGGCAAGGCTACTCGGCTCTTTTGGGATGACATCCATTTATAAAGCTCTTGTGATATAATGCAAACATGTATTTTGTAATCGGATAATGATGTATTATTTGGCAAAAGTGTTTATAATGAAATGAGATGTCATTTTTGAATGTTTCTGCTGCAATATTTTCCTAAGGCAATGAAATTATATGTTTTATGTGCGATGAATGACCAACTGTAGGCGTCCCGGGAACGGGTTGGTATCAGAGCCAAAGTTTAAGTGAAATGGGTAAATTTTCAAAATAAACCTTAACTTAAACTGAAAACGGGACGAAAGGGAAATGGGATGCCAAACTGAGTAGCTGCGTGCCATCAGGTATTTTCTTAAAGTTAACCGGTTTTATGTGCGCATGGTATATGGTTATGTGTTGTATGTAGATTTAAATACTGATGTAGTCAGGACATGTAATACTTGGGGTATGAAGAGTAAAGTAAGTGGCTAATTACAACTGGCCACTGTAATTAGGAACTTACTATACTTGACATAAACTGAGTTGTTTTCTTGAATGACCGTGTTGGTGTTTGAATCTTTCAGTGTGAGTTAGAGAATGGCTGGAGGTAGATCTTCTAAAGCATCTAGAGGTGGAGGCCGTGGCGGGCCTGATGTTGAGCCGCGACCCAAGAGAGGAAGACCAAGGGTCAAAAAGGTGGTTACTGAAGAACTAGAGACTCATCATACGGAAGCTGGGGATGAGAGTGCAAACCTGAGGGCCTCGGTAAAGGAGGCTGTTGTTGAAGAAGTACACCAGGTCATGCAGACAATCTTACCGTCTGTGGTGACCAAAGTCATTAAGGCGGTGAAGGAAGGAGAAAGAAAGGAGAGAAATAGGCCTTCGGGGAACGAGAGCAACCGGAGCCTGAAACGATTTTCTCTGATAATGAAGACGAGGAAGAGGAAGATGAGCCTGTGCGAGAGGTGGCACGAGGCTGTAACTACGAGGTGTTTATGAGATGCAAGCCCCCTTACTTTTGACGGTAATGGCAATGCTGCCGCTGCTCACCGATGGGTGAGAGAAATGGAGGCTGTTCTCGACATCAGCGAGTGCCGGGAAGATCAGAAGGTGAAGTTTGCCACTCATTCATTTGTGGACTCGGCACTATGCTGGTGGGACAATATTGTCCAAGCTGAGGGTAACCGGGCAATCGGGAGAATGAGATGGCCCGAACTGAAGAAGATGGTGATTGAGGAATTCTGTCCTCACAAGGAGATGGATAAGATAGAGAGGGAGTTCCTGCAGCCGGAGGCAGGATCCATGACACACCAGCAATACACTACCAAGTTCAATGAGATGGCACGGTTGATGCCGGATCAGGTGACGCCTCTTTCTCGGAAGATTAAGAGGTACATTCAGGGCTTACCGGTGGATGTTCGCCGGCATATGATCGCCGCCCGGCCAAGTACGTTTAGGTCGGCGGTCGATTTGGCCGGAAGACTATATGATGAGAGGGAAATGGTGGTGGTTGAAGCGAATAAGAAGGGTGGTGGTGACCGGAACTAGAACGGGAAAAGGTTTGGTCGGGGTGATGCCTCGACGGGTAACAAAAAGGCACGGGTGGATGACCGCCGCGTGGCCACATCGGGAGCGGGATCTAGGAGGTGTGGCAAGTGTGGAAAGGAGCATGCGGGGAATTTAGGATGGGATCGAATGTTTGCTTCAAGTGTGGGAAGACAGGGCATATGGCAAAGGATTGCCTGTCGGGCAAATGTTTTAACTATGGGGAAACTGGTCATATGAGCAGGGATTGTAAGAAGCTGAGGGCTGAGTGTTCCGGGGCGAAGAGGATGGGAGGTGATGGTCCGAGAGCGAGCGCCAGGGCATTCACCATGACATAGGAGGAAGCTAGGACGGACCCTGATGTTGTGTCCGGTACGTTTCTAGTGAACCAAACTTTAGCGTCTGTGTTATTTGATTCAGGTGCTAGTAAAAGTTTTGTTTCTGCTGCTTTCTGTGCTAAGCTGCCTGTTAGTAGTAGACGTATTGATGCGCACTTTGATGTAGAAACTGCCATAGGTAAGTCTACCAGGATTTCTGAGATGATAGAGAAATGTGATGTGGAGCTTGAGGGTCATAAGTTTCCTGTTAGACCGTTCGTGATGACCTTAGGTGGTTTTGATTTGGTTCTTGGGATGGATTGGTTAGCGGACTTCGAGGCGAACATTGTGTGTCGCAAGAAGATGATTCGGTTGTCGGCGCCAGACGGTAGTTCAGTGACGGTTTATGGTGATCGGGTTACTACGATTCCGAAGGTGATCTCGATGGCGGTGGCGGGAAAGTGTATAAGGCGTGGATGTAGTGCCTACTTGGCCTATGTAAAGGATGTGGATATGCCAACATCACAACTAGCCGATGTACCGGTTGTGTGTGACTTTCCAGACATGTTCCCAGAAGACTTATCAGGAGTGCCACCTGACAGAGAGATCGAGTTTCAGATTGATCTTATACCGGGTGCCCAACCTGTTGCCAAGGCACCGTATCGGTTGGCTCCGACCGAGATGAAAGAGTTGATAGAGCAGTTGCAAGAGTTGCTTGATAAGGGGTTCATTAGACCGAGTATCTCTCCTTGGGGTGCTCCGGTCCTATTTGTGAAGAAGAAGGACGGTAGCATGAGATGTGTATTGACTACCGTGAGCTGAATAAGTTGATGGTAAAGAACCGATACCCCTTACCGAGGATAGATGATTTATTCGATCAGCTTCAGGGTGCCAGTTTGTTTTCGAGGATAGATCTTTGATCTGGTTATCATCAGTTGAAGGTGAAGGAGCAAGATATTCCTAAAACAGCTTTCCGTACGCGCTATGGTCACTACGAGTTTTTTGTCATGTCTTTTGGTCTGACCAATGCGCCAGCTGCTTTTATGGATCTGATGAATAGAGTGTGTCGGCCGATGTTGGATAAATTAGTGATCGTGTTTATTGATGATATCCTGATTTACTCGAGGAGCGAAGCAGAGCATGCCGGTCACATTCGGGAGGTTCTAGAGACGTTGAGAAGGGAGAAGTTGTATGCTAAATTCTCCAAGTGCGCATTTTGGTTGCGCGAGGTTCAGTCCTTGGGTCATGTGGTGAATCCCGACGGGATTATGGTGGACCCGGCGGAAGTGGATGCGGTTATGCAATGGAAGTCACCAAAGACGCCATCCGAGATTCGTAGTTTCTTGGGTTTGGCGGGCTACTATAGAAGATTTATCCAAGACTTCTCTAAGATTGCTTCTCCACTAACTAAGTTGACCCGAAAAGATGTGAAGTTCGTATGGGGTCAAGCTCAAGAGAAGGCGTTCGAGGAACTGAAGGCGAGGTTGACTCAAGCTCCAGTTCTGTCCTTACCCGATGGAAGTGAAGATCTGGTGGTTTATTCTGATGCTTCCTACTCAGGGTTGGGGTGCTTGTTAATGCAAAGAGGAAAGGTTATAGCCTATGCATCCCGACAGCTGAAGGTTCATGAGGTCAATTATCCTACTCATGACTTGGAGCTAGCAGCTGTGGTCTTTGCGTTGAAGATTTGGAGGCACTATCTTTACGGGACGAAGTGCACCATATTCACCGACCACAAGAGTCTGAAATACTTCTTTGAGCAGAAGGATTTGAACATGAGGCAGAGACGATGGTTGGAGCTCATAAAAGACTATGATTGCGAGATCCATTACCATCCGGGCAAAGCCAACGTGGTGGCGGATGCCCTTAGCCGAAAGGAGAGACCCGAGCCGATTCGGGTGAAAGCATACCAGCTGATTATGACCTCGGATGTGATGAAGCAGGTCAAAGAGTTCCAAGATGAGGCATTGAAAGAAGATCATCTTAACTCTGAAAGAATGAGAGGTCTGGTTGGGGAATTGGGTGAAAACACGCTCGGTGTTAGAACCCGATTCAGTCGTGTGTGGATTCCTCGTTTTGGGGATCTACGGATGAAGATCATGGATGAAGCTCACAAGACTCGATACTCCATTCACCCAGGTCCCACGAAAATGTACCAAGATATGAAGAAAGATTATTGGTGGCCGGGAATGAAGCGCGACGTGGTGGAGTATGTGAGTAAGTGCCTTACTTGCTTACAGGTGAAGGCCGAGCATCAAAAGCCGTATGGGAAAATCCAACCTTTGGATATACCGGAATGGAAGTGGGAGCACATCACCATGGATTTCATTACAAAGCTGCCGCGTACCCCGAAAGGGTACGATGCCATATGGGTGATAGTTGATCGCTTGACGAAGAGTGCTCACTTCCTACCGATCCGCGAGACATATTCATCTGAGAGGTTGGCAGATCTGTTCATCAAGGAAATTGTAACTCATCATGGTGTGCCGGTGTCTATTGTGTCGGATCGCGACACTCGGTTTACATCTAAATTTTGGAAGAAGTTCCACGACGCTATGGGGACGAGGTTACATATTAGCACGACTTATCATCCCCAGACTGATGGTCAGTCAGAAAGGACCATTCAGACGCTGGAAGACATGCTTCGCGCATGTGTGATTGATTTTGGTGGAAGTTGGGATGATCACCTACCGTTAGCCGAATTCTCATACAACAACAGCTATCATGCCAGCATTGGTATGCCTCCATATGAGATGCTATACGGTAGGAGATGCAGAACGCCCGTTTGTTGGGGTGATATTGGTCAGAAAGAATTGGGGAGCGTCAAGGTAATCGAGGCTACGACTGAGAAGCTGGAGAAGATCAAAGCCTTCATGAAGGCAGCCAAAGACAGACAGAAGTCGTATGGTGATAAACAACGCAGGCCGATTGAGTTCCAGGTGGGTGACCGAGTTATGTTGAAGGTCTCACCTTGGAAGGGTATTATCCGATTCAGGAAGCGGGGCAAGTTGAGCCCAAGGTATATAGGCCCTTTCCGCATCATCGCTCGTGTAGGAGAGGTGGCCTATAAATTGGAGTTACCAGATGAGTTAAGTGGAATTCACCCGACATTCCATGTATCTCATCTGAGAAAGTGCTTAGCTGATGAAGACATGATTGTTCCACTAGAGGATATCGAAGTCGATGAACGGCTCAATTATGTGGAGCAACCAGTGGCAATCATCGATCGGAAAGAGAAAAGGCTGAGAAATAAAGTGGTTCCTCTTGTGCGTGTACAGTGGAAGCACAGGAAGGGATCCGAGTCAACGTGGGAGACTGAGGAGGAAATGAGACAGCATTATCCACGTTTGTTCGAGGAATAACAGGTTTCGGGGACAAAACCTATTTAAGGGGGGTGGACTTGTAACACCCGGATATTTATTATTTTGAAGCCGACGAAGGAAGAAAAGGAAATAAAGTTCAAAGTCGAGGGACCAAACTCGCCAACGAAGGAAAGTTGGAAATGTGGTGATATTAGTAGGGAGAGGGCAGCCAAACTCTCCCCACACACTCACATTTCAGCTATCAAAGAGAGGAAAAGAGAGAAAGAAGAAGAAAAGAGAAAAAGAGGTCGGTTCGGGTGGTTCGGGTGGCCAAACTCGTTGTGTAGCAAGCCAAATCGAAGCCCTTGTCGTTGTGCTCGTTTGTGTGAGTTCTAGGACCCCACTTTTACTTGTTTTCAATTGATTTTGGGGCTGGAAAGCATCAAAAACCCGTTTTTGTGTGAGTGTGTTTTTGACCCATTTGGGTGTGATGTGTATGATACGTTTCGTGTATGTTTCTGGGCTTGTGTGTGCTTGTATGATGTTGTGGTATGCATTCCTAAGGTCTAGGATGGTTAATTTAGGCTTAGAATGGGTTTGGATGAGCTTGGAGGCCGAAAATGGCAAATTGGGTTCGGGATGAACTCCATTCTGCATCAGCTAGGGCTATGCGACCGAATGAAGGCCATACGGCCGAATGAGAGGCGATTGAGGGTCATTCGCACGACTGGGATTCATTCGCACGACTAAGGTTCCATTCGCAGGACTGGGAGTCCAGTCGCATGGGGAGTCATGCGACTGAGGGTTCAGTCGCATAAGTGCTTAGTCGCATGAGTTCGTTTGCATTAGATCAGTCGCATAGGTGCTTATTCGCATTAGTTCCATCCGGATGAGGTTCACACGCACGACTGGATGTCCATTCGCATAGATGTTCATCCGCATGAGTCCAATCGCATGATGTTCAGTCGCATGGAGGCCATGCGACTGAAGGGTGTCCATACGCACGAATAGGGCTGTTGCACCTGAAAGAAAGTGTAGTTAGACTTCTGACTTTCGGGGGAAAGTGCAGATGTAAGTTTGATGTAAAGGTTCCCGTAAGAGCATGTAAGATAACTGTTATGGCCTTAGAAAGCATGTAGGGCATAGTGATGATGATGTTGCATGTTTATGCATGATGCATGTTATGTATGTATGATGTTTCCCTGTATGATGTGATGTTGATGCATGTAATGATCCTTGGTATGATGTATGTTTATCTTTCCTATGGCTTTACGTATTATGCTATGAATGAAATGAAGTATTATGTAACGTAAAGTGGAAAGAAATGAAAAGTCTTACATGCATCGGATAACGGGTCCTTCTTTGTGATTGACCATTAATGTAGAACCTCTACCGCTTACCCCTAGTAGTGTGGCATACGTTTAGCTGTTTATTTATTGACTTCGGCCCAATAGCTAAGACTGATCGGGGTGTAGCACATGGTATTGGTACGGATGATGTCCGATGCGCAAGTAAAGTTATATGGAACGAATGAATGAATGAATGAAGAAGATAGTAATGATATTATCTATGCGTACGTATGATGTGTGATCATGCAAAAGTAACGAATGGTTTTAAATGAAAGTAAAGTATGTTTTATAATAAAACTAGAACTCACTCAGCAACGCTGTGTTGGATTCTTTATACCCAAGACACATAGAACATTGATGTGGTTAGTACGTTATGATCCAAGTCGGGTCATACCCAATAACAAGCTTAGCAAACACCAAATATTATTCAATTGATGATATGATCATACAATTAAATAAATACACCAATTTAGAAAATGGGTTTTCTAAATAAGTTGCATATGAGATTGAACAACTTATATGGATATTTTGTTCATGGATATTATTTGTAATGTTGTTTAATTTGGTTAAATAACATCAAATAATAGGAGTGTGTGTATAAGTTATATAATTAAAGGGGTAATTACATAACTTATTAAAAACTTTTGTTTAACAAAGATTAAAAAGTTTTGGGGGGAAAACCCTAAAAAGAAAATGGGTTCGGCCGCCCCATTTGGGCAGCTCCCCTTTTTGTTTCTCTTGGGGGTCTTGAGACTAGGGATCTCTAAGAACACACACACTCTCCATTCAGATCTCTCTCACTCTCTCATATGCAAAAAGGGTCACAAGAACATCACCCTTTCTTTTGGAAGAAAGATGTCACGGCTGGAACAAAGCTTTAGCAGCTTTGTTGATTGTTCACGGCTGGAACAAGGTTCCAGCAGCTTTCTTGATCCGATTTGGTGCTCAAATCCTAGCAAGAATGGTGTATGCTTGATGCTTGTGGGTATGGAAGCTTGAGGACACCTCTTCTTGGTGTTTTGGTTGTTCATGAACATCATTCTCCTCATCTATATCTCGTTTTCAGCAGCCTATGGAAGGTAGTATGTATTGCTTATTTGGGTTGTTATTTATTGGTGATAGCTAGTACAAACACATATATAAGATCCTATGTTCTTGGGTTTGTTAATGTTTTGTTATAAGCCTTCCATTTTCAGATTACTAATGATAAATGTTAAGGTATTAATCCGCTGCGTTTTTTAAGTTTAAGAGGTTAAACTACTTTGGTATGGTCCAACAAACCCCAACATTGGCATCTAGAGCCGGATATGTGGATGACTAGTTTCATGTGTTTTTGTAAAATTGGTTTTATGAGGGTTTAACAACCATATTGGGGCTGTTTTGTGGTGATGATAATAAATCCCCAACCTTTCAAGGTTATATCTAACATGCTAGTGATTAAACCTTGAAAGTAAGATATCAAGTAGTTGATTATGTTTTTGTTTGGACAAAAGACCCTAAATTCATGGTTTATGTTGGCTGAAAATTTAGGGTCATATGGGGGTTTATTTGGTTCTTGAATGTTGTATATGATGTTTCATATTGGTGCATAACCTAGCCTTGACCTTGTGTTGATTTGGTTTTGAATGGATGTTTGTTTTGGTTGATTTCATTCTTATGGGTTGTAATAATTATTCCTTTGTGCTTGTGTTTGGATGTAATCTATTTATTCATTCATTTGTGATGTAATAGATAGATTAAGTATGTTTTCCTTTATTAGAAAATTTGTATTAGGATATAAATTTTATAAAAGAAGATGCACAAGATGGAAGCACTAAAGGAAGACACAAGAGAAGGACTTGAAGCATTTGGATGCAAGTTCAAGTGGGGGTCTTTGGAGATCTCGTCTTTGTGTTGTGTTCAACCCTTAGGAAATACCAAATGATAACACTTGTGATGGCAAACAAGTGTTGTCAACATAGTGGCTATGGTTATGCACATGTGGTTGTTTGATATATGCTTGTTTGATTATTCATTTTATGTTGATTGTTTGATATATGGATATGCTTAACAATCTAAATAAATTATCATAACAAGCTGAATTTTTGGTTCCTAATCATTAAGTGACTAATAAAAGGTTATTAAAAGGATTAATGATTTCAAAATAAAAGAAGTTTTATTAAAAGAGAACCATAGGGTACCATGTATTTGAAAGCATACGAATACAAGGTACAGAGTTTTCATAACTAGAATTAATGGAAAACTTAAATCCCTTTGGTAACAAGTCTAACACCATCCTAATACACGACACTCGAATCACTTGGGAACTACTTGTGGGATAAAGGTCACCTAACCACTTGTAGGGAACTTGTATCTTTGAGGTGAGTCTAACGTACTTGTGGGATAAAGGTCACCTAACCGCTTGTATGTGAAAACTCACACGTGTGAGTAAGTAGGACGACTTGTTGGAAACCATGTGATTAGGGTCACCGTAGCATGGCGTACAATGGTGTTGATGGGATTAAACATGCCGACTAAACATATGATGTTTAACCGATCCCATAAGACTAGAAGTTGCAATAGGTTGCAATTGTCAACTGTTGACTACCTTGTTAATTTAAATAATGGGATAAAGGTCACCTAACCATCATTTAAATGTAACGTTGGATTCTAGATTTTAATTATTAATTATCTACGAGACGTGTAAAGGGTATTAATAGTTAAAATGCAATTTTTCAGAAATACTAAAATGAACTTTGTAATTTTGTAGTAATGGCCGCAAACAACAATGCTACTACCCCGACTGTCCCTACCCTATCACCGAGAACCATCTTAGAAAGGGATCGTCTTAACCATAATAACCTTATGGACTCAATTTCGAAACTTGAGAATCGTTCTCAAGAATGAGTAAAGGCCTATGTCCTTGACGATCCCATACCTCACCAACCAACGCTGTTGATGTTAAGGCTTTTTGACGATTGGCTTAGGCACACTAAGGATTCTGTGCAAGTATCCTACCTCATGTTGGGAATATGATTCCCGAACTCCAAAAGGGTTTGGAGCATCATGGGGCATATGACATGATAATCTAGTTGAAGGAAATGTTCCTTCAACAAACTTTAGTAGATTGCTTCGAAACGATTCGAGCACTTTATGCATGTCACATGGAAGAAACCCAATCGATATCATCTTATATATTCTTAAGATGAAAAGCCACATTGATAGCCTCAAGATGCTTAACTGTCCTGTCTCAAAGTAGTTGGCCAAGGATTTGATCCTTGATTGCCTAACTAAAGGTTTGAGACATTCATAATAAACTGTAATATGAACGGGTGGGACAAGAGCATCGGTGAACTTCACGCAATGCTCAAAGCAACCGAGGCAGGGATGGGTAGAGAGGTTCTACCTATTATCTTGATCAATGAGGGAGACTATAAGAAATGGCCAATCCCGATCCTAAGGCAATTATTGCCAAAGGAAAGGAATACATCAAAGCAAAGGTTAAAGCAAAACCTCGAAAAACCTAAGCTTATGAAGCCTAAGGTAACGGAGAACGATCCATGCTTTGAGTATGGAGAGATAGGATAATGAAAAGGAATTGTCCCTCCTATCTCAAGCAGTTGAAAGACAAGAGGGATGTTGAGCAAACCTCAAATACAATTTCCATGATTCACGCATTGTATTAAATGTCATTTCTTCAAACACATGGGTATTGGATACCGGATGTGAGACTCATACTTGCAATTGTTGCAAAGGGGTTCAAAAGAAATGTGCGCTTCAAGGAGGGAAACTCTATTTTGAGATTTTCAAATGGTTTGGAAGTTGTTCTCAAAACCTTTTGTATGCACCTAGTTTGACTAGGAACATAATTAATGTTTCCTATTAAAACAATATGATCATGATTTAAAGTTTGTAAATAATGGTATTAAGTTTTATGGATGATGTATTTCATTTTAAGGATATGCCTTTTTAATGATATCCATGAATTGGTTCATGATAATTCGTCCTATAATAACTCATTATACACATTAAGCACCAAGAAACTTCAAATGGGTTTAAGTTATTATTATCTTTGACATTGTCATCTTGGTCACATAAACAAGAATTGGATTCAAACACTTCAAAAGAATGGTCTTTTGGAAACAAATGAAAATGTTTCATTTGATAAGTGTGAACCAAAAGACTTATTAGGAATGATACATTTGGATGTATGTGGTCCTTTTAAGACAATGACAAAGATTGGTGAAAGATACTTCATTACTTTTACCGACGATTACAGTCGCTATTATTGTGTGCACTTGATGACACATAAGTATGAAGCTTTTGAAATGTTCAAAATCTTCTATAATGAAGTAGAAAATCAACTCTACATAACTATCTATGTTCTTCATTCTGATAAAGGAGAAACTGAATCCTATTTGGATATGGTTCAATTTATTATGGATATGAGCTAACCACCTTTATCATTTTGGGTTTTTGCATTGCTCTCTGAGGCTCATATTATGAATATGACCCGGACAAAGAAAGTGTATATTAGTTGAGAATCCATAGAGACTGTATGGGATACTGTTTCTTTGACTCAACGAAGCAAAAGTATTTATTGCTCGAAAGGATAAGTTCTTGGAAACCGAGTTCTTTATGGAAGGAATGACGTATAGAACTGTGGAACTTGATAAGGATAAAAATACACAAGCCGGTACACTTTTGGTTGACACTAGCTACCAACAAGAGGTTGTTGATGATGATCAAGAGGTTGATAAATACACACAAAACGTTCACAAATCTGGTAGAGTTAGTATTCCATCTAAGTGATATGAATATTCCAAGAATGGATGCTATGTGGTTGACCCCTGTAGGCTAACCATATACCAAGATGCTATGTCCAATTTGGATTGGGACAAATGGCTAGAAGCCATGAACGTAAGGATGCAATCCATGTATAACAACCAAGTTTGGGAATTGGTTAACCCTCCACTTAACTCCAAACCGGTTGGATACAAGTGGGTTTTCAAGATGAAAATAGATATACATGGAGACTTGAATACTTATAAGTCAAGACTTATAGCATAAGGTTTCCATCAAACTCAGTTGGTTGATTATGATGAAACTCTTACGCCCGTGGCAATACTAAAGTCGATTAGGATATTATGTGCCATAACTGCATATTCTGAATATGAGTTTTGGCAAATGGATGTCAAAACCGCTTTTCTTAATGAACATCTCGAAGATACTGTCCATATAGTTTAGCATGATAGTTTTGTCAATCCATGACATCCTAATAAAATGATCAATCTGTGGATTGAAACAAGCATCGAGAAGGTTGTGTATATATGATAGCTAGTGGGAGCATAATTGTATTCTTAGTGTTGTATGTTGATGACACACTACTATTTGGAAATGATATTCCAACCATGGAAGGTGTTAAAACCTACCTTGGAATATGTTTTTCCATATAAGATCTCATTTAAGCCGACTATATTTTGGAATAAAGATCTATAGGGATAGATCGACGCGGTTGATAGGTTTAAATCAAAGTGCATATATTAATAAAGTCCTGAAAAGGTTCAAGATGGAAAAACTCTAAGAAAGGTATGCTACCTATTCAAAGAGGGACAATATTGAGTACATCTCAATGTCCAAGCTCAAAGGATGAGCAATATCAAATAAAGGACATCCCATATGCGTCAGCTATAGGATCCATCATGTATGCGATGATATGCACTAGACTGGACGAGTCATGCGCGTTAATCATGACGAGCAGATATTAGAAGAATCCAGATAATAGCCATTGGATGACTATCAAAAGTATATTGAAATACCTTAGAAGGACTAAGGAAATGTTTCTAATATACGGATCTGATGGAGAGGAACTTGTTGTAAAGGGTTACACAGATGCAAGTTCCAAACCGTTCGAGATGATTCTCAATCGGGGTATGTCTTCATTATGAATGGAGTAGCATTGTCCACTATAAAGTCTGAATACATAGCCGCTTCATTAGCAGCTCAGGAAGCTGCATGGATAAAGAAATTTATCACCTACCTAGGGTGGTCTCTACCATTCAAGACCCCTAGAAATCCTTTTGTGATCACGAGGGTACGATTACATGAATCAAGGTACCCTGTCCTCTTCAAAAGGCTAGGCACATTGAGCGGAAATTCAACTACATAAGGGATGAAGTTGAAAAGGGAAAAATATGTATTCGTAAAGTTCACACCGATCAATACATTGCGGATCCACTCACGAAGCTCCTTGTGAGGGCAAAGTATGAGGGTCATACTTGTGCCTTAGGACTTTGATATTCTAGTGATTGGAATTGATCTGTTTAGCATATAAAATATGGAACAATTGTAATATTTAACTCTTTTATATATTTGAGTTATGTTCCTTTTTTAGCATGTTTACATCCATGAATATGTTTATTATTCTAAATGTCCGTAGTCGGTCATGTTTGTGGGAACAAATATGAACGTAAGACTATTATGAACATGGATTGGTGGATATTCATTAGGAATGAATATAGAGCAATTGGTTGCTGCCAAGGTTCATAGATATTTGTGGGATGCAAATATTGGACTGACCCGCGTCTCAAATTTTACTACATAGAATCTATTTGATTGATCATAAGTAATTTTGAGTAAAGGAGAATATCATTTAGTATCCTCAGACCTGAGATGCATATTGGGTTTTGATATTCACCAAATGTTATACCTTGAGTTAGTTCTTCACTGTTCTGAAATAATGGACAGTACATAAGGCTATGTTCAGGTGTGACACAAGGTGATTGTGAGAAACGTATGCAGTCAAGATGGGATTTGTTCCTCTTATTCGTTGAGAGCAAGATGTCTAAGGCCTGATTAAGTTAAATCAACAAGGAATGATCATTCTGTGTCTTTGGATTTAACAGGACATCTGTAACAAAAGGATAGATGATCGATTCACCTAAATCATTTCAAGTTTGGAACTTGAAGGGGATGATGTTATTGAATGGCTTTAAAGTCATGCGTATTAAGGGTAGTAAACCGTTGTTAGGCGGTATTTACTGCTTGCATCAATCTTTTATGTATCTTGTGCAAGTGGGAGATGGTTGGATTCTTTATGCCCAAGACACATAGAACATTGATGTGGTTAGTACGTTATGATCCAAGTCGGGTCATACCCAATAAAAAGCTTAGCAAACACCAAATATTATTCAATTGATGATATGATCATACAATTAAATAAATACACCAATTTAGAAAATGGGTTTTCTAAATAAGTTGCATATGAGATTGAACAACTTATATGGATATTTTGTTCATGAATATTATTTGTAATGTTGTTTAATTTGGTTAAATAACATCAAATAATAGGAGTGTGTGTATAAGTTATATAATTAAAGGGGTAATTACATAACTTATTAAAAACTTTTGTTTAAAAAAGATTAAAAGTTTTGGGGGGAAAACCCTAAAAAGAAAATGGGTTCGACCGCCCCTTTGGGCAGCTCCCCTTTTTGTTTTCCTTTGGGGGTATTGAGACTAGGGATCTCTAAGAACACACACACTCTCCATTCAGATCTCTCTCACTCTCTCATATGCAAAAAGGGTCACAAGAACATCACCCTTTCTTTTGGAAGAAAGATGTGACGGTTGGAACAAAGCTTTAGCAGCTTTGTTGATTGTTCACGGCTGGAACAAGGTTCCAGCAGCTTTCTTGATCCGATTTGGTGCTTAAATCCTAGCAAGAATGGTGTATGCTTGATGCTTGTGGGTATGGAAGCTTGAGGACACCTCTTCTTGGTGTTTTGGTTGTTCATGAACATCATTCTCCTCATGTATATCTCGTTTTCAGCAGCCTATGAAAGGTAGTATGTATTGCTTATTTGGGTTGTTATTTATGGGTGATAGCTAGTACAAACACATATATAAGATCCTATGTTCTTGGGTTTGTTGATGTTTTGTTATAAGCCTTCCATTTTCAGATTACTAATGATAAATGTTAAGGTATTAATCCGCTGCGTTTTTAAGTTTAAGAGGTTAAACTACTTTGGTATGGTCCAACAAACCCCAACACGCTGACTTTTATATGTTTTCCAGTTGGCAGGTAATGATTGCTGAGGATGGCATGGCAAGGCTACTCGGCTCTTTTGGGATGGCATCCATTTATAAAGCTCTTGTGATATAATGCAAACATGTATTTTGTAATCGGATAATGATGTATTATTTGGCAAAAGTGTTTATAATGAAATGAGATGTTATTTTTGAATGTTTCCGCTGTAATATTTTCCTAAGGCAATGAAATTATATGTTTTATGTGCGATGAATGACCAACTGTAGGCGTCCCGGGAACGGGGCCTTACAACAAGATGTTGTTGCAAGTTACTAACTTGGAAGGAAAATAATTCAAAAATTGTTGAATAATGTCAACCGTGTAAGCATAACTACTAATATGTGGACATGCGTTAAAAATATCCACTATATTGTAGTTAAATGCCACTTTGTAGACTCGGACATTAACATTCACAAGTAAGGGTGTTTAAAAATATCTGTATCCGAAACTGAATCCTAAAATTCTAATCGAAAATACCTGGAATTTTGGATATATGAAAATTCAGATACGGATTCGGATAGTGTTTTTTACGATTTTCGAATATTTGGATATCCAAATTATCTTAAATATATTCATATGTATTATTAAATAATAAATATTAATTAGAAAATTTGGATATTTTAAGGTATTTTGGATATTTTTATAAAAACTTTATATATCTTAAATTTTTTTAATAATTTTTTTTTTATATTTTTTTTAAAAATACATATTTTTCTAGAAAATGGATATCTGAATTTTGGCAGATTCGGATAGTAAAATCCACTATCCGAATTTTTTGAATATCTGAAATTGAACACCCTTATTCACAAGTGCATTTTAGGTTTTGTAGCTGTGCATCCACCATAATATGGAGTACGTACTATAATTGATTGTTCAAGTATTTAAAAGCTTGAGATTAAAATGGCTACTTTAACTATTGAAAATGTAAAACTAATAATGTGGTGACTTAAAAGATGATGGAAAATTTGAATCTAAAAAAGAAACTTCAACATGGTCTATCGAAAATTAAAGATGATCTATCAATAATTCAATATATAATTCATAATGTTCATGAGAGTGTGAAGCATGTGGGTGACTCTCTAGAATAATTGCATCTTTTTAGTGAGCTTACTAACAATTACAATTAAAAAAAACATTTTATCTTGGATGTTAGTGCATGGTTGAAAGCAACATACGCTATGTTTTCTATGGCTTTGGAGTTTAAAGAAGTTTTTGAAAATTATGTCAACCGAGAAAGTAGATACCACACATTGCCAAGTGGTGATGATAGAAAAAAAGTTAGAAATGTTTGCTTATTCTTGTCCCTTTTCAACGAGGCTGCCAAAATAATTTCAAGAATTAGTTTACTATATTTTATCATTATATAGTTTGTACTATAATGGCAGTCACAACCTATTCCCTAAACTTAGTGAGTGTATTTCCTATATTATATGATATGGTTATAAGTGGTTGTGAGTGAAAGATATGAAAATTTTACTATTTAATCTGTATTTTTGACAAACACTATTCAAAACCCTATAATGTCTTTAGTATATATTTTATTTAAGTGTTTGTGAGTGGAGAAGAGAGAAAAACTAATGATAAAGATATAAAAAGTATTATTTAATTGAAAATAGAGAGAAAAAATAGTGATTTTTAATGTAATTCTATGGATAAAATGGTGAATGGTTGTGAATACTCCAAGTAACTTCCTATTTTATATTTTCAGCTTGTTGGTTCTGAGTATCCAACTTCTAATTTATTCCTCATTGAGTTATACTTTATAATGAAATCACCGGATATTGTAGCTTTGGCGGAGAATAAATTTCTTTTTGATAAGTATTAGGTTTCGTCTAATTTTTTTGACTTATATTGGTTTTGTTATGGGTCCTAGATATAAAAGGGAACTAATTAAATTATCTTTCGAGACAATTCATTCTGCTTATAAGGCTCATGAAGAAGTTCAGATGGTTAGGGAAACTTTAGAGGATTTATTTATTGAGTATTTCGAGGCATATGAAGATTCAAATGTTATTCAATCTAGCAAGTCAACTATTAAGAGTGGAAGCAGGATTGGAGTTGGTTATTCTGAGAGTTCATCTAGCTTCATGACTTCTAAATTCAGTAACATATGCACCAATCTAAGAGATTTTTTCATGCCGGGTCGTTAGCTATGTGGATGTTGAGTGTCGAATCCAACAAATAAAATATTATAATATGAACCCACTGTCACAAACACTAAGAATAGTTTGAGCGGAAGTAGAATTCGTGTCCTCAGGGATACGGGTTAATCAAGTTCATACCAAAACGATTCAAGTTCAAGTACACTTTTTATAAAAACAAAGTAAAATTTGGGAATTTATTAAGAAATACTAAAATTAGGAAAAAAATATATAAGTACAAAAATTAGGGCATGCTAATATGACCGTGTCAAAACTGCAAAAAAAAATATCCTGTGTGGCTGTGTTAAGGTTCTGTAAAAGAAAATAAAGTTGTTTTTTATGACAAAAATTTATTGAAACTAACAAAATATGAAGAAAAATCAAATTTTATAAAATAATTTTAACACAAGGGTTATTTTTTGACTCGATCCGGCATACAGTCATTAATGATTATGTTGCAATAATCATTTATGTAAACAATTTGCATCGATACTAGATATCACGCTGTTCGGACATCCCCTCCATCTAATGTTTAATCAAACACAGTTCTTTCATTAGAGCCAACCCGCTACTCTAAGCTCATGCCGTTCGGATCTTAGCATGCGATTTGCAGTGATTGAAATATCGATTATAGTTAAACACTCATGTCGTTCGGAAGGATTAACTAGATTAATGATCACTCATTCTTAAAACCAGCGTTCTTAAGGCCAAAGAGTCGGCGGAAAAGGGGGTCTCTATAATGAATTTGGGCTCATAGACAAACACATAACATTATTGTTCCTTGTATTCAAAAATTAAAACTGGATCAGGGTTTTGAAATTGAAGAACTTTATTAGAAAAATTAATAAGTTGATTAGGTTTATTAACAATGTAATATATACTGGAGTATATCCGGGTTTAAGATCAACAATCATGCAAACAAACCATTCAAATAAAAAATCACATAAACGTTTCACATAAGATACGAATCAAAATCAAATAAACAAGCCCAATTGTCAAACCTAAATTGTTCTAGCCGGACATAACGGCTAAATCAATAATCCGAATGAAAAATAAAGCATAAATAAACTTACCAAACAAGCACATTCCAATTAATGTTCTTCTCAATGAAGAAAGTAACTAAGAATAAGAATTATGATTGTGAAATCCATTACCATCCGGACAAGGCCAACATAATGGTGGATGCCCTTAGCCGAAAGGGGAAACCCGAACCAATCCGGGTGAAGGCTTATCAATTGGTTATGACCTCTAATATGATGAAGCAATTCAAGGATTTTCAGGATGAAGCGCTGAAAGAAGACCGGATTAACTCCGAAAGGATGAGCGGTCTAGTCACAGAATTAGGTGAAAACACTCTCGGTGTTAGAACCCGATTTGGGCGAATGTGGATTCCTCGTTATGGGGATTTATGTGGAAAGATCATGGATGAGGCTCATAAGACTCGATACTCCATTCATCCCGGTGCTACAAAGATGTATCATGATATGAAGAAAGATTATTGGTGGCCGGGTATGAAGCGTGAGGTAGCGGAGTATGTGAGTAAGTGCCTTACTTGCTTACAAGTGAAAGCGGAGCATCAGAAGCCATACGGGAAGATCCAACCCTTGGATATACCCGAGCGGATATGGGAGCATATCACCATGGATTTTATTACGAACCTGCCATGAACGGTAAGGGGATATGATGCCATATGGGTGATAGTCAACCGCCTCACGAAGTGTGGCCACTTTCTACCGATCCGTGAAACGTATTCATCCGAGAGGTTAGCAGATCAATTCGTCAGGGAGATTGTCACTTGTCATGGTGTACCGGTGTCTGTTGTGTCTGACCGTGACATCCGGTTTACATACATGTTTTGGAAGACATTCCACGATGTGATGGGGACGAGGTTACATATTAGCATGGCTTATCATCCTCAAACGGATGGTCAATCAGAGTGGACTATTCAGATGCTTGAGGATATGCTTTGGGTATGCGTCATTGACTTCGGAGGAAGTTCGGATGAACACTTACCGTTTGCTGAATTCTCGTACAACAACAGTTATCATGCCAGCATTGGATAGCCACCCTATGAGGTGCTATATGGTAGGAGGTGTAGAAGGCCCGCATGTTAGGGTGACATTGGTCAGAATGATTTGGGGAGCATTAAAGTGATCGAGCATACGACTGAGAAACTAGAAAAGATCAAGGCTCTTATGAAGGCAGCCAAAGATTGGCAAAAGTCGTTTGTCGACAAGAGGCGTAGACCGATTGAATTCAAGGTGGGAGATAAAGTTATGCTGAAGGTTTCACCTTGGAAGCATATCATTCGGTTTAGAAAGCGGGGAAGTTGAGCCCGAGGTATATAGAGCCTTTCCGAATCATTGCTCGAGTAGGAGAGGTGGCTTATTTGTTAGAGTTGTCCGATGAGTTAAGTGGAATTCATCCAACATTCCATGTATCTCATCTCAGAAAGTGTCTAGCCGATAAAGATATGGTTATACCACTTGAGGACAATGAGGTAGACGAGCGACTTAATTATATAGAGCAACCAGTGGCAATCATTGATCAAAAAGAGAAGAGGCTACGGACTAAAGTGGTTCCCTTGGTACGAGTTCAGTGTAAGCATAGAAAGGGATTCGAGTCTACGTGGGAGACTGGGGAAGACATGAGACAGCATTACCCACGACTGTTCGAGGAATGACAGGTTTCGGGGACGAAACCTATATAAGGGGGCTGGACTTGTAACACTCAGAAATTTTAAAAATTGAAGAAAAAGAAAGAAAATCCAAATAACCCAAGTTGAGGGGTTAAAAGTGCATAAGGGACAAAGTTTATTATAATTATGTTCAAAAAGGTGGAAATGGCCACCCATAAACTCTGTACTATTCTTTACATCATTTTAAGAGAAAAGAAGAAGAGAAGTCGGATTTATGGTTAGTTTTCTAGTGTTTTGGGTTGTTCTTGGCTTATTTTCAGCCTTTGGGTATGTGCTTATGTGTTTGTATGTGTTTGGTTGTGTGTTTTTGGTGTTTTTAGGTGTTTGAACTCATAAGCATTCGGATTTGAAAATTTCTTACTTAAAAGTTGCAAGAGATGAGTTCTAGATCCCCGTTTATAAATGCTTTAACTTGTTTTGGGGCTGGAAATGCATGTTGTAACGTTTTTATAAAATTTGGGTGTTTACTCGTATGTATGTGTATGTGCTTTGTTGGGAGGGTGTATGTTTAAGAAGATTTTGGCTATGTATATGGTTATATGCTTGTTTTTATGCTTAGTATGTTAGAAATAGGCTTGGAACAAGTTAGAATGATGATTTGGGGTTTGAAAATGATGTTAGTTAGAAAGCAGTTGGCCATGCGCCTAAGTGCTCATGCGCCCCAATGTGTCCATGCGCCTTGAATATTGCCCTGGCGCCTAAGTGTTCCCATGTGCCTAAGTTGCCAAAAACACCCAAGTGCCCATGCGCCTAAGTCAGGCCCATGCGTCAAGAAAGCTGCCCAAATGCCTAAGTGTTGGCCATGCGCCTGTATAGTGCCCATGCGCCCAAAACCTGCTCATGCGCCCAAGTTTTTCCCCATGCGCCTAAGTGTTCCCATGCACCTAAGAGGCCATGCGCCCGAATAGTGGCCATGCGCTTGTATAGTTCCCATGTGCCTAAAGACTTAGAAAATATTCTGAATTTTTGGGAAAAAAGGATTTTTAGGCTATGGCTTGGAATGTTTCCGGGGATGATATATGAGGTGGTATGATGTTGTATGATGATGTTATGCATGTTTATGATCTGTTTCTTAATGTTCCTTATTACGTATTATTTCGTGGCTTTACGTGATGTGATTATGTTAATGAGTAAAGTATTACATAATCAAAGCGGAAGTTAATGATAATGAAAAGTGGAACGTAAAGATGAAAGGAATGAAAGAATGAAAGAAAAGTCTTGCAAGCAAATCGTAAGGATATTCACACCTAATGAAGGGTGTTAGCTCAACTGTGTGCGGTTTAGCTAACCCAGGAGGATGCACACAGGGTTCTAATCCTTGTGATTGACCAGACATATGGGCCTTTGTCGCTTGGCGCAAGTACTAGAGTCAGCTTCGTGCATAATTAGTGGTCTATTTATAGACTTCGGCCCAGTAACCAGCTTCGTGCACAATGTTCGGAGTATAGCATATGGCATTGGTCCGGAATGAAAGTAAAGGTTGATGATGAATGTATGAAATGTACGATATGAATGGATATGAATGAGAATGAATGACAATGAATGACGAATAATGATGGAAGATAATAACAAACATTATCTATGTGTACGTATGATGTGTGATCGCGAATGGAAGTACAGAAAGGTTTTAAATGAACGTAAAGTATTTTTATTATACAATTAGAACTCACTTAACAGCGCTGACTTTTATGCACTTTCAGTTGGCAGGTAATTGTTGCTAAGAATGGCACATGGTGAAGCTACTTGACAAATTTTTCGATGGCATCCATTTTATGTTATAATGATGTTTTTGTGTTTTAATGCAACCAAACGATGTTTTGTTATGATTAAAAATGTTATATTATTTGGCAAAAGCAATTATTAATATATGAAATGGTTTTTTTAAATTATTCCACTGCAATGTTTTAAGGAATTGTAATGTTTTTAAATATTATGTGCGAAAAATTGTCCGACTGTAAGCGTATTGGAAACGGGGCCTTACAAGTTGGTATCAGAGTCAAAGTTTAAGAGAATTGGGTAAATATTTTCAAAAAACCTAAACTTAATGGGGCGAAATGGAAGGATGACAACCCAAGTAGCTACGTGCCATCAGGTATTTTCTTTAATGTTAATCGGTATTATGTGCGCATGATATCTGATTTATGTGCTTTTAGTAGATTTGGATATTGATGTAGGCAGGATAGGAAATGCTTGGGGTGTGAAGAGTAAAGTAAGTGGCTAATCACAACTGGCCACTATAATTAGGGACTTACTATACTTGACATAAACTAAGCTATTACCTTGAATGACCGTGTTGGTGTTTGAATCTTATAATGTGTTTAAAGGATGGCTGGTAGTAGATCTTCAAAGGCTTCTCGAGGTGGAGGTCGTGGTGAACGTGGTGCTGGACCGCGTGTCACAAGAGGCAGGGCTAAGGCTGCTGGAGAGACGGCTCATAAGGAGCCCGAGACTCATCACTAGAAAGGTGGTGATAAGAGTGCTAATCTGAGGACATTGGTGAAGGAGGCTGTTGTTGAGGAGGTTCACCAGGTCATGCACACGATCCTGCCGACTGTGGTGACTGAAGTGATTAGAGCTGTACGACAGGATGAGAAGAAGGAAAAGAAGAAGACTTCTGAGAGAGGAGAAAGGGAGTAACCGGAGATTGAAACGGTTGTCTCTAATGATGATGAGGAGGAAGACCTGTGCAAGAAGCTACACGAGGTTGTAACTATAGGGCATTCTAGAGGTGCAACCCCCCGACTTTTGATGGCAATCGCAACGCTGCTGCTGCTCACCGATGGTTGAGGGAGATGGAGGCAGTGTTAGATATCAGCGAGTGCAGGGAGGACCAGAAAGTGAAGTTCGCTACTCACTCGTTTGTAGACTCGGCCTTATGCTGGTAGGACAATATTGTCCAGGCCGAGGGTAGCAGAGCGATTAGGAGGATGAAGTGGGATGAACTGAAGAAGTTGGTGATTGAGGAGTTCTGTCCTCATAGGGAGTTGGACAAGGTTGAGGGAGAGTTCCTGCAGCTAGAGGCGAGAACTATGACACACCAGCACTACACCACCAAGTTCAATGAGATGGCATGACTGGTGCCAAGTCAGGTGATACCTGTGTCACGAAAGATAAAGAGGTACATCTAGGGTTTGCTAGCGGATATCCGCAGGCACATTATCTCCGTTCGGCCAAGTACGTTTAGGTCAGTGGTTGATCTGGCAGGGAGGTTGTACGATGAGAGGGAGGTGGTTGTGGTTGAAGTGAACAAGAAAGGTGGTGGTAATAGGAACTGGAATGGTAAGCGGTTTGGACGTGGGGGTGTCACTCCAAACAACAAAGTTGCGAGGGTGGATGGTCGGCATGTAGCCACATCCGGTGTGGGGTTGAAGAGGTGTGGTAAGTGTGGGAAGGAGCATATGGGAGAGTGAAGGTGGGGAGTGAACGTCTGCTTCAAATGTGGCAAGCCCGGTCACATAGCAAGGAATTGTGGGGTGCCGAAGTGTTATAACTGTGGTGGAAAGGGTCACCTGAGCAGGGATTGCAGGAAGCCAAGGGCTAAGAGTTACGGAGCAAAGATGACGATCGGATCTGACGGGCAGAAGGCGAGCGCCAGAGCTTTCACGATGACCTAGGTGGAGGCTAGGGCGGAGGCTAGGGCTAAGAGTTACGGAGCAAAGATGGCGATCGGACCTAAGTGTTATGTCAGGTACGTTTCTAGTAAACAAACTCTTGCTTCTGTGTTATTTGATTCTGGTGCTAGTAGGAGTTTTATTTCTGCTGCTTTCTGTGCTAATTTGCCTGTTAGAAGTAGATGTATTAATTAGCCCTTCGATGTAGAAATTACCGTAGGTAAGTCTACCTGGATTTCTAATCTGATAGAAGGTTATGACATAGAACTAGAAGGTCATAGGTTTCCTGCTAGACTGTTTGTGATGACCTTAGATGGGTTTGATGTAGTCCTAGGGATGGACTGGCTAGCAGCCTATGAAGCAAATATCGTGTGTCGCAAGAAGATGATCCATCTGACAGCGCCAAACGGGAGTTCGGTGACGATCTATGGCGATCGAGTTACTATGGTTTTGAAGGTGATTTCGATGGCGGTGGCTGAGAAGTGCATGAACCGTGGATGTAGTGCCTATCTAGCTTACGTGAAGGATGTGCACACGTCGGTACCACAATTGTCCAACGTACCGGTTGTGTGTGACTTTCCCGATGTGTTCCTCGAAGATTTACCAGGTATGCCACCGGACCGTGAAATCGAGTTCTTGATTGATTTTATACCCGATGCTCAACTTGTCACTAAGGCACCGTATCGTTTGGCTCCAACAGAGATGAAGGAACTAATGGTTGAATTGCAAGAATTGTTTGATAAAGGGTTCATTCAACTGAGTATCTCTCCTTTGGGTGCTCCGGTCTTATTCGTAAAGAAGAAGGACAATAGTATGAGGATGTGCATCGACTACCGCGAGTTAAACAAGTTGACGGTGAAGAATCGGTACCCGTTACCCAGAATTGATGACTTGTTTGATCAGCTCCAAGGTGCCAGTTGGTTCTCGAGGATAGACCTCCAATCTAGTTACCATCAGCTGAAGGTGAAGGAGCAAGATATTCCTAAAACAGCTTTTTGCACGCGTTATGGACACTACGAGTTTCTCGTTATGTCTTTTGGTTTAACCAACGCGCCAGCTGCTTTTATGGATTTGATGAATCGGGTGTGCCGGCCAATGTTGGATAAATCAGTGATTGTGTTTATCGATGATATCCTGATTTATTCACGGAGCGAGGAGGAGCATGCCGGTCACATTAGAGAGGTGTTGGAGACGCTTATAAAAGAGAAGTTGTATGCCAAGTTCTCCAAGTACGCATTCTGGTTGCGCGAAGTTTAGTTTTTGGGTCACGTGGTCAATCCTGAAGGGATTATGGTCGACCTGGCTAAAGTGGAGGCGGTGATGCAATGGAAGTCTCTAAAAACCGCCATCCGAGATTCGTAGTTTCTTGGGATTGGCGGGATATTATAGAAGATTCATCAAAGACTTCTCCAAGATAGCTTCTACATTGACCAAGTTGAGCCGTAAGGACGTGAAGTTTTTATGGGGTTGAGAGCAAGAGAAGACTTTTGAGGATCTAAAGGCGAGGCTGACGCAAGCTCCAGTTTTGTCATTACCCAAAGGAAGCGAGGATTTGGTGGTCTATTCAGATGCTTCTTACTCGGAGTTGGGTTGTGTGTTGATGCAGCGAAAAAAGGTTATAACTTATGCATCCCGACAGTTGAAGGTCCGTGAGGTTAATTACCCTACACATGACTTGGAGCTAGCAGTTGTGGTCTTTGCATTGAAGATTTGGAGGCACTACTTATATGGGACGGAGTGCACTATCTTCACCGACCACAAGAGCTTGAAGTACTTCTTCGAGCAAAAAGATTTGAATATGAGGCAAATGAGATGGTTAGAGCTTATAAAGGTTATGATTGTGAAATCCATTACCATCCGGGCAAGGCAAACGTAGTGGCGGATGCCCTTAGCCAAAAGGAGAGACCAGAACCAATCCGGGTGAAGGCTTATCAATTGGTTATGATCTAGATATGATGAAACAGGTCAAGGAGTTTCAGGATGAAGCGCTGAAAGAAGACCGGATTAACTCCGAAAGGATGAGAGGTCTAGTTATGAAATTGGGTGAAAACACTCTCGGTGTTAGAACCCGATTTGGGCGAATGTGGATTCCTCGTTATGGGGATTTACGTGGAAAGATCATGGATGAGGATCATAAGACTCGATACTCCATTCATCCCGGTGCTACAAAGATGTATCATGATATGAAGAAAGATTCTTGGTGGCCGGGTATGAAGCGTGAGGTAGCGGAGTATGTGTTGCTTACAAGTAAAAGCGGAGCATCAGAAGCCATACGGGAAGATCCAACCCTTGGATATACCCGAGTGGATATGGGAGCATATCACCATGGATTTTATTACGAACCTACCACAAATGGTATGGGGATATGATGCCATATGGGTGATAGTCGACCGCCTGATGAAGAGTGCTCACTTTCTACCGATCCATGAAATGTATTCATTCGAGAGGTTAGCGGATCTATTCATCAAGGAGATTGTGACTCGACATGGTGTACCGGTGTCTATTGTGTATGACCGTAACATCCGATTTACATCCAAGTTTTGGAAGAGATTCCACGATGCGATGGGGACGAGGTTACACATTAGCACGGCTTGTCATCCTCAAACAGATGGTCAATCAGAGAGGACTATTCAGACGCTTGAGGATATGCTTTGGGTATGTGTCATTGACTTCAGAGGAAGTTGGGACAAACACTTACCGTTAGCTGAATTCTCGTACAATAACAGTTATCATGCCAGCATTGGATAGCCACCCTATGAGATGCTATATGGTAGGAGGTGTAGAACGCCCATATGTTGGGGTGACATTGGTCAAAATGAGTTGGAGAGCATTGAAGTGATCGAGCATACGACTGAGAAACTAGAAAAGATCAAGGCTCTTATGAAGGCAGCCAAAGATTGGCAAAAGTCGTATGCCGACAAGAGGCGTAGACCGATTGAATTCAAGGTGGGAGATAAAGTTATGCTGAAGGTTTCACCTTGGAAGCGTATCATTCGGTTTAGAAATCGGGGAAGTTGAGCTCGAGGTACATAGGGCCTTTCGGAATCATTGCTCGAGTAGGAGAGGTGGCCTATAGGTTAGAGTTGCCCGATGAGTTAAGTGAAAAATTCATCCAACATTCCATGTATCTCATATGAGAAAGTGTCTAGCCGATGAAGATATGGTTGTACCACTGGAGGTCATTGAGATAAACGAGCGACTCAATTATATGGAGCAACCAGTGGCAATCATTGATCAAAAAGAGAAGAGGCTACGGAATAAAGTGGTTCCCTTGGTACGAGTTCAGTGGAAGCATAGAAAGGGATCCGAGTCTACGTGGGAGACTAAGGAAGAAATGAGACAACATTACCCACGACTGTTCGAGGAATGACAGGTTTCAGGGACGAAACCTATATAAGGGGGGTGGACTTGTAACACCCGGAAATTTTTAAAAAGTGAAGAAAAAGAAAGAAAAGCCAAATAACCCAAGTTGAGGGGTTAAAAGTGCATAAGGGACAAAATTTATTATAATTATGTTCGAGAAGGTGGACATGGCCGCCCATAACCCCTGTACTATTCTTTACATCAGATTTTAAGAGATAAGAAGAAGAGAAATCGGATTTCGGGTTAGTTTTCTAGCGTTTTGGGTTGTACTTGGCTGATTTTCAGCCTTCGGGTATGTGCTTATGTGTTTGTATGTGTTCGGTTGTGTGTTTTTGGTGTTTTTAGGTGTTTGAACTCATAAGCATTCGGGTTTGAAGAAGTCTTACTCGAAAGTTGCAAGAGGTGAGTTCTAGATCCCCGTTTATAAATGCTTTAACTTGTTTTGGGGCTGAATTGCATGTCGTAACGTATAAAATTTGGGTGGTACCCGTATGTATGTGTTGGGAGGGTGTATGTTTGGGAAGATTTTGGCTATGTTTATGGTTATATGCATGTTTTGATTCTTAGTATGTTACAACTAGGCTTGTAACAGGTTAGAATGATGATTTGGGGTTTGAAAATGATGTTAGTTAGAAAGCAGTTGGCCATGCGCCTAAGTGCTCATGCGCCTAAAGTCATGCGCCACAATACTGGCCATGCGCCTAGAATATTGCTCAGGCACCTAAGTGTTCCCATGCGCCTAAGTTGCCCAAACGCCCAAGTGCCCATGCGCCTAAGTCAGGCCCATGCGTCTGCATAGTGCCCATGCGCCTAGAAAGCTGCCCAAATGCCTAAGTGTCGACCATGCGCCTGTATAGTGCCCATGCACCCAAAACCTGCCCATGCGCCCAAGTTTTTCCCCATGCGCCTAAGTGTTCCCATGCGCCTAAGAGGCCATGCGCCCGCATAGTGGCCATGCGCCTATATAGTGCCCATGCGCCTAAAGGGTATTTTTAGGCTATGACTTGGAAAAGGGTATTTTTAGGCTATGACTTGGAATGTTTCTGGGGATGATGTATGAGGTTGTATGATGTTGTATGATGATGTTATGCATGTTTATGATTTGTTTCTTTATGTTCCTTATTACGTATTATTCCGTGGCTTTACGTGGTGTGATTATGTTAATGAACGTAAAGTATTATGTAATGAAAGCGAAAGTTAATGATAATGAAAAGTGGAACATAAAGATGAAAGGAATGAAAGAATGAATGAAAACTCTTGCATGCAAAACGTAAGGAGGTTCACACCAATGAAGGGTGTTAGCTCAACTGTGTGCGGTTTAGCTAACCCAGGAGGATGCACACAGCGGTCTAATTCTTGTGACTGATCAAACGTATAGGATACTAGTCGCTTGTCCCAGGTACTGCAGTCACCTTCGTGTACAATGATAGTGGTCTATTTATAGACTTCGGCCCAGTAACCAGCTTCGTGCACAATGTTTGGGGTATAGCATATGGCATTCGTTCGGAATGAAAGTAAATGTTAACGATGAATGTACGAAATGTACGACATGAAATATTGTGAATGATAACGAATGACGTACGATGATGAACGATGAAGGAAGATAATAATAAATATTATTTATGTGTACGTATATGATCGCGAATGGAAGTAAAGAAAGGTTTTTAACGAAAGTAAAGTATTTTTACAGTTGGTAGGTAATTGTTGCTGAGGATGGCACAGGGTGAAGCTACTTGGCAAATTTTTGGATGGCATCCATTTTATGTTATAATGATGTTTTTGTGTTGTAATGCAACCGAACGATGTTTTGTCATGATTAACAATGTTGTATTATTTGGCAAAATCAATTATTAATATATGAAATAGTTTTGTTAAATTATTTTGCTGCAATGTTTTAAGGAATCGTAATGTGTTTCAAATATTATATGTGATGATTGTCCGACTGTAAGCGTTTCGGAAATGGGCCTTACAATAAACGGGGATGTAAAATAAATAAGAACAAAATTCGTAACTGCTACAACTTTTTTTCATCCCGTATAAGAATTATGAGCATGAAATCATATTATTATGCTAACTTCCAATTGATATACATATATAAAGCTTTTAAGATTTTTATTAACAACACATACACAATTTGCTAGTTATGGTCCACTAACTCTTTACTTTTGGACTTATCATTTCATATAAATTAATTCATGTTATATTTATCGTATAAGTGTACCAACATCTTTATTCACACGGTGAAAATCTTTCTAACCTCAAGGAAAACAGAGAACAAGTAGTAATTTTTACTACGCGGGATCACATATGATTTGCTATTGGTGTGGTCAATTTTTCACCATATATATATATATATATATATATATATATATATATATATATATATATATATATATATATATATATATATATATATATATCATTTTTTTCTATTTTTTTCAAATTTTCCTTCTTTTCTTCTTTTCTTTTGTTTTCATTTTTTTCGAATAAATTATACTCGATTCTCAACCTATTTTTGGTAGGTCTTAGCTTCTTTATGTGGTCAGATTGGTATTAAACACACGTAGATATTAAGTGTTTTTATATGTGTAAATACAAGAACAAAGGGCACTAGCTTGATGGAATATGTGTGTCTTTGTATTACTATCAACCTTTTTAGCATGAAATATATGATTAACATAATAGAGTCAATATCATTTTTCATGTTATTCTCACAAATCTTTTGGGGACGATAAAGATGCGTGCGAAGAAAAAAAATCTTTTTTTGTTTTTCTTATTACTTATTTTACTTTGTTTTTCTGCTTTTTTTAACGGAACTAAATGTAACGCATTGCAAGTATTAAGAATATAACTAGGAAACAAAAACAAAAAAATAATATAAGTTAGAAGTTACCTCTCCCCAAGATTAGAATCTAGCATTGTCCTCGAGGGTTGAAGAATAGAGTAGAATAAAGCTACTGTGGTGGTTGACGTCGGCAAGTGGTGGTGAAAGGAGTAGAGGTAGGGTGTGGTCGTGAAGTCGAGATCAGAAAAGAAGTCAAAAGCAATTATGGTTAGAGATTGGTTTAAGCATTTTTTAACTCAGAAAGCTTACATGGTCGTGTCTGGCTTATAAAGCAAATGTTACTTGGTTGTTTCACAATTCTGGATTTTTTCATCTTGATGCACCGTTCCATGTTATGAATAGTTTTCGTAACAGTCATTTTAACCTTCCGTTTGACACAAAACAAAACAAATTATTTTTATCTTAATGTAGTATAAGATGAAAAATAAAACAAAAATAAAAAAATAACTGAAATACGGGTTGCCTATCACATAACGCCTTTCTTTAACGTCTTCGACTAGACTTAGGGTTCATCTACTTCAATCTGGTGCATGTGGAATAAACGGAAAAACTTTTTCATTCGTAATTGTTAATTCCGTTTTTTGTTTATAATACCTTGTTTTCTTTTGTGTACTCATGAATATCAAGACTTCCATCAACACCTCCCCAAGCTTGAACTTTTTCACCATTTCTTCAGTTGTCATCATTAGAACTTTTGTTTAAAAATTGATCTTTGGGATAGTAAGGTGGTCTCTTCTTTACCTCTGTGAATGCCTCCATGATTTCTTCATCTTCTCTTTTCCTTTTTGTGCTTCGTAGTCGTGAGTGGAATTGTGGGCAATGAGTAATATTTACTTCACTTTCAAGTGGTCATAGCTCCTTCTTCTTTCCTTCGTCTTGTTGTTCAAGAACCATTTTCCCCCCTTATCTTATATCTCAACAATAATGTCTTCTTTATAGTCTTCTTCTTGTGTAGTACTTATCAAGGTAAGGCCACTAACATTGTGCTTTGGGTAATTCTCAGTTTGCACGGGTATTTTATCTTGATATTCTGTCTAGCTTATTGAACTAGCAAGTTAAGTTATTTGGTGGTTCAAGCTTTTTATGCTAGCTTTTGTATCTTCTTGGAATGATTGGGTACTAGTGGCTAGACTTTTAACGATGTCTTCCAAGGACATTATTGAGCTATCCACTTGTTGTTGTCGACAAGGCTGGTAATTGTATTGATTTGTTATTTGGAACAAAGGTAGTGCTTGAGATTGTGAAAGGCTTGTTGGTAGCTTATCTTAGAAGGAATTCCCTAATTCAGATTGTGTTAGGGATGTTTGTATTGTCTTGAGTTTTGTCCAAAATAGCTTTCCATTGTTTGTTCTTGTTCCTTTTCCTCTTCTAATGTATGACACGTATATGTGTGATGCCTAACTTTTAAACATACCTTGCAAGCTTGAAATAATTCCACGCCTATAGCCTTAGCAAGTTGCATTACCAGTTTTGTCAATTCGGCAAATTTAGTTTTGATTTAAGGTGAGATATCTTCTGTGATCCCATGCTATGTGTCGCGTACCACTCTTCTTCTTGATCCCAATGCTTTGTGTCTTCCGCTATGGATGTGATTAAGGCTCTAAGCTGACTCAAGGTGTTTTCAAATAGAGTTCCCCCACAATAAGCATTTATCAAACACCTCTCTAATGGTGCTAGCCCTTCATAGAAATATTAAAGCAATTGGTGTTCGGATAAACCATGTTGTAGGCATCTAGCACACAACTTCTGTAATCACTCCCGTAAATGTGTAGAGCCTTAATTTTTGCTTGTTTGATCCCGATAATCTCTTTGCGTAGCATGGAAGATTTCAATTCTAGAAAATACTCGTTTAAGAATAACATTGCAAAATCATTCCAAGTGGTTACCGACCCTTGTGTAGGGCTTGCAAATCGTGTTTTATCGTGTTTAACAGGTTACATATGACGCGGTTTGCACAAGTATCAAACATGAAAACGACACCTTTAACATATAGATTTGATGGTTTAAGTGTGACAGTTATATGATTTAGGTATCAAGAAGTAGAAATGATAAATCCAAGACTCCTAATTTTAATTGTTTCACAAAAACTAAGAATAGTATGAGCGGAAGTAGGATTCGTGATATCAGGGATACAGGTTAATCGAGTTTATACCAAAACGATTTAATTTCAAGTACACTTGTTATGAAAACAAAGTAAAATTGGGGGATTTATTAAGAAAAACCAAAAGTAGGAAAAAATATACAAGTAAAAAAATTACAGCACGCTGACACGGCCGCGTCAAAACTGCAAAGGAAATCCTGTGCGGCCGTGTTAAGGTTCTGTCAAAAAAATAAAGTTGTTTTTTTATGACGAAAATTTATTGAAACCAATAAAATATGAACAAAAATCAAATTTTATAAAATAGTTTTAACAGAAGGGTTATTTTTTGACTCGATCAGTCATACGATCATTAACGATTCTGTTGCAATAATCATTTATGTAAACAATTTGCATCGATACTAGATATCACGCCGTTTGAACATCCCCTCCATCTAATTTCTAACCAAACGCAGTTCGTTGATTAGAGCCAACCCGCTACTCTAAGCTTACACCGTTCGGATCTTAGCCTGCGGGTTGTAGTGATAGAAATATCAATTATAGTTATTGCAGGATCGGTTAAGGGCTTAACAATTACAACACAACAACACAAAGAGGAGATTAACTAAACTTGATCAAACAGTAAACTGGATTAATCAAGATATTGATACAAAGAACACAAGTAAAGATAAAGAGACAGAACAAGAGATTTGGGTTCAAGGAGGCAGTATATTGCTTTCTCAAGTTCTTTTACAAGTGTTACAAAGCATAAAGAAAGATAATAGAACTTGGAATACTTATACTACAACCTACAGCCGGCTATACTTTGAAAGCCAGCTGGATACAATTGACTAGACACAAACAAAATCAATTGTAAAATCAAAAGGCATATCTGCCTTTTGACCTTGCGACTATGACATGCCATAGCTCACATCCTTATCTATTACAAAAAGGATAAAGTAAATAAAGTAGAAAGATCCAGACACAAGACCTCAATGTACAGTTACCAAAAGCATGGACCTTTTCACCAACTCATGTAAGTTGGTGACTTTACAGAGATGCAGCGGAAAGATGTCCAGCTTTATGGAACAGTACATCAGATAAAGCATGTTACTAAAAGTCTTCGGAAGAAATCTGTCTTCATAGGATGAAGCTTCGGAAGACTTTTTCTCTGAGGCTTCGGAAGACTTCATGTTTGGCTTGGGAAGATATTGGTCTTGGCTTCGGAAGATTTTACACTTAGAATATTTTCTAGTGTATGGTGTAAAACTTCCGAAGCATTTCTTCTTCAGTACTTAGTGCATTTCTTGCAGAGAGACATTGGATGTTTTGGTTTGCATCAGACTTAAAGGAATCCTTACAAACTCCCCCTAGACTGATGCTACCAAAACATTTAGAAGATCTTTAGATGTTAGTAGTCTTCAGCACAATCATGACCTTACCCTTCTTCATTAGATGGTCAGGATCATTCAGACCTTCATAGTATCTTCTCATCTCAAAGAGATCATGCAGAGGTAAGTTGATTATGTCTTGCCATGTATAGACATTCTCAACACCTTGATCTCTGATTACATGCCATCTTTCTGGATTGGTAGAGTAAGTCCAGGATAAGATGGGTGTGTCAGCTGTCAGATGAGCCACTTGCATTGGATTTGATTAGGCTGCCTCATCATGCACTTCCTCAGGTTGATCTGACTCAACCTGAGGTGTAGAGGTAGATGATTTAGGCTTATTCTTCTTAGACTTTGGTTTAGAAGCCATTCTCTTCTTCCTCTTAGAAGACTTTAACTGAGAAGACTGGTCTGTAGCACATTGTTGATCATCCTTGTCTTTCTCAGTTGGGTGTTCCTCCCTCACATGTTCAAAAGGAGAGGGAGTTTGACCCTGCTTTGGATCAGAAGATGAAGCTTGCTGAGGCTCAGCAGGAGGTCCGGGTTGAGGTGTCTCAGGTTGTTCAAACTTAACCTCCACTTCAGGTGGGACTTGACTTGGAAGAGAGTGTAAGTCAATCAGTTCACTACTCTTAATCTTCTGCTTGATTACTCTTATATGCTCATCCATTGTGGATAGAGACATAGGGCCAAGTCTCCTTCCGAAGAATCCATATAGCTTCAAGAAGCTCATCATCCTTTGTCTATCAGCAGACTTCTTCATACTCTTTTGGATAATGGCTCTTGACTTTGCAGCTTCTTCCCTTAGCTTCCTCTTAGTTGTCTTTCTCTCTTTGACTAACTCAAGTTCAAGTTGTTTTAAGTACTCAAACTCAATAAAGTCATAGGACAAGGGAAGAAGTGCATCTGCCTGATAGAAGCCTGTGGCACTCAGGTAGTTGATCATTTTGATCCTATCTTCTTCTTTGTTTACCTGAGGTTCTTGTGGAGCCACATCTTCTTGTACAGGGCTTTCTTGAACTGGGGAGAGAGTGGGAGCATGCTTGTAGAGTCTTTTCTGTCTCTTGTCCTCTTTGAATTGAAGAAGTAACCTTGCATCCTCTTTTTCTTTCATCTCTCTTGACACTTCCATGTCAGCCAGTTCATTCAGTTGTTCTAAAGGGAGAGAGATGATTTCATCAATGTCATAGTTCCTGGTCTGTAAATAAGTAATCCTGACTGCCCTCAACTCATCATCTTGAGTATTTGGTCTGGGGGCAGTCCTAATTGCAGCTTGCATAAAGCCTGAAGACCCAGAGGAACTTTCTCCCCTTAGCTTCCTTTTCCTCTCTCTCTCTCTCTCTTCCTCCTCAATTTCCTCAGGAGTCATAATCCTTTTCCCTTTGTCACCCACAGACCTTTGTGACTCAGGGTGGATAGAGGTTTTGCCTTTATTGCTTGGTGTAGCATCCATACTCTGGCCAAAGAGAGGCTGAGAAACACCTTCACCAGCAGGTGTCTCAAAAGGAGTGTGAATCTCTGAAGCAGTTGATGATGATGAGACAGGGGTCTCAGGTTCTGCCACTGGGCCTTCAGTCAAGGTTTCCCCTATGAAACTAATCTTAGGGTCCACCTCAACATCCAGTTGACCGATGACATTGCCTAATTGCCTAAGTCTCATTCTTAAAGTGAACTCTGCAAGGATCCTGTCTTGGATTCTTTGAGCCAATCTGTCAGCCTGTCTTGAGTTGCTTGGATTGACAAATGGCATATTGACTAGATCCAATCTTTCATAGAAGTTCAAGCTAAAGTCAAATACTTCTTGTTGCCCTTGAACTCTGTGAAGAATAAGGGCTCTTCTGATTTAAAGATGTCGGGCTTCATGATTTTAAAGATGCCGGGCTTCATGATTTTGGGGACAAGGGCTGTTTCTACCCCTGAGAAGCCTACAGTTGGCTTCTTCATGATTTTAAAGATGTCGGGCTTCATCTGTCCCAATTTAAGAATATTACTTGTTTCCCTCAACTGTGAGCCCAGTTCACAGTTAAGAATGTGCTGAACATATCTAGGAAACATGTAATACTCTAAGGAGTCCAAGTTTGCAAGTAAATTGGTATAAACAAATTGAGAGTACCTGAACTTGACCCCTTGAACCATTCCATGCACTATGAAGGAGAGATCCTCAGGAATCTGGTCCCACCCTCCATGCTTGTTTGACAAGCTGTGGATAACCACATGGAGTAGGTATTTCCACTGTGATGAGACCTTCCCTTTCCTAAAGGTCTTTACAGAGAAATCTCCCTCAGAGCCCATCTGCCCAAAGGAATGATTGACAGCTTCCTTTGGGAAGGACAACTCACCTTCTTCATCATCCAGCTGTAAATGATAATTGATGATGGCTGGAGTGATGAAGATTGTCCTCCCTTGCACTGTGGCAGACAGTGCCCTCTCCCCATCCATAATGACCTCTTGGCAGGTCTTCCAGAATTCAAGCAAATGATCCTCATGCAGAGTAGGATTAATGGTTAGGGAGGTGAAATTGTTGGATAGAGTTAAGAATTTGCAAATCTCTGAGAAACTTTCATCTTTCTCAAAGCTTAACAGAGCAACCTGGTTGTGTTGCCTGTGAAGTTGCATGGAAAAATCTAGGTTGTTTCTGCGGTTTAGGTTTGCCATTTTAGAAGCTTAAGGTTGAAGAAAGGTAAAAAGCAAAGGCGGTTTTGAGAATTAGGTTTGAGAAATAGTGGAATTGAGGAAGATAGTGAGAAAGAGGGGGAACCGTTAGGTATTTATGTGAAAAGGGATTTGAACCAAAATTAATGAAAGAGGATAAACTTTGAAATCCGAAAGTTGGTCCCACCTGTGAAAAAGTAGTTTACTTTTGCTCAAAAAGTAGTTTTCTTGGAATTCGAAAAGCTTGAAGGTAAATTATCTTCGGAAGTTTTAATGAAAAAGCTTCCGAAGCTAAAATGACTTTGGAAGATTTTCCTGAGAGTCTTGAAAATTTTGCTTCGGAAGAGAAATAAAGACTTGAATGCTTTGTATATGAAACAACAAAGATTCGGAGTGTTAATTTTGCTTCGGAAGGAAAAAGTCCTTAAAAACAAATAAGTGTCTGAGATAAAATTTAAGCTTCGGAAGATAGATTTAGACTTCTTCCGAAGGTAAAGTTTCTTAGACAGTTATTTATTTTGAAGACATGATTTTCTTCCGAAGATAAAATTATATCTTCCGAAGGATCAGAAAATTTTCAGGAATCTAAGGGAAGTCTTCAAAAAGGATTTTATATCCAAAGAAAACATGAGCTTATGAAAGTGATGAACTAGACAACTTAGGACACACATATTTTAAGAAATAATTAGAATTAGTTTTAAGAAAAGATCTACTCAAAGTTAATCATCCCAATAGCTGATATTAGATATTTAAATCTCTGTTCATCAAAAGCTTTTGTAAACAGATCAGCATATTGTTCATCTGTATGAACTTTGACTAGTTTAATTAATCCCTTTTCATAGTTATCTCTTATTAAATGATACCTGATATTGATGTGTTTGGTCCTTGAGTGCTGCACAGGGTTCTCAGTGATAGAGATAGCACTATTGTTGTCTATGTGGATAGGAGTCTCCTTGAAGTTAAATCCATAGTCCAGCATCTGATTTTGAATCCAAAGCACTTGAGCACAGCAGCTTGCAGCAGCAATGTATTCAGCCTCAGTAGTTGATGCAGACACACAGGATTGTTTCTTGCATTGCCATGAGACAACCCTTCCACCAAGGAATTGACATCCCCCAGATGTAGACTTTGCAGTCATGTTGCAACCACCATAATCACTATCTGTATAAGCATACAGATTGAAGTCAGGATTCTTTGGGTACCATAAACCAAGTGTTGAAGCACCTTTGAGGTATCTTAGAATCCTTTTGACAGTGATTAGGTGAGACATCTTAGGGTTGGCTTGATATCTTGCACAAATACATGTAGCAAACATGATATCAGGCCTGCTAGCTGTAAGATACATAAGAGACCCAATCATAGCCCTGTATAAATGTTCATCTACACACTCCCCCTCAAGATCAGGTCCAAAGGAGTGGTTTCTGGCTATAGGTGTCTTAGCAATCTTACAATCAGTCATGTTGAACCTCTTGAGTATGTCCTGAACATACTTTGACTGACTTATGAAGATGCCATCTTCAACTTGCTTCACTTGAATTCCCAAAAAGAAATTGAGTTCTCCCATTGCACTCATTTCAAATCTGTCTTTCATCAGCTTCTCAAAGTCTTTGCAGAGCTTTGGATTAGTTGAACCAAAGATGATGTCATCTACATATACTTGAACTAGCAATAAGTCATTTCCCTGTCCTTTGATGAAGAGAGTTCCATCTATAGTACCTCTCCTGTATCCATGTTTACAAAGATACTCAGACAATGTCTCATACCATTTCCTGGGTGCCTGATGCAGCCCATAAAGAGCTTTGTCAAGCTTGCAGACATAATCAGGATGATCAGGGTCTACAAAACCAGGTGGCTGTTTGACATAAACCTCTTCATCAATCACTCCATATAAGAAAGCACACTTTACATCAAGTTGAAAGACCTTGAAGTTCTTGGATGCAGCAAATGCCAGGAATATCCTAACAGCTTCTAATCTTGCTACATGAGCAAAGACATCAGTGTAGTCAATCCCTTCTTCTTGTGTGTATCCTTGAACAACTAGTCTTGCCTTGTTCTTGATGATAATTCCTCTATCATCCTTCTTATTCCTAAAAACCCATTTGGTTCCAATGGTAGTCTTCCCATGAGGAAGAGGACAAAGGTTCCAAACTTTCTGCCTTTTGAATTGAAGTAACTCTTGTTGCATAGCTTCAACCCAACTTCCATCCTTTAGAGCTTCATCAACTTTCTTTGGCTCTATCTGAGATAAGAAACAAGAGTGAAGACAAACATTTGCTTCATGGGTTTGTCCTCTTGTTCTTACCCCTGTGACAACATCTCCAATGATGTTTGTGGTGGGGTGAGACTTGTGGATCCTTAGCTGAGGGATCACAGCAAGTTGCTGAGAAAGATCCAAATTTGAGAAATTTAGATCTGGCATAGATGATTCACCCTCCACATTACCACACTTATCAAGATTAACTTGATCCAATGAGTGTGTGACATCATTGATGTTGTCATCTATGGTGTGGTTATTAGCATCAAGGAATTCCTGATCACTTTCACCATCACCATTGTTATCTTCCGCAATTGAGGTATCTTTATCTAGTTGTGGAGCCTCTGAGCTGGAATTTGAAGGCACCCAGATGTATCAGCTGAATTTGTCATTGTAGTGCTGATAGAAACCTCATTTGCTGAAGTAGTTCCAACTGGAGCTGAAGATGTATGAGTTAAGGGTCTTCCTAGCTCAAATCTTGGATCAGGATCACCTGTATTTAGATTTTCTGCAGATCCTGAAACATTCTCACAAGATTTGTTAAAACAGTTGGTAACTAAATCAAGATCAAATAGCCAATCAGGACCAGAACCAGCCACACAGGGTGTGTGTTCATTGAAAGTCACATTGGCTGACTCCTCAACAATTCTAGTTCTGAGATTGTATACTCTATAAGCCTTGGCTTGGGAAGAGTATCCAATGAAGTGTCCATCATCTGATTTCTCAGCAAACTTGGCAATTTGATCCTTGGTATTCAAGATGGTGCAGGGACATCCAAATGACCTGAGAAAACCAATGAAAGGTTTTCTCTTGTGCCAAAGTTCATAAGGAGTCTTACCATGTGTCTTAACTACTAAAACTCTGTTTTGCACATAGCAAGCAGTATTTACTGCCTCTGCCCAGAAGGTGATGGGCAGTTTAGAGTCAGACAACATAGTTCTTGCAGCTTCAATTAGTGTCCTGTTTCTCCTCTCAGCAACTCGTTTTGCTGAGGAGTCCTGGGAGCACTATATTGTCTTGTAATACCTTTTTCATCACAAAATGTATCAAGGATTTGATTCTTGAATTCAGTTCCTTGATCACATCTTATGGTTTTGACCTTGTGATCACTTGATTCTCAATTTTTAAGATGAAATTCTTCAGAATCTCAGGGTTTCATCCTTAGTTCTAAGAAAGAAAACCCAAGTGAATCTTGTAAAATCATCTGTGATCACTAAACAATAAGAGGTCCTTCCTAGACTCATTACACTGGTGGGGCCAAAGAGATCCATATGTAATAAGTGTAGGGGAGTAGTGATGGAGTTCTTTCCTTAGGCTTGTGAGATACCTTATGTTGCTTCCCTTTCAGGCATGCAACACAATGATCATCACTTGTAAACTCTTTCTTTGGCATTCCAGTTACCAAATCATGTTTAATTAGTTTATTCATGTTCTTAAAGTTTACATGGCACATTCTTTTATGCCATAGGAAAGACTCATCACTATTTGATTTAGATAGAAAGCATGAAACTTCTCCAGAGGGAGATGTTTCTTGCAAGTCCATCTTGTACATGTTCCCTTTCCTAGGGGCTCTGAGCAGGATATGCTCATGAGGAATGACCACTCCAGGCTTGAGAACAATGCACTCATGCTCAGTAAAAGCATGTTATGACTCTGATCACAAAATTGGGATACACTCAAAAGATTGTACCCAAGCTCCTTAACAAAGTTTACCTTTTCAATGCTGAGCTTACCATTTGTGACCTTGCCCCTTCCTGAAATGTAACCACCTTCATCTCCTCCAAAAGCAACTGGTCCTCCATCAATTCTCTCAAAGTTATGGAGTAGTGACCTATTGCCTGTCATGTGCCTGGAACAGCCACTATCAATTATCCAGACATTCCTGTTTGTCTTGAGCTGTTCCTGCACAAAGAATGATTAGTTACATTTGGAAACCCAAGCCTTACTTGTCTTGGCTCACTAAGTATAATAGAAGGTAATGCAACAGTAATAGATCCTATGGTTGTGCTAGGGGGATCTTCAGCTGTTGTTGATGGAGAAACTTCAGTCATTTGGTCTTTCTTAGACTTCCACACCACCTTTGGAGTCTTGGACTTGACCTTCAAAACCTTGGAAGCTTTTGGGACTTCACAAGTTTTGATGACTGAACCTTCGGAAGATTCTGCAGTCACTGCAGCAGACTTCAGTGCTTCGGAAGAACTCCTTTCTTCCGAGACCAATTTTTCTTCCGAAGGTAATTTTCCATTTACCTTCTTTGATTTGGAGCTTCCGAAGGAAACAGATTTTCCTTCCGAAGCTTGAATCTTCTTGAAACTCTTTGAAGTCTTTGTATTGGTCATATGGACAGTACTTTTAGGATTATATGGGCAATCCTTAGCAATGTGAGAGGTACTTTCACACATGACACACAACATTTTCTTCTTCAAAAGAGTCTCCTTATGAGAGCAAGACTGTCTTTGGTCACATCCCTTCTCCACCTTCATCTTTGTAGATGCTGAGACAGTTCCTTTGGGCTGTGAACTGTTCTTGGAGTTTGATGGTCCAGGCTGTGCAGCAGTGGTACACAGCAGATCAGTCTTCTTCTTTGTACTGAGATGATTTGAACAAGAACCAGAACTCTTAGCTGAGGAGTTTTGGTTGATGTCTTCAGTCTTTACTATTTTAAACCCTGCAGAGATAAAAACTTGTTTCTGCTTAGAGTCAAAAGTAGCCTTGATCTCTTGAGCCTTCTTTGCCTTTCTTTTGCTCTTCCTGATCAAGTTCTTTCTCTTTGACTTGGTCATCACAGTAGATTTCTTCTCCTCAGAAGGATAGTGACCCTTAGTAGAATCCTCCTCTTCACTCTTCTCAGAGGAATTCTTCACTATCTCTTCTTCATCCTCTTCACTTATAGGATCTATGAGAGGAAGCTCATCTTCACAAGTTCCACACCTAGGAGATCTTACAGACAAGATTGTGTGTGGAGGAGCTATCTCATTTGATCCCAGTCCTTGTCTATTTTGATAGCACACTTTGTTGTGCAGGGATGAGGATATCATGTTCTTGAAGGTCTCTTCTTCAAGAACACTCTTTTCTGCCCTGGCTTTGCTGATCACAAGCTCAGCCTGGCACTCAGTCAACTTAGTTATGAGATCCTGGATTTGAGTCCTAAAATCTGTATGTTCATGTTTTAGTACTGAAATGGTTTTCTCTAAGTCCTCTATCTTTAACTTATAATCATTTTCAGACTTTCTAAAATCAGATTTTAAAATGTTTAAGGACTCAAGATCAGATCTCATTTCCAAGTTATAGGACTTGTATCTGTTTACTTTAGCAATGCATTCAGGAGTACAGAGATGTTCCAATACCTTGGCTTCATCATGATCTCCTATTAGTGCTTGGTTTGGAGAAGCATCTTCCACCTGAAAGCTCCAGTCAAAGCCTCCTTCTTCAACAGCAACAGCAGCATGTTGCTTTGGCTTTCATTCTGAGGGACTTTGTCAGTGTAGTTTGGTCTGGTTTGTGCTTGGCCACCATTTGTTTTAGGTGCCTTACACTCTCTAGCAAAATGGCCCATTAAGTTAAAGTTGTAACACTTGACTTTGCTTTTATCCAAGCCAAACTTTCCACTGGTTGCATTGCTTGGAAACCTCCTTCCAGTTCTCTTGTAGAACTTTTTGGCTCTATGAGTGAGGAGAGCCATCTGCTGAACTATTTCCATGTACTCCAGGTCATCTGGATGGATACAGTCCAGGTCTTCAAGAGTGAAAAGAGAGTTGCCACAACTTTCATCAGAAGACACAAAGGCTTGAGAAGAGCTTGTCTCTTGGAATGGGCTTCCTTGAGTGTAGTTCTCCCTAGGTGTCTCTGGGAAGGTGATGAAAGGACCCTTTGGTGAGTTGTCAGGGTAGCATATGAGATGATGTTGGGGTTCTATGCTATCCCTTTCAACCACATGCAGGGCTGAACCCATTTGATTGTTGGAGTTGCCAGATGAACCTTGCATGTTCATCTCCATCTGGTAGCCATTGAGAATCCCATATAACTCTGTCAGAGTAAGAGTTTTGAGATTTTCAGTCCTCTTGATCACCACACAGTAGTGTGTCCATTGCCTAGGAAGTGAGGACATGAACTTTCTTACAATGTCCCTATTTTCAAGAGGAACTCCTCCATCCACTAGGGTATCCACTATCTCAACATACCTAAAGTATTGCTGAGTCATGGTTTCACCTGTTTTGAAGGTGAAGTTTTCAAACTATTGCTTCAGGAGATCCTTCTTGTTCTCCTTGGCTTCAGAGGAGCCTTCATACATCAGTTTTAGTGCATCCCAAAGTTATTTAGCTGTTTTGCACTTCTTGAAACCTCTGTACACAGAATTTGGAAGGGCAGTTTGAAGAGCAGTCATGGCCTTTGTATCAATCTCTACTATCTTCCTATCTTCATCAGAGTAGTTGGCCACATCTTTTGGGATCATACCAGCACCAGTAGCAGAAGGAGTGCTGGGTATGAAAGGTCCATTTTCAACAGATTCCCACATTCTTGAGTCTAGAGACCTGATGAAACCTTTCATTCTCATACACCAGGTGTTAAAGTCATCAAGAGTGATCAGTGGGGATTTGTTCATGGTTCCAGTCTCCATATCAGTCTTTGAAATGGATGCCATTTGGAGAGTTTAGTATTTGTGTGTGTGAGGGATCTTAAGATGGTGAGATCTTATATCAAGAGCCTGAAAAGCTCTGATACCAATTGCAGGACCGGTTAAGGGCTTAACAATTACAACACAACAACACAAAGAGGAGATTAACTAAACTTGATCAAACAGTAAACTGGATTAACCAAGAACACAAGTAAAGATAAAGAGACAGAACAAGAGATTTGGGTTTCAAGGAGGCAGTATATTGCTTTCTCAAGTTCTTTTACAAGTGTTACAAAGCATAAAGAAAGATATTAGAACTTGGAATACTTATACTACAACCTACAGCCGGCTATACTTTGAAAGCCAGCTGGATACAATTGACTAGACACAAACAAAATCAATTGTAAAATCAAAAGGCATATCTGCCTTTTGACCTTGTGACTATGACATGCCATAGCTCACATCCTTATCTATTACAAAAAGGATAAAGTACATAAAGTAGAAAGATACAGACTCAAGACCTCAATGTACAGTTACCAAAAGCATGGACCTTTTCACCAACTCATGTAAGTTGGTGACTTTACAGAGATGCAGCGGAAAGGTGTCCAGCTTTATGGAACAGTACATCAGATAAAGCATGTTACTAAAAGTCTTCGGAAGAAATCTGTCTTCATAGGATGAAGCTTCGGAAGACTTTGTCTCTGAGGCTTCGGAAGACTTCATGTTTGGCTTCGGAAGATATTGGTCTTGGCTTCGGAAGATTTTACACTTAGAATATTTTCTAGTGTATGGTGTAAAACTTCCGAAGCATTTCTTCTTCAGTACTTAGTGCATTTCTTGCAGAGAGACATTAGATGTTTTGGTTTGCATCAGACTTAAAGGAATCCTTACAGTTATATACTCATATCAATTGAGGAGTTAACACCGTCATGTGTGTTAATAGAAGAAAAACGAACATGTCCTTTATATCTATTTAATATATTGAGTTGTTTCTAAATTTTGTTTGTTATGGATAGATGAAGTTTTAGTCGCCATAATAAATCATCGAATTCCCAAAACATGATTCTGACAGAGAGGGGTGAGAGAAAGACAAGCAAGCCCTATCGCGTCCCTTCTAAATAAGAGAGAGCGACTAACCCTCTTAGCCCTCAGCGAGGGCCTTTGCTTGACCCTCAACCGTTGGTAGAGCTCCTTCTCGTTCCTCACCCTCAACTAGGAGTTGCCTTACGCCGTTTGAAATGATTAACTAGATTGAATGACTCTATAATGAATTTGGGCTCATAGACAAACATAAAACATTATTTGTTTCTTGTATTCAAAAATTAAAACTTGAATAGGGTTTTAAAAATTAAAGAAATTTATTAGAAAAATTAATAAGTTGATCAGGTTTATTAACAAGCTAATAAATTTCGGAGTAGATCCGGGTTTAAGATCAAGAATCATGCAAACAAACCATTCAAATAAACAATCACATAATTGTTTCACATAAGATACGAATCAAAATAAAAGAAACAAACCCAAATGTCAAACCTAAAATTGTTCTAGTATGACATATCGGCTAAATCAATTACTCCGAATAAAAAATAATAACATAAAATAAACTTACCAAACAAACATAATCCAATTAATGTTCTTCTCATTGAACAAATAACAAAGAAAAAAAAGCATATTTTTTCTCCTTGCCTATGTCGATCTTCTCTTAGGGAAAAGATTCCCAGATACCTTCTTTTTTCTCAAGATCCTATATATAATCTTCTTATCTCCAATTTATTCTTTTATCAAGTAGTTTTTAAAACTTGAAGTAAACTAAATTTTTAAGAGATAAATCCTTAAATTAAGAATTATATTCATATTTTAATGTCTTCACAAATCAACCCTTAATCTTTAATATTCTTCCAAAGCTTTCATATATTTCTTTTTTGTTTTCAACCCTCACAACTGTCTTTCACTTATAAAACAACAAAATCAATCCAAAGTAGACTTTGTTCTACCAAAACAACCATGACACAAAATAAAAAAAATATGTCTAATAAATGCATGACATGAAATAAAAAACGTATGCTACAACAATGATAAATAATGCTTAAAAATACTATTAATAGTGGAGAGAGAAAAAAATATTAGGATCTATTGGGCTTTCACATGCACCGCTTTCGCCTAGGACATTAGAAAGGGAGGGAAAAGGCTTGCTATCAAGTATGCTCAACATATTAGAAGTGTTGATACTGTTAAACGTATGAAGTTAGAATTGGCCCTTTATTTAGATGGAGTGCATGTGTATGAGACAGGTGTAAGTTTTGATGTTTTGGGCAAGTGGAAGGAGATTAGACTTAAGTATATTATTTTTTTCCAAAATAGCGACTAATATCTAAACTATTCTAATAACAACGATTGCTTCTGAATAGGCTTTTAGCGTTGGTGAGAGGGTAATTAGCCCACATAGTTCAAGTTTAGGAACAAAGATAATTGATATACTTGTTTGTGGAGCTAATTTATATCATCATTATTAAGGGCTAACAAAAAGAAAATCAAGGTATTATCTATTTTTCAACTATAATATAATTTGCTTGTTACTATTGGTCTATTACTAAAATATATTTTTATTGTTATTCGTAGGAACACTGTTACAAAGCAGTTAACAGATGACGTGCAAAGAAAGATGATACATATTTTCGCGTGTCATAAAAACTATGTCGTATTTTAAAAAAAATTATAGAAAAAATGACACGCATTTTTGGGTGTCATGTTTTAAAAATTCGCGCCCATTTCAATTTCCCCTGGACATCTTTAAATCGGTTTTGCCCTAATTTCTCATTTCCCCCCTGCGCATCCTTAAACTCACGGCTCTAACCATTCGATTTTGTCCTAATCTCCGCCCTCCGTCACCACATCGCCGCTATCGCCGCCATCTGTCACCACCTCTCCGCCTATCGTACAGTGCTCTTGCCCACTGCTCTCCCCATTCGACCCATTGCTCAACATGTTTTGGAAGATCTTTGTTTTGGGCTTTTGATCTCAACTTAAGAACAAAGGTACATTCCTTTTTTATATCTTTATTTTAACTTATATTTGTTATTTTGTTTTACTTACGTTTTGATATGGAACAACGCTTTTGATCTAAACTCAAGAGCTAAGGTACATTCATCTATTTATATTTTTATATGAACATCTATTTCTGATTTTAATTACTTAGGTTTTGATGTGGAAGAATTCACTGGTATAATTTTTTTCCCCGTTGAATTCTCTATGTTATGTTTCAAGGCTTAAGAATAATATTATTCTCAACTAGGAAGAAAGGGTGATGACATATAACTCAAAAGAGAGATTTCATCTTTTTTAGTGCTAAGTCTCATTTGTTCGAGTATGATCATAGAAAGGGACATGCTAATTTTGTGGTTATTGGGTCCATATTGTTGGTATATGTTGTTCTCTCTTAAAACCATAATGAAGATGCAAAATAAGGGATATGTATGTTTGCTAATCATTAAATTTGCTATTTTTTGTTATATTCATTACTAATTTGGTATATTTTGTTTTTGTTTCTTACTTTCCTCTGTAAAATTAAAGACCGGTGAGACATAATTTTCAAAAATGGGTAATGTATGCTTTAATGAAGGATTGTTTATCCATCTTTCTATTTGCCTTCATTTTTATGATTGATTGTGTTATATGAATTCTAATATCTTCATGACTATTTTTTTTCTTTTTCTAAAAAAGAAAGATTGAGTTTTATAACTTCTTCCATGAAATGTTGACACTAGGAATTGACAATCTTAAACCTAGACTTGAGCTTTTGCAGAAAACACAAAAGTACCACAACATTGCTATACACCTTCCCTTTTCAAGAGTGCACTTTGTCACGACCCACTTACATTCGCGATCAACTCTTTGGGAACACTAGAAATTGCAGCCGCATTTCGCAAGATCCATAGAATTGAGAAATCTCTAGAATAATTAGATATTAACAATGTAAAATATCTAGATCATAAGTAAAGAAATATCTAGATATTAGATTAATTAGTATCTTAGATATTTTAGATTAGTTAACATCTAAGATATTTAGATTAGTAAATATCTTAGATATTTATATTAGAAAAATCTAGATTAGAGATTTCTAGACTTAGACCACAAGTATAAATAGGAGGTGATGGATCATTTGAAGATTACCTCATAAAGTGTTGTAATCAAAGCTTCCTTGTAACCAAGTTTCTCAAGTAATACAAGTGATCTTTCTTTCAAGCTTTCTCGTGATCGTTCACACAATCTCTACGAGTCGTTGAATCGCTGCAAACTTGTTGATCTAGTTGAGATCAAGGCTGACTTAGTATGGTGACTAAGTGTCGCACGAGAGTTTCGGAATCACTCCGTGACAAGTGGTATCAAAGACCATTAATTCACTGGGATGGAGATTGAATCGGATAAGATTGTGGTCACAAGCGCTGCTGGAGGAGAAGAAAATCAGGGTCGAGAAGGAACTTCCCATGGAAGCAAGAAGAGTCGTGGGGTGTCAAAGGACAAGACCTTCGACAAACGAGTTGCTGAAGTGGAGGCTGCAATTATTGGTAGAAGGACTCAAGTTGACAATGCTTTCCAACGATTAGATGGGCTGGAAACTGATTTCAGTGACTTAAGAGATGACCTAAAGGCTGCAATTGAGGTACTTCGTAGTGAGGTATAGTTGATGGTAAATGATGCAATCAAAAAGGCTACCCGGTAAGCGATCGTCAAGTTGCGAAAAGGCATGGACGAATGTAAGGCCCCGTTCCCGGGACGCTTACAGCTGGCCAATCATCGCACATAAAACATATAATTACATTAACTTAAATAAAACGTTGCAGCGGAAACATTAAAACAACATTCCATTTCATCATAAAAGCTTTTGCAAAATAATACAATCGTTCATTTCAAAACATCATTCATTCGCATTACAATGCAAAAACATTAAACAAAAGAATGCCATCCAAAAGAGCTGAGTAGCCGCCCCGTGCCATCCTCAGCAACAATTACCTGCCAACTGGAAACACATAAAAGTCAGCATTGCTGAGTGAGTTCTACTTTTAAATAAAACATACTTCACATCCTTTTTAAAACCATCCGTTAATTTCGTCTGCGATCACACAACATACATACGTACAGATAATATAATTATTATCTTCCATTACGTTCTTTACATTCTTCCATTCAATAATCATCAAATGTTACTTTATCATTCGCTTCATTCGTTCATAACTTCTTTTCTTACGTTCGTTCATATCACACATATGCACGCTCACACATTTCGCACTTTCGTATCTTCGTACCCATCGTACATATCGCACAAATTGCACAAATGGAGTGGTCACTTGGACAGACTCCCCATATGTGTGTGAACTCTTAGGGGTTTAGCCAAAATCGCACGCTGCCTCATGGGTTAGCCAAAATCGCACGCTACATAGCACACAGTGAATACCACATCGCACGTATCGGGGCAATTACCAAAACTGAACCCCCTACTATGTGTATGAACCCACATGAGTTAGCCGAAATCGCATGCTATATAGCACACACCACATCGCACCTATCGGAGTAGTCACCAAGACTAAACTCTTACTGTGTCTATGGTCCCTTATGAGTTAGCCAAGATTGCACGCTGTAAATACACACATAGTTGAGCTAACAACTCTCAATGAGTTGTGAACCTCTTTTCTTTTACTTGCAAGCCATTCTTACTCTCATTCATTCATTCATGCATGCATTCATTCATTCATTCATCATGTTCATCTTTTCGTTATCTTCCACTTTACGTTACATAATACTTTCATTTCATTTATTAACATTCATCGCAAAACCACGGGAAGATAAACATACATAAACAGGAACGTCAACGAGATCATGCAAATCATCATACATATCAGCATGCATACATAACATATATATCACACATACCATCATGCATAACATCATACATAACATCATCATCATACATCATCATCATGCCCATCATAACATCTATGACCTCAAAAGTCAACTTACATAAACCCCCGGGAAACTCCCAAGTCAAAACCCACATCTGCACTTTCCCTCGAAAGTCAGAAAATAAACCATTGTTCTTTCGGGTGTATGAGCCCTACTTGGGTGTATGGACACCCTACAGTCGCATGGCCTCCCAGGCGACTGAACACTTAGGTGAATGGACATCAGGCTAATAGACCCTATACGTATGGACTCTCAGTCGTATAGCTTCCATGCGTATGGCCTTCAGTCGCATGACTTCAGGCGCATGGGCTTCAATCGCATACCCTTCGTGCGAATGAACCTCAGTCGCATGGCCTCCAGGCGCATGGACCTTTGTCGTATAACCTTCAATCGCATACCTTACAGGCGCATGAACTTCAATCGTATGACTTCCATGCGTATGGACCTCAGTCGCATGGCATTCATGTGCATGGACCTCATTTGCATGCCTTTCAGCCGTATGGCCTCCAGTCGCATGCCATTCAGTTGCCTAGCCCTAGCTGATGCAGAATGCAGTTCATACCAAACGCAAACTGCCATTTTCGGCCTCCAAGCTCTCCCAAACCTGTTCTAGGCTCAAATAAACCATCCTAAACCTTAGAAACACATACCACAACACCATTCAAGCACACACAAGCCCGAAATCAAACCCCACCCGCATCAAACACATACACATACGCATACATACGGGTTCAACACCCAACTTTTCAAAAACGGGTTTCAGATGTGTTCCAGTCCCAAAATCATTCAAAAGTTTGTAAAAGAGGGGTCCTAGAACTCACATAAACAACCCCGTCGAGTAGAGCTTCAATCCAACCCGCTACACCTCAACTTTCACGCTCGAATACCCGAAAACCAAGCTTGAGACCACTTTTTCTCCCACTCTTCTCTATTGGCTGACTTTTGTGAGTGTGGGGGAGGGTGTGGGCTGCCCTCCCCAGTTAATCCCCCACTCTTCCAAACCTTCTCGACTTTGGACTTTATTTCTTTTTCTTCTTTCGTTGGCTTCAAAGAAAATTTCCGGGTGTTACAACGAACATTCTGTGGACATGCATCGTAGCCTTTTAGTGCTAGAATCCAAGTTCAATGAATGTAATAAAGCCATGATCATGGCGGGAGGGAGCATTATCAACTTCACACTGAGGATTAAAGTCCCTAAACCAACACCCTTCGTTGACAAACGAGAGGCAAGGGCTGTTGATGACTTCCTTTGGGAGATGGACTGATACTTCGATGGTGTAGGCATTCATGATGATGCTAAAAAGATCAAGACAGCCACCCTATACTTGAAAGATACAGCAGGTCTGTGGTATCAACGTAAACATGGCGAAATGGAAAAAGGTACGTGCATCTTAAACACCTGGGCTAATTTCACTAAGGAAATTAAGAAGCAGTTTTATCCAGAAAATGCTGAAAATGAGGCTAGGAACTGGTTACGCAAGCTTAAACAAACCGGCTCTATCAAGGACTACATCAAAGAATTTACCACGCTCGTCCTTGAAATTTCGGATATGTCGGACAAAGACTCCTTCTTTTACTTTCTTGATGGCTTACAAGTATGTGCCAAGACCGAGCTTGAACAACGTGGCGTTCAAGACCTATCTTCGGCTATCGCTATAGCCGAAGGTTTGATTATAGCCGAAGAGAGTCACGAACAAAGGATCGAAGAGCTAGCCATGAGAAAGGTGGGGGAGACAAACTAGCTTCATTCAAGGAAAACACTGCACGTAAGCCACTACCACCATGAATATCCCGGGAAAAGAAGTCGTTCAACAAGGACTATAAGTGCTTTATTTGTGACGGTTCACACCAAGCCCGGGACTGCCCAAAGAGGCCTAGCCCACACGTAATGATTGCAAGGGAAGAAAATTCCCACAAAGGAGACGCTTGCATGGGATCGATGCAAGTACATAGTGCAATCAAAACCAAAGTGGAAGTGCGGCGAGTACCAAACAAAGGATTGCAATTTGTCCAGGCCACCATCCATGGGAACAAATTACGAGCTCTTTTAGACACGGGTTCTTCCCATAATTTCATCTCTATTAGCGAAGCCAAACGACTAGGTATGAAATATGTAAAAGGGAGCAGGGCCATGAAAAAACTGTGAATGCAAGTGCTAAACCAATACATGAGGAGGCAAAGGAGGTCCAACCACATATCAGAGAATGGTCGTGAGCCATTAACTTCTCCGTAGTTGAAATGGATGACTTCAAAGTCGTGCTTGGCATGGAGTTCTTTGATAGGTACGTGTTTTCCCCATGCCATTTGCTAATTCTCTTTGTATCCTCGATGAAGGAAAGACGTGCATGGTGAGCACGGAGCGTGGAAAAAGGATTGGGCCAAAGATCCTTTCTGCCATACAATTCAAGAAAGGATACAACAAAAGAGAACCATGTTACTTGGCGGTAACTAGAGGCGATGATGGAGAAACAGCCACGGACACAGTACCAAAGCAAGTTAGCCGCGTACTAGAGGAGTACAAGGGTGTCATGTCAGCCGAGTTACCCAAGAAACTCCCTCCATGAAGAGAAGTAGACCACGAGATCGTTTTGGAACCAGGATCCAAGCCCCCGCAAAGGCCCCGTATCACATGTCTCCACCAGAACTAGAGGAGCTAAGAAAACAACTAAAGGAGTTGTTGGATGCCGGATATATCCATCCTTCTAAAGCCCCATATGGTGCACCGGTACTATTCCAGAAAAAGAAAGATGGGTCACTTCGCATGTGCATCGATTACCGGGCACTAAACAAGATCACGGTGAAAAACAAGTACCCGATTCCGCTAATCGCAGACTTGTTTGATCAACTCGGAGGGGTGAAATACTTTTCAAAGTTAGATCTGCGATCAGGGTACTATTAGGTGAGAATTGCTGAAGGAGACGAAGCCAAGACAACCTGCATCACAAGGTATGGCTCATACGAATTCTTGGTAAGGCCATTCGGTCCTACTAACGCTCCAGCCACTTTTTGTACTCTTATGAACAAACTCTTCCACCCCTTCCTTGATAAATTCGTAGTCGTATACTTGGATGACATTGTTATATACAGTCGCACAATGAAGGAACATATCGCCCATCTGCGGCAAGTACTCCAAGTATTACGAGAAAACGAGTTATATGTTAAGCAAGCAAAAATGTTCATTCGCTCAAGAGGAGGTTGAGTTCTTGGGCCATAGAATCAAGGAGGGGCAGCTTATGATGGATGACACAAAATTCTTGGAGATCCAAGAATGGGAGGCACCAACCAAAGTACCTGAGCTACGATCATTCCTTGGGTTGGTTAATTATTATCGGCACTTCATCAAGGGCTATTCTAAAAAAGTTGTCCCGCTAACCAATCTACTAAAGAAAAACAGAACTTGGGATTGGGATGCATGGTGCCAACAAGCCTTTAAGCAATTATAGGAGGCCGTTATGACAAAACCAGTTTTACAGTTGCTAGACTTCACCAAGCCTTTCGAGCTGCATACCGATGCCTCAGACTTTGCAATTTAAGGCGTACTGGTGCCGGAAGGGCACCCAATTGCTTTTGAGAGCCGCAAGCTTAATGATACGAAGAAGAAGTACACCGTACAGAAAAGGAGATGACAACCATTGTGCACAGTCTACGAACATGGTAACATTATCTCATCGGGTCAAGGTTCATCATCAAAACTGACAATGACGCAACAAGCTACTTTCAAACCCAAAATAAGTTAAGCGCGAAGCAAGCTCGGTGGTAGGATTTGCTTGCGAAATTCGACTACATACTCGTCGAAGGAACATTTTACTGGCCCCACGTAAAAGATGATGTCGAAGCCTATGTCCGAACATGCTTGGTTTGCCAACAAGACAAACTTGAACAACATCGGTCAGAGGGATTACTCGAACCGCTACCAAACCCCAAGGGCCCATGGGAGAGCATATCCATGAACTTCATCACATGCTTGCCAAAGTCCGAAGAAAAAGGGATCATAATCGTGATAGTCGACCAGTTTTCAAAGTACAAAATGTTTATTGCAGCACCAACTGATGTTAACATGTTGGAAATGGCAATACTATTCTTTAAACGTGTGGTGCAATATTGGGGAATACCACAAGTAATAATAAGCGATCGTGATCCACGTTTACAGGAAAATTCTGGTCAGAATTATTCAAAATTGTAGGGACCAACTTAAACTACTCAACAAGCTTCCATCCACAAACTGATGGACAAACCGAAAGAGTCATAGCACTCCTCGAACTATACCTGCGGCATTATGTAAGTGCTAACCAAAGGGACTAGGCTAAGTTGCTAGATGTAGCACAGTTCTCTTACAATATATAACAAAGCGAGGCGACTGGGAAAAGCCCATTCGAGCTCGTAACCGGTCGACAACCTCTCATATCAAACGCCCTTGCCGCGTCATATAATGGCAGCAGCCCTGCCACTTATAAAGCCATAAAAGAATGACACGGACAGGCAAGACATGGCTCGTGTATCACTTGATAAAGCAATAGAAAAGATGAAGAAATGGCCTGATAACAATAGAAGACACGTCGAATTTCAAATCGGCAACCAGGTCATGGTAAAAATCTTGACACAACAATTCAAGTCCCTACGAGCAGTACATAAAGGACTTATGAGAAAGTACGAAGGGCCTTTTACTTTCATCTCCCGAGTTGGCAAAGTTTCATACCGGTTACAACTACCGCCTAAGTTAAAAATCCATCCTGTCTTCCATGTGAGTTTTCTCAAACCCTATTATCCAGATATGGAAGATCCTGAACGAGGGAAGTCCCAAAGAGCACCAACAGCCGTTGTAACATCCTACGATCAGAAGGTTGATGAGCGTCGGGGAGTACCAAGTTACAAAGAATATCTGATCAAGTGGAAGGGACAACCCCATAGTGAAGCAAGCTGGGAGTCAGAAGACGTGCTCTGGCAATTCCAAGACCAGATTAAGAGCTATCACGAAGCCACGACGAGGACGTCACGAGTTTAGGTGGGGGAGACTGTCACGACCCGCTTACATTCGCGATCAACTCTTCGGGAACACTAGAAATCGCAGCCGTATTTCGCAAGATCCATAGACTTGAGAAATCTCTAGAATAATTAGATATTAACAATGTAAAATATCTAGATATTAAGTAAGGAAATATCTAGATATTATATTAGTTAGTATCTTAGATATTTTAGATTAGTTAATATCTAAGATATTTAGATTAGTAAATATCTTAGATATTTATATTAGAAAAATCTAGATTAGAGATTCCTAGACTTAGACCACAAGTATAAATAGGAGGTGATGGAACATTTGAAGATCACCTCACAAAGTGTTGTAATCAAAGCTTCCTTGTAACCAAGTTTCTCAAGTAATTCAAGTGATCTTTCTTTCAAGATTTCTTGTGATCGTTCGCACAATCTCTACGGGTCGTTTCGCTGCAAACTTGTTGATTTAGTTGAGATCAAGGCTGACTTACTACGGTGACTAAGTGCCGCACGAGAGTTTGGGAATCACCCAGTGACAACTTGCTCAGGAAAAAGGTTAATCTTTACAAATACTCAATTTTTATTGATATTGTGCTTATTAGTCCTTACAAAATAGAATATATTATCATAATTTTGTTCTTTGTAGATCCTCTAAATAGACCTTCAAGATGAAAGTGTTATCCAGATTACAAAAGAGCTTATACCATCCTACTATATGTTTACCATTGTTTCTTTTTTGTTGATATATATGCATATGTGTTTGATTATGTATGAGTTTTTAAAAAGCAAAGTATCATAGCTATAAATTATAAGTATTGTTAAATTCTAGTAATTGGTGAATTCTGGTCAAAGTTGTCAAACTAGTCAGATTCACCAAGTTTATGAATTCAAACTAGTCAGATTCACCGCTGTAGTAAATAAGTTCTTTGACTTAACTTGGTTATTGGTTTTTGTAGAAAACATTGGGTGTTTGTTGTGTTAGACATGAAGACATTCACTTGCTATTATCTTAATTCTCTAAAGGTTAGCACTATCAATTCGTTTTTAAAACAAACCATTGATTGGTAACAAATTATTAAAATTTTATGTTATATTCGTTTATATTTATTAATTAATCAACTTTATTGTAGGGCAATGAGCTTATATGCTGCACAAGAGACTGACTAAACTCAAATGAGTCATTTCTACAGTGAGCATTTAATTCTTATTTGAAAATTGCACCTTTATTTAACTTCATTAATAAGATGGTCATTAAAATATGATATTGTAGTGTCTATTTCAGTCAGGAAGTACTGAATGTGGATAGTACGTGCTAAAGTTCATAAAAGAAGTAGTTGATGAAGGACTTGAAATACTAGTCAATAATAATGTAAGTAAACCATCCTACTATATATTTACCATTGTTGCTTTTTTAATTAATACATATATGACTGTCTAGAAGTATGTAATCTAGAGTTTATGAGTATTTGAATTTTGTTCAATTTGATTGATTTTGGTGACTAAGAAGTTGAATTTTGTTTAATACGTAGGACTTGGAAATTTGGGTGATTTTGTTAGAAATTGTGGAATAGAGGTTAAGTTGTTAGTTTATTAATTTGGATGGTCTAAATTCACAAGTTTAATTTGATGATATTGGTTTTTCCCTAGGTTGGAGGAGGTAAAGCTGAATACACTGACGATGATTTAGATGCAATTCGCAAAAAGTGGTCACGTTATGTTTCAAAATTTATTTATGAGTAGGGCTACATTATTAGACAATTAAATAAATTTGGAACTTTATGTATTTACAAGTGAAGCTGGAAAAACTTTATAAATTTTGCTATTATTTAATTAGATAAATTTTATTTTGTTGTTATTTGACAATTATTGATTTTTAAATTTATAAAAGAGCAGGTAAATTTATAATCAAAATATATATTTTATAAAACAGCTAAAGTTATGACGGACGTTGTGTATCATGTTTAACACGTCATAAAATTAATAAAGATGACATGCGCACGTTCGTCATCTTTCATTTATGACTACCCCTTCCTTGACACACATTGCGCGTTATCAGCCGACCGTCATAAAATGCATGTCAATTTAGGCCCGTTATAAATATGTGACGCGTTTCATTTATGACTACCCCTTCCTTGACGCGCGTCATTTGACCCCAAATATGACGCACATTGCGCGTCATCTATTGTAGTTTTTCTAGTAGTGGAAATTGAGAATATTACATACACCGAGCTTGAATGAAAACTATGAATTGGGTTAAGTACTTTGAAATTTGAACCTTTAATTTGAGTTTATGTAGCTTTTTTACGGGTTGAAACATGGATGATGGATTTTTGGATGAAACAAGGACGATGAATGTTTTGATAGATAATTATGTTTTTATATAGATCATATTTCTAAATGAATCATCTACATTAAACAACTAATTTAGATTTGTTTTTCTAATAAATTATGATGTACTAAGCTTGTTTTTATATGTTCATCAACATTCATTTATGTTTTTCTATGTTCATTTATTTTTGTTTCTTTGTGTTCGTTTACGTTTCTATTCATTTAGAATATTAACGAAAGAATATAAACAAACACAAACATTTTCACTTATTAATGAACGAACATGAACCAAAAAAAACCATGTTCGATTATGTATTCGTGTTCATGTCCGGTTAAAGTTAAATGAACGAACATGCGTAAATTGTTCGGTTCGTTTACAATTAAAACTCTGTTCTGAATTAAATTTATACCTAAATGTATATGTATAAATAAACACATTGTAACGGTAAGTATAGTTTATTTACAGTTTATTATTCTTATATATATTAATGTACATTATGATCATCACCGAATTCTAACTTCTATCCGAATTCCCATGGTGATCGCATCAGTTGGGTGAATTCAGTAACTACATATGAACTAGTATTGCTATATACCACATGTTAGTACTAGTTGGCATAAGCGATATGATTAAATGTTTCTGTTGCACAATAATGTGATTTGAAAATACATCCAACATAAGTAAATGGGAAAATACCACACAAAACTCAACCAAAAATACTTTTTTTTATTATTCATTACACAAATAATTAATTAATGATCAGGACAGTAGGGAAAGAGGATGGAGATGCCGAAGGCACTGCATTTTTCGGTAAATTGGCGAAGATGTTGGTAGTTTGGAGGCAGTATCAAGTTATTAATATTGATGTATTGACATAAACAAACTCTATGCTGCTGTAATGCATTACAACAAACTGAAGTTGGTGGTCCTCCGACTTTCAGGGCGTCGTAGCAAGCTCTTATGTCGCGATCGGGATTACAATCCTGAGCATGCACCGTCCCTAAAAGAAACATCATCAGTGCAGCAACTGTAGCAATAAGAAAAAACGCCTTCTTCATCTTATAAACTTGCTGGAGATTTTCTAACAAGTTAGATAAAAAAACTAAATAGATAGATATATTGTTGTATGTTGTGTGGTGTATGTTGTGTGGTAGTTAATATATATACTTAGCACCGTTATGATGGATGAAAAATAAGTTTAATGAGGTAATTAAAGTGAATATATGGTATGATGAAGTGTTGGAGTAACGTACGGAGTCTGTTAATTGTGTTTGTCAAACTGTCAAATAACGTTGATGAGGTAATTAAGGTAAATATAAGATTGAACGTGGAACCAAAACATTACAGAAAACAACAATAATAAAATAAATAAAATAGATTAGGCAAGTCATACATTATACATCATACATCATACATCATACATCATACATCATGCATCATATCATACATCATACATCATACATCATACATCCTACATCATACATCATACATCATACATCATACATAAACAATATATAAGTAATAAGTAACAAACAAATATTTGATAAAATTTACAATTCGCCTAAATTCAATTAATATATAAATCAACTAGTTTCTGTTAGTCTAAATTTTCAATTCGATATCCTAAATCCTTTTGGGCTTTTCCTAGTCAGTTGGTTACAATTCTCAGATCTAAACTTTTTTGGGTTCTGTTATTCACAAAAATTGAAGTCAATCTTGGCTTTTGTCCTTCTGAAATTATACAGTAAAACATGTATTTTAAAAGTAGTCATAAGTTAAATAAAAAAAAGAAATTTCACACCCTCTAGGTTTTATGAGATATATCGTATTAGAGGAAGTGATTTTTCTTTTTTCATAAGAGTGTAGTTGGAAACACGGCCAACTCAATAATTCTGGAGGCCTAAAGCGAAACAAGATCAGACAATAATAATTAGTAGATCATATGATTACTTGCAAAAGAGAATTTAGAATTAATGAACTCAAAAGAATCGTCAACATTGAACACTCAATAAACTTTTGGTGAACAAGTTTCGTAAGTCAACCTCGATGAACTAAGTTTTGTAAGTTGACCTCGATAAACTTTTAATAATTTTGTTATCCTTCGATCATTTTTGTTATCCTTCTCATTTATCTCTAAAAACGTATGTTTTTTTTTTAAATTTGGGGGCACTAAAATTTTGAGTGCTTAAAATGGTTGATTTAGTTGTTTATACTGTAGAAACACCCCTGGTTGAAAAAATATTACCAAATAAGTGTACTTAGAAAACTTATTTACTAAAATGAGTGTGTCTTTATTTCTTTATCTTTAAGCAATTTATGACCTTTTTTTATTTCTAAATGTCATTTATAAAATCGTTCTTTTTCTTATATACTTTTTTAACCCAGTTTTTTTCTAAACAATATTTTCAACATTCTTCGTTTCTTCTAAACGTTTTTTTAAGCATTAATTTATTTGAACTGTTTTTCATAAGGTTTTTTCTTATAGACATAATCTTGACTTTTTTATACCTATCTTTTTGAAAACATTCCTTTTTTATCGTCATTTCTAAAATCCTTCGTTTTTTTTTTAAATTCATTTTAAACTGTGTGAACTTTTTGAACATCTTTTTATAGTCTTACATGTTTATAAAACGACATTATTATAATCATGCACTTTTTTAAAGATTTCTTTAGAAGCAAACAAAGATTTATAAACGAAGATTTAAAAACGTCATTTCTGAACGGGTATGTTATAGCAACACCCACCCCCGGACGCCCTCCTTACGGCCCGTAAGGGCTCTTACGGGCCGTAAGACCTGTTAAATATCGAATCAGTCATTCAACAGCTTTACGGGCCGTGAAGAGGCTCATGGGCAAATATTTCACGCCCCGTAACGCTTATAACGGGCCGTATGAAGTAAAGATTACGCCCCGTTAAGCCTCTCACGGGCCGTAATGTTTGTCGAATTTTTTTGAATTTTTTTGACGCGATGTAAGATTCCTCGATTACGGTGTAATTTTGTATTTATTACATTATTTGACGCGATGTAATATTCCTTGATAATTATTTGAGTCGACATAATATTCTTTGTAAAATATTATATAAATCGTCAGATTTTAATTCATTTCATATCGATAAATTCAATATTTGAGTCGACATTAGTTTATTAACAATGTCAATTTGAGATAGCAATTATTTATTTGGTTCCGATTCTAACTATTACCCTGTCGAGGGTTTTAGTTATTACGGTGACATGGGTGGTAGCTATGCTGATCAGTACGGCGATAACGTTGTAAGTTTCTACGGTAACTACGACGGTGATGACGGCGGCAACGGCAATGATGACGACGACAACGGAGGTGATAGTAGCGGAGATGAGTATGGTGATGGTTCTGAAAAAAAGGGCTATACGACACGAATCGGGATATTACGTAATTATTATGTTTATTAAGTTATTTGATTATAAATAATTATTAAGTTTTGTTATTTAATAATAACTAATTATATTATTTAAAATTATTAGGTTTTTTCATCTCGTGAAGAATTGGTTCATTGGTTTAGTAATATAAGTCGTGAAAATGGATATGTTATTGTCACGAAAAGATCGAAAAAAACATAAGTGGGTTGGTAGTTAAAATATGGTTAAAATGTGATCGCGGTGGAGTATATAAAGGAGCACCCACTCTTAGAAACACTGGAACCAAAAAACAAATTATCAGTTTGAATTGCAGGCAAAGTACCAAATAAAAAAAGGTGGGTGGATCCTAGTTGTTGTAGACGATTCTCATAATCATGAAGCCGATGAACACCTCGAGAGGCATGCATACGCAATGAGGCTCACTGAAAAAGAGATTTGTATGGTAAAGCAACTTACAGAGCAAAATATTGAGCCTCGAAACATTTTAGGCACACTGAGGGACCAAAATCCTAAAAACGTGTCAGCCTTAAGAACGATATATAATGCCCGCACGAAAATAAAAAATTTATGCAGAATCGGCGAAACTCCAATGCAGGTGTTTTTTACTATATTACAACAAAATAAATATGTTTACACCCCTCACATACATGAAGCCACAAATACCGTAGATGGGGTTTTTTTATACATCCCACATCTCACACTTTGTGGCGGTCCTACCTACATTGTTGATGATAGACATAACGTATAAAACGAACGTCTATAAAATGTCATTTGTCCAAATGGTTGGTGTGACATTAACACTGAAATCGTTTTCTGTTGTTCATGCATTCATCGATCTTGAACGTCAGATTAATTTTAGATGGGTTTTAGAAACAATTAAAAGAAACTTTAGAGGAAAAGTGTATAGAACCCCGCGTTATACTTACCGACATAGACCTTGCTTTGATGAAAGCGTGTAAAGAAGTTTTTTCAAATGCCGTGAGACTACTTTGTAGATGACATATATCGGAAAATATTATTAAACGTTGCAAGGCGAGTTTTTCAAATGATGAATGAGGTGCTTTTGAGCATTTGTGGTCGGTATTAATTAACTCTGCCACGCCTGACATATTCGAGTACAATTTTGACCACCTTTATCCAAAATTGGTGCCAAAACATTCAAGTAAGTTTTATATTATTATTGTTATTCTTATTAATATTATTTTTTTATAATTTAAATAATATAATTTTATTTTAATTAGGAGTTTTGATGTATCTGAAAAATAACTGGTTGGACCCTTATAAAGAGAGGTTTATGACCGCATAGATTGATAGAGATCGTAACTTCGGTCAACACACAACGAACCGAGTGGAGAGCCAACATTCTTTGCTGAAAAGTTACCTAAAAAAACTAATAGTACCATAGATAGATTTCTTCCATTTATCAATAACATTTTAATTAAACAGGAAATCACTATCAAAGAAAGTTTTACCAAAAGTAAGATCATGCTTATGGTTCAACACAATCATAAAGTGCTTCAATACTTACGAGGTAAAGTTTCTATTGCGGATTTGAATCTTTTGGTTGGCGAGATCAACAGAATTCATCATTTAATGACATCCAACGCATCGTGTGGGTGTCATCTTTTTACGAGTTGTGGTTTTCCATGTGCGGGTAGATTAAATCATTACTTTCAAACACGTAAAATATTTTGTTATTTAAGATTCTATTGTTTAAGTTTTATTATTTTACCATAAATATTATATTTTGTTACTTATTATTTAGGTCAAAATATACCACTCGATGACATTGATATTTTTTGGAGAAAGATTGACTTTTCACCAGCGTATATTGTACGGGAGGAGAAAATAAATGCACATAAAGAAATGGAGATGGTGACAAAATATTTACTTCTTTAACTAGAAAGAGTGAAAGATCTATAGTGGGTATGATAAAATCACCCATAACTCGGGCGAAAACAAATCAAAAAGCTCCGAAAGTGCAAACGAATACACGCAGTCGTCCCAAAAAGGATAAGCAACAAGATGTGATATTAGACCCTCCCGGACATAGTTCATACGTGCAAGAACGAGAAAATATTCAAGTTCCTCCAAGATATTCAAGTTCAATGGTGATGATTAAACAGTGTTCATTTCAACGCAGTCAATCAATGTCTTCCAAAACAAGAGGCAAAGATATGTCATCCCAACAAACTTCAAAGTTTTCATATACCCCGGGGGATGAAGAAAACCAACTATTACCGTTTTCATGATTCTATTCCATCCGTGTTCTACCTGTACATTTCGGGAGCGGATGATGTATATGCGGATGGTAATTGTGGTTTTCGGGCTGTAGCAGTTGGATTAGGATATGATGAAAATCATTGTTTTATTTGTACCGAACTTATAGCGGAGCTGGATGAAAATGCAAATCGGTACGATGATATGTTTCACTATATCAAGCGTCTAAGAAATTCATTGGACTGGAACGGGATAGGTGCAGCTCCACTTAGACATTGGATGACATGCCACCCGCAGCGATCTTAGTTGCTAATAGGTTTCGTGTGGTTTTAATATTAATTACAATCAATAACAGTGCAATTTATTTTCCATTCTAGTCGTCTCCTCACGATATAGCTAGCCACTAATTGATTGCAATTGTCTTTGTCAATCAAAATCATTTTATTAGGCTAAAATTAGCAGGTGACTATCCAATGCCTTTACCAAGTGGATACTGGAAAAATTTTAAAACATCAAATGCTAATGATTGGGAGCTTATATACAATGCACAAATTTAAAAATTTGCTGAATCAAGAAAAGGCGAGGAGCCTGAAAATATTAATTTGTTATAAGTTGTCTTATTTTAATGGTTTTTGTGTTATTTTTGTAATACACGGATTATAATATAATATGCAATTTGTAATTTTATAATTGCTAACTATGTAACTATGTAACTATGAAATGCAATTTGTAATCATCAAACGAAAAACATTAATACTTACTATTTTTACATCAAATCATAAACAAAATACAATTTTTACATAAAAACATACACAAAATACATCAAAATAACTACTCCGGAGGTTGCTCATCCGTTGCGTCGTCAGTTGCCTCGTAAGCATCTACCGGTCGCCACTTAAAAGGGACAATCTTCGGCGAAGGCGGAGGAACAATCCCCAGTGATGCAGCCCATGTGCTGCTGAGCTCCATCTGCCACAAATGCATAGTGTGCATCTCACGCAACAAATGGACAGACTCACGCAATATCTGCATGGACTCCACCATATACTCCCCGGTAGGTGGAATCTGCCGGATAATAGTCCTTGGCGGCGGTGGTACCTGCTATGGAGGGCCCTGTTGACGCCCTCCGGGCTGCTGCTGCTTCTGCTACTCCTCCTCCTCCGCCTCCTCCTCAGCACCCTCAACGCAAGGGTGGAATATCGTCTGGTCCGCTGAGCGGACCATCGTAAGTTGCCGTCAAAAGTGGCGGCAATACCCATGGCCAGCACACTCTGGTGGCCTAATATCCACAGCGAGGCGTCACTCGTCTGCCGTGCAAGTAGCGCATCAGTGTATATCCTTATACGGGAGGCAATGACGGTGAAATACGCCACTTCAAAAGGGTTACGGGCCGTGAAGCAGTCTCACGGCTCGTAACCCTTTTGAAATTTAACAAGGTAACGGCCCGTGATGCCACTTCACGACCCGTAACCTTTGAAGGTTATATAGGTTATGTGCCGTGAAGCTCGATCACAGCCCGTAACCTTTTACTTTTTTAAAATCTTTGAAATTTAATTTTAAATTTATACAATACTAAAACGTAATTAAATACAATTAAAAAAGAAATTAGTTATGTGCCTCATAGTAGAAGAAAATTGACTCAAACAGGGTCGTAAAAGTGAAAGTTGGCGTGTATCGACAGGGTCGTATAAGAGAGAATAGAAAGAGTGAAAGTGGGCGTGAATGGACTTAAAGGGCGTGAAGTTTATATATTGAAAGCTTCATGGTCCTTGAAGACCCTTACAGCCCGTGAAGCTTATTATTCATGGCTCGTGAAAGGTCTCACGGTCGTGACCTGTTATGTAATAAGAATATCAATCGTTAACTGTTCACGGCCCGTAAGCCCTATCACGAGCCTTTATAAAAAAAATCAAAAAATAGTTGTTTGGCTTAACGGCCCGTGAAGTGTTTCACGGTCATAAGCCGTAACTGTTTAAAATATATCCGTTAATGTTCACGGCCCGTGAAAATTTAAAAAAAAAATTAAAAAAATTATTTTTCAACTATAAATACTAACATATTTGCACACAAAAAAATACACTCAAACATCAAAATCCTAACATATTTACAAAAAATATGATTTCGACAGGTTCTACATCAAGTTCACAATCGGTTACATCACAACATCAAAATCCTTAAACTGACGAAGAAGAGGTCACTTTAGCAAGATCTTGTCTAGAAAATTCGGGTACTATTTTCGAAGAGTGTTCAATTTATTGGAACCATATATCAAAGCGTTTTCATCAAATTCTAGAACGTGATGACTATCGAACCACTAAGGAACTTAGCAGCAAATGGTTCGATTTGAGGAGAAAGATATCGATATTTCACTCAATATACGATAACATTTACGACAACCGAAACACTTTATGGAATGATGCAGACATTATGGAAAGGGCTCAAGAACAATACCGGCGAAGAATCGGAACATCTTTTAATCATGTTGCGGCTTGGAACTTTTATAAAAGTCAACAAGATTAAAGATTGTATTTCGAGTTAGTTTTATGTTATTTTATTAGATTGTCCGAATATTATAACTGTGGCTGATATTGGTCAATCATAACTAAACTTGATCAATCACGGTCAAATCAAACTGTGGCTGATAGACGTTGTGAATTAATCATAGTCAAACATAGTCTAATATTATATAGCCATGTGAGACTCTTTATGGTATGTTATGACTTACAATGACCCATTATGCCTTCTTAATTAGGGGCAAATATGACATTTGCAGCAGGATATGTTTTAGGTCAAGCATTGTTAAACATAGTCAATTATACTTAATCAATCTAGGTTAATTACAGCTATATTTGCTCACTATTGGTTAATCATATTTATGAATGGTAAATATTGATCATTCGCAACTATAGTTTTACATTGAGCAATCTTAATCAATTTTCTCGATAATAATCAATTTTCTTGATCATTTGCGTTTAAATGAAATGACAACGTTTTACTGACTATAGGGACGCCTTATTAGGGCATCAGTAGCAACATATCGTCGCTATAGACCTTACCCTCCCAATGAGTTACGTACCCCCTGGTCTAGAGTTCTTGGACCATTCTCCGGTCACCCTCCCATAGTCCAACAACCTCATAATCTCGAGCTAAACGTTTTTACCCTATTTTAATTAATCTTGTAATATACTACTTTTATGGTTTGATTTATGATGACATTATGAAGATTTTTTGTTTCTATCTTTGTGTGTGTGTGTATATATATGTACATGTATGCATGTCCTTACTTATATTTAAGTATATATGTGTCTATAGGTGTGTGTGTGTATGTGTATGTGTATGTGTATGTGTATGTGTATGTGTATGTGTATGTGTATGTGTATGTGTATGTGTATGTGTATGTGTATGTGTATGTGTATGTGTATGTGTATGTGTATGTGTATGTGTATGTGTATGTGTATGTGTATGTGTATGTGTATGTGTATGTGTATGTGTATGTGTATGTGTATGTGTATGTGTATGTGTATGTGTATGTGTATGTGTATGTGTATGTGTATGTGTATGTGTATGTGTATGTGTATGTGTATGTGTATGTGTATGTGTATGTGTACGTGTGTGTGCGCCTAATTTTATGTATGCATATGTACATTTTGTAGGTGTATATGTATGTGTAGGTACATGTATATATGTATATGTAGGTATATGTCTATGTATATATATGTATGTGTATGTGTAGGTATCTATGTGAATGTGTATGTGTTGGTGTATCTGTATGTACATGTGTATATATAGGTGTAGGTGTATGTGTATTTACGTGTACGTGTACATGTATGTGTCGAACCAATAGCTTAGGGTCGTTGGAAATAATTCTTGTATGTTTGTGAGGTTTATCTCTATTGAGATTAATAGACATGCTCCTTTCCATTATCGTAGTTTGTAGGATGTTTCTCACGAGTATCAAATGTCTATACTTATCACACTTTATGTAAGTATACGATTATATGTTTTGTTTAAATTTCAATTTAATATCTTTTAGGTGTTTTCTAATTACTTCCTTTTATAGCATTATATTGATCAATAAGGTTTCAATAACATTAAGCTTCAATAAAGAATAAAGTACGGGATCCAAATGGATTGTACAAATCGTTACAGGGACCGAAAAACATAATTGAAAAAATATTTTGATAACTTTGGGGGTTATAAAAATTCTAATAATGCAAAGAGAAACTCCCCACAAAACATGGATCCAGATGTGTGGGCTCGAGTTATTAAGGAGTTGTTCTTAACGACCACATATTAGAACCGCTCCTAGAAAAACAAAGCAAATAGCACTAAAAGAACTTTATAAAAGTTATCATAGGAGTCAATCATATGCCTAGCGGCGGCACCAGGAGGTAAAATATTAGTATTTTCAAAAGTTGTAATAATAGTTATTTGATATATATATATAATAAAAATTTTGTTGTTTACAGATTAGAAAAATCGGGTGGGAAAAGCATGTAGGGGTTGGACAAAGATGCATCTTAAGTAAGGCTTTAGATGGTTTAATGAGAATGCACTAAGTAAAAAAACAATCATTTATATTATTGTTATCAAATTTAAGCTTTTAATTGGATGCATTAAGTTTAATAAATCGGGTTCGGGTAATCGTGACGCATTTAAAATTCTAGTTCGATGTATTAAGTCTATTAAAGTAGATTTGGGTTATCTTGATCCATGTCACTACAAGAAACTTAGCCTACAGAGGCGACATCTATAGCGACGACAAATGTCGTCCCTATAGCCCAGGCTATAGCGACGACGTGTCGCCTCTATAGTCTTTTGTTTTTTTTTGACCAAAGTTTATTTTTTGCGTCGAATTGTCGTCGCAATAGAGTTTGGTGTGATGGAGGGAAATACACCCGCCCTCATGAAAATTTATTAGCGACGACATGTCGTAGGTAAAAGTACTATTTATTTATTTTTATTTTTCTATCCAGTACTCTAGGAAAATAAAAAATAAAAAACTCTATAGCGACGACTTTTGTTGTCTATAGCGGCAACATGTCGCCTCTATAGGCCTTAATATTTTTTAATCAACAATTTAATTAGGTGGCGTCGTTTTGTGAGGGATAGCGATGACACGCCGAGAACTATAGCGACGACATGTCGTTGCTATAGAATGCAGTTAGGGGAAAAATGATCTGCAGCTCACATTCACGCCATTTTACCCCCAAAAACCAAAACTTCGTTCTCAAGCTCAAATCAGGCAATTTCTGACTCAAACCGGTCAAAACCTCCGACTACCTCTCTCGTGTGACCCTTGTACCCTCCCATCGGCCACATGTAAACGATTTTACCCAAATTTATCCCTACTTTGAATATTCTTGAAGCTAAACCCTTTAAGTTTCAATTTTTGGTGAAATTGTGTGTTTCTTAGGCTGTAGTTGGTGTATGTATACGTATATATGTATATGTATGTGTAGCAATTGTTGTGTTTATGGATATATGTGTTTGTAGGTGTATGTATATGTATGTGTAACATTATATGTATATATATGTATGTGTAGGTGTAATGTAAGGCCCCGTTCCCGGGACGCTCACAGCTGGTCAATCATTGATCATAAAAAATAAAACATACATTAACTGCCTAAAATATTACAGCAGAATCCTTTTAAACAAACCATTTCATATATATAAATAATTGTGTTTGCAAAATAATACAACATTATTAACAACTACAAAATATCGTTTGTTCGCAATACAATGCAAAAACATCATTGCAATATAAAATGGATGCCATCCAAAACAAGCCAAGTAGCCACCCCGTGCCATCCTCAGTAATATCTACATGCCAAATGGAAACACATAAAAGTCAGCGTTGCTGAGTGAGTTCTAGTTTTAAAATAAAATATACTTTACTTTCGTTTAAAACCTTCCTTTACATTCATACGTGATCAAGCATCATATGTACACATAGATAATAGCATTATTATCTTTCATCATTCATTTGTTACTTTCGTTCATTCATCATCATACGTCATCGTCATCATTCACTTTCATTCATAATCTTCTTTACTTATCTTTCGTACATTCGTTAACTTCCGATGACATGTACTGTACCCCGAACATTGTGCACGAAGCTGACCCTAGGGCCTAGGGCAAGTACAGTCATCATTATCATTCATCTTTCATTCCGGACCAATGCCATGTGCTATACCACGAACATTATGCACGAAGCTGGTTACTGGGCCTGAGGTCTATCATAGACCTTAAACATTATGCACGAAGCTGACTCCAGTACCTAGGGCAAGCGACAAGGATCCCATACGTATGGTCAATCGCAAAGATTAGACCCTAGTGTGCATCCTTCCGGGGTAGCTAACTCGCACACAGTTGAGCTAACACCCTTTATTGGGTGTGAACCTCCATTCACTGCATGCAGGACCTTCTTACTTCATTCATTCAGTAATGCATGCATTCATTCATTACGTTCCTTATATCATTATCTTCCACTTTACGTTAGATAATACTTTCCATTTAAATTTAATAACATACCACGTAAGGCCATGGAAAATAAATGTACATAATAAGGAATATAAACATAAACATAGCCATACATAAGCATAACATCATCATACACATCATACATGACATATCAAACATCACCCATCACATGAGACCTCATAAAGTCAACTTACTTCACCCCCGGAAACATCCCAAGCCAAAGCCTACACTTTACATTTTTCCCTAAAATTTTCAGAAAATGTTCTAAGTCGTAGGCGCATGGGCACTATGCAGGCGCATGGGGAACACTTAGGTGCATAGGAAACTTTTACGCGTATGGGCACTATTTGGGCGCATGGCCGAACACTTAATCATTCTGGGCAAATTCTAGGCACATGGGCACTATGCAGGCGCATGAGTGCCTAAGCGCATGGGCTTTTCAGGCGCATGAACACTTAGCCAAATTCAGCCTATTCTTAGGTGCATGGGTACTATTTGGGCGCATGAGCTTTGGGCGCATGGGACCACACTTAGGCAGTTATGACCGTTAGGCTCATGGACCAATCCAGGCGCATGGGCAACTAACATACACTAAAATCACCATAATTCAGTCCCAATCATCAATCTAACATGCTCTAAGCTTAGTTCTAACATTCTAAGCAACAAAACATGAACATAACATCATCATAACACCCAAAATCATAACCTACCCACATTCATACACCCTTACACATACGGGTGCAATACCCATTTAAACAAAACATCATCACATGCATTTCAAGCCCCAAAATCGTATAGAACATGTAAAAAGGGAGGGGGGGGGTTCTAAAACTCACCTTAGCAGCCTTTGGGTATGACTTCTTCAAAGCCATTTGCAATTGAGTCCAAACACCTAGAAACACACACACCCGAACACACACACAAACACATAAGCATATAACCGAGGCATAGGCCGGCCAAGAACAACTCAAAATAAAGAATTCTTACCTTGAATCCAAACTCTTCTTGTTCTTCTCGTCAAAACCCGAACTCTCTGCTTTCTCTCTCTAAAAATCCGATTGTGAGTTGAGGTGAGACAACACGGGCGGCCATGCCCACTTTTACACCAACTTTTGAAACTTTTTGTCCTTTTGAAACCTTTAGCCCCTCAACTTGGGTTGAATTGTGTTTCTTTTCTTCACTTGTATTCTTTCTTTCTTGTCTTAAAATAAATATCCGGGTGTTACAAGTCCACCCCCCTTGTATAGGTTTCGTCCCCGAAACATGTTATTCCTCAAACAGATGTGGGTAATGTTGCCTCATCTCTTCTTCAGCCTCCCACGTAGACTCGGATCCCTTCCTGTGCTTCCACTGTACTCACCACTTTATTCCTTAGCCTCTTCTCCTTGCGATCGATGATCTCCACCGGTTGCTCCACGTAATTGAGCCATTCGTCCACTTCAATATCCTCCAATGACACCACCATATCCTCGTCGACTAAGCACTTTCTCAAGTGAGATACATGGAATGTCGGATGAATTCCACTTAACTCACTGGGCAACTCCAACCTATAGGCCACCTCTCCTACTCGAGCAATGATTCGGAAAGGCCCTATGTATCTCGGGCTCAACTTGCCCCGCTTCCTAAACCGAATGATGCCCTTCCAAGGTGAGACTTTCAACATAACTCTATCACCCACCTGGAACTCAATCGGTCTACGTCTCTTATCGGCATACGACTTTTGCCTATCTTTGGCTGCCTTCATAAAGGCTTTGATCTTCTCAAGTTTCTCAGTCGTAGCCTCGATCACCTCGACGCTCCCTAACTCTTTATGGCCAATATCACCCCAACAAGCTGGCGTTCTACATCTCCTACCATATAGCATCTCATAAGGAGGCATGCCGATGCTGGCATGGTAGCTATTGTTATATGAGAACTCGGCTAACAGTAAGTGGTCATCCCAACTTCCTCCAAAATCAATGACGCATGCCCGAAGCATATCTTCCAGCGTCTGAATAGTTCTCTCCGACTGACCATCTGTCTGGGATGATAAGCCGTGCTGATATGCAACCTCGTCCCCATAGCATCGTGAAATCTCTTCCAAAACTTGGATGTAAACCGAGTGTCACGGTCAGACACAATAGACACCGGTACACCATGGCGACTTACAATCTCCTTGATGAATAGGTCCGCGAGTCTCTTAGAGGAATACGTCTCACGGATCGGTAGGAAGTGAGCACTCTTCGTCAAACGATCAACTATCACCCATATGGCATCATACCCTTTCATAGTATGCGGTAACTTCGTGATAAAGTCCATGGTGATATGCTCCCATTTCCACTCAGGTATATCCAAAGGTTGGATCTTCCCGTACGGCTTCTGATGTTCCGCCTTCACTTGTAAGCAAGTAAGGCACTTACTCATGTACTCCACTACGTCACGCTTCATACCCCGCCACCAATAATCTTTCTTCATGTCTTGATATACTTTCGTGGCACTAGGATGAATGGAGTATCGAGTCTTATGAGCTTGGTCCATGGTCTTCTCCACGTAGATACCCATAGCGAGGAATCCACATCCGTCCGAATCGGGTTCTAACACCGAGTGTGTTTTCACCCAACTCCGCGACTAGACCTCTCATCCTTTCGGAGTTAAGACGATCTTCCTTCAAGGCCTCATCTTGAAACTCCTTAACCTGCATCATCACATCAGAGGTCATGATCAACTGATAAGCCTTCACCTGAATCGGCTCGGGTCTCTCCTTTCGGCTAAGGGCATTTGCCACTACGTTGGCCTTTCCCGGATGGTAATGAATCTCGCAATCATAATCCTTTATAAGCTCCAACCATCGCCTCTGCCTCATATTCAAATCTTTCTGCTCGAAGAAGTACTTCAAGCTCTTGTGGTCGGTGAAGATGGTGCACTTCGTCCCGTATAGGTAGTGCCTCCAAATCTTCAATGCAAAGACCACAACCGCTAATTCCAAGTCCTGAGTAGGGTAATTGACTTCATGAACCTTTAGTTGTCGGGATGCATAGGCTATAACCTTTCCTCTCTGCATCAACACGCAACCCAACTCTGAGTAAGAAGCATCTGAATAGACCACCAAGTCATCGCTTCCTTCGGGTAATGACAAGACAGGAGCCTGAGTCAACCTTACTTTTAGCTCCTCAAAAGCTTTCTCTTGATCTTGACCCCAAACAAACTTTACGTCCTTGCGGGTCAACTTAGTCAACGGAGAAGCTCTCTTGGAGAAGTCTTGAATGAATCTTCTGTAATAGCCCGCCAAACCCAAGAAACTACGGATCGCGGATGGCGTCTTTGGAGACTTCCATTGCATCACCGCCTCCACCTTTGCCGAGTCTACCATGATACCCTCGGGATTCACCACGTGACCCAAGAACTGAACTTCGCGCAACGAGAACACGCACTTAGAGAATTTAGCATATAAGTTATCCCTTCTAAGCGTCTCCAACACTTCCCGAATGTGACCGACATGCTCCTCTTCGCTCCTCGAGTAAATCAGGATATCATCAAAAACACAATCACTGATTTATCCAACATCGGCCGGCACTCTCAATTCATCAAGTGCATAAAAGCAGCTAGTGCGTTAGTTAAACCAAAAGACATAACAAGAAAATCGTAGTGTCCATAACACGTGCGAGTAGCTATTGTAAGGATTCCTGAAGTCTGATGCAACCCAAAACAGCTTAAGTGTCTCAGCAACATGCACTAAGTACTGAAGTGAAGAATGCTTCGGAAGTTTTACACAAAGCATTAGAAAATACTCTAAGTGTAAAATCTTCCGAAGCCAAGACCAATATCTTCCGAAGCCAAACATGAAGTCTTCCGAAGCTTCAGAGACAAAGTCTTCTTCGAAGCCTCATCCTATGACAGATTTCTTCCGAAGACTTTTAGTACACATGCTTTATCTGATGTACTGTTCCATAAAGCACCTTTTCCGCTGCATCTCTGTAAAGTCACCAACTTACATGAGTTGGTGAAAAGGGCCTTGCTTTTGGTAACTGTACATTGAGGTCTTGAGTCTTCAACTTTCCACTTTATGTACTTTATCCTTTTTGTATTGTAAAGGATGTGAGCTATGGCATGTCATAGTCACAAGGTCAAAAGGCAGATATGCCTTTTGATCCTACAATTGATTTGTTAGTGTCTAGTCAATTGTATCCAGCTGGCTTTCAAAGTATAGCCGGCTGTAGGTTGTAGTATAAGTATTTCAAGTTCTTGTATCTTTTCTTTATGCTTTGTAACACTTGTAAAAGAACTTGAGAAAGCAATATACTGCCTCCTTGAAACCCATACTCTCTTGTTCTGTCTCTGCTTTACTTGTGTTCTTTGTATCACCTTGGTTACCCAGTTCACTGTTTGATTAGAGCTTAGTTATTCTCCTCATTGTGTTGTTGTGTTGTAATTGTGGTTAAGCCCTTAAACGGTCCTGCAATTGGTATCAGAGCTTTCCAGGCTCTTGATATAAGATCTAACCATCTTAAGATCCCTCACACACACAAAAGCTAAACTCTTCAAATGGCTGCCATCTCTAAGACTGATATGGAGACTGGAACCATGAACAAATCCCCACTGATCACTCTTGATGATTTTGACACCTGGTGCATGAGGATGGAAGGCTTCATCAGGTCTCTTGATTCAAGAATGTGGGAATCTGTTGAGAATGGACCTTTCATACCCAGCACCCCCTCTGCTACTGGTGCTGGTATGATTCCTAAAGATGTGGCCAACTACTCAGATGAAGATAGAAAAAGAGTAGAGATTGACAGGAAGGCCATGACTGCTCTTCAGACTGCTCTCCCAAACTCTGTATACAGAGGTTTAAGAAGTGCAAGACAGCCAAACAGCTGTGGGATGCACTGAAGCTGATGTATGAAGGCTCCTCTGAAGCCAAGGAGAACAAGAAAGATCTTCTGAAGCAGCAGTTTGAAAATTTCACCTTCAAAGCAGGTGAGACCATGACTCAACAATACTTCAGGTATGTTGAGATTGTGGATACCCTAGTGGATGGAGGAGTTCCTCTTGAGAACAGGGACATTGTAAGGAAGTTCATGTCCTCACTTCCTAGGCAATGGACACACTATTGTGTGGTGATCAAGAGGACTGAGAACCTTAAGACTCTTACTCTTACAGAGTTGTATGGGATTCTCAGTGGATACCAGATGGAGATGAACATGCAAGGTTCATCTGGCAACTCCAACAATCAAATGGGTTCAGCCCTTCATGTGGTTGAAAGGGACAGCATAGAACCTCAGCATCATCTCTTATGCTACCCTGACAACTCACAAAAGGGTCCTTTCATCACCTTCCCGGAGACACCAAGGGAGAACTTTACTCAAGGAAGCCCATTCCAAGAGACAAGTTCTTCTCAAGCCTTTGTGTCTGCAGATGAAAGCTGTGGGAATTATCTCTTCACTCTTGAAGACCTGGACTGTATCCATCCAGATGACCTGGAATACATGGAGATAGTTCAGCAGATGGCTCTCCTCACTCACAGAGCCAAGAAGTTCTACAAGAGGACAGGAAGAAGATTTCCAAGCAATGCTACCAGCAGTAAGTTTGGGCTGGATAAAAGCAAAGTTAAGTGTTACAACTGTAACCTTATGGGTCACTTTGCCAGGGAGTGTAAGGCACCTAAAGCAAATGGGGGCCAAACACAACCCAGACCAAACTTTACTGACAAAGCTCCTCAAGCTGAGAAGACAAAGCAACATGCTGCTGTTGCTGTTGAAGAAGGAGGCTTTGACTGGAGTTTTCAGGTGGAGGATGCTTCTCCAACCAAGCACTGATGGCTGACCATGATGAAGCCAAGGTATTGGAACATCTTTGCTCCCCTGAATGCATTGCTAAAGTAAATAGATACAGGTCCTATAACCTAGAGATGAGATCTGATCTTGAGTCATTAAACATATTAAAATCTGATTTTAGAAAGTCTGAAAATGATTACAAGTTAAAGATAGAAGACTTGGAGAAAACCATTTCAGTACTAAAACATGAACATACAGATTTCAGAACTCAGATCCAAGATCTCATCACTAAGTTAACTGAGTGCCAGGCTGAGCTTGTGATCAGCAAAGCCAAGGCAGAGAAGAGTGTTCTTGAAGAAGAGACCTTCAAGAACATGATATCCTCATCCCTGCACAACAAAGTTTGTTATCAAAATAGACAGGGACTAGGATCAAATGAGATAGCTCCTCCACACACAATCTTGTCTGTAAGATCTCCTAGGTGTGGAACTTGTGAAGATGAGCTTCCTCTCATAGATCCTGTAAGTGAGGATGATGAAGAAGTGATAGTGAAGAATTCCTCTGAGAAGAGTGAAGAAGAGGATTCTTCCAAGGGCCACTATCCTTCTGAGGAGAAGAAATCAACTGTGATGACCAAGTCCAAAAGAAAGAACTTGATCAGAAAGAGCAAAAGAAAGGCAAAGAAGGCTCAAGAAATCAAGGCTACTTTTGATGCTAAGCAGAAACAAGTTTTTATCTCTGCAGGTTTCAAAGTAGTAAGGACTGAAGACATCAACCAAGACTCCTCAGCTAAGAGTCATGGTTCTTGTTCAAATCATCTCAGTACCAAGAAGAAGACTGAGCTGCTGTGTACCACTGCTGCACAGCCTGGACCATCAAACTCCAAGAACAGTTCACAGCCCAAAGGAACTGTCTCAGCATCTACCAAGATGAAGGTGGAGAAGGGATGTGACCAAAGTCAGTCTTGCTCTCAAAGGGAGACTTCTTTGAAGAAGAAAATGTTATGTGTTATGTGTGAAAGTACTTCTCACATTGCTAAGGATTGCCCATACAATCCTAAAAGTACTGTCCACATGACTAAAACAAAGACTTCAAAGAGTCTCAAGAAGTCTCAAGCTTCGGAAGGAAAGTCTGTTTCCTTCGGAAGCTCCAAATCAAAGAAGAGGTAAGTGGAAAATTACCTTCGGAAGCAAAGTTGGTCTCGGAAGAAAGGAGTTCTTCCGAAGCACTAAAGTCTGCTGCAGTGACTGTAGACTCTTCCGAAGGATCAGTCATCAAAACTTATGAAGTTCCAAAAGCTTCTAAGGTTTTGAAGGTCAAGTCCAAGACTCCAAAGGTGGTGTGGAAGTCTAAGAAAGACCAAATGACTGAGGTTTCTCCATCAACAACAGCTGAAGATCCCCATAGTACAACCATAGGATCTATTACTGTTGCATTACCTTCTATTACTGTTAATGAGCCCAAGACAAGTAAGGCTTGGGTTTCCAAATGTAACTAATCATCTTCTCTGTGCAGGAACAGCTCAAGACCAACAGGAATGTCTGGATAATTGACAGTGGCTGTTCCAGGCACATGACAGGCAATAGGTCTCTACTCCATAATTTTGAGAGAATTGATGGAGGACCAGTTGCTTTTGGAGGAGATGAAGGTGGTTACATTTCTGGAAGGGGCAAGGTCACAAATGGTAAGCTCAGCATTGAGAAGGTAAACTTTGTTAAGGAGCTTGGGTACAATCTTCTGAGTGTATCCCAATTTTGTGATCAGAGTCATAACATGCTCTTTACTGAGCATGAGTGCATTGTTCTCAAACCTGGTGTGGTCATTCCTCATGAGCATATCCTGCTCAGAGCCCCCAGGAAAGGGAACATGTACAAGATGGATTTGCAAGAAACATCTCCCTCAGGAGAAGTTTCATGCTTTCTATCTAAAGCAAATAGTGATGAGTCTTTCCTATGGCATAAAAGAATGTGCCATGTAAACTTTAAGAACATGAATAAATTAATTAAACATGATCTGGTAACTGGAATGCCAAAGAAAGAGTTTACTAGTGATGATCATTGTGTGGCATGCCTGAAAGGGAAGCAACACAAAGTATCTCACAAGCCTAAGGAAAAGAACTCCATCACTACTCCCCTACACTTGTTACATATGGATCTCTTTGGCCCCACCAGTGTAATGAGTTTAGGAAGGACCTCTTACTGTCTGGTGATCACAGATGATTTTACAAGATTCACTTGGGTCTTCTTCCTTAGAACTAAGGATGAAACCCCTGAGATTCTGAAGAATTTCATCTTAAAAGTTGAGAATCAATGTGATCACAAGGTCAAAACCATAAGATGTGATCAAGGAACTGAATTCAAGAACCAAATCCTTGATGCATTTTGTGATGAAAAAGGTATTACAAGACAATATAGTGCTCCCAGGACTCCTCAGCAAAATGGAGTTGCTGAAAGGAGAAACAGGACACTTATTGAAGCTGCAAGAACTATGTTGTCTGACTCTAAACTGCCTATCACCTTCTGGGCAGAGGCAGTCAATACTGCTTGCTATGTGCAAAACAGAGTTTTAGTAGTTAAGACACATGGTAAGACTCCTTATGAACTTTGGCACAAGAGGAAACCTTTCATTGGTTTTCTCAGGTCATTTGGATGTCCCTGCACCATCTTGAATACCAAAGATCAAATTGCCAAGTTTGCTGAGAAATCAGATGATGGACATTTCATTGGATACTCTTCTCAAGCTAAAGCTTATAGAGTATACAATCTCAGAACTAGAATTGTTGAGGAGTCAGCCAATGTGACTTTCAATGAGCACACTCCTTGTGTGGCTGGTTCTGGTCCGGATTGGCTGTTTGATCTTGATTTAGTTACCAACTGTTTTAACAAATCTTGTGAGCATGTTTCAGGATCTGCAGAAAATCTAAATACAGGTGATCCTGATCCAAGATTTGAGCTAGGAAGACCTTCAACTCATACATCTTCAGCTCCAGTTGGAACTACTTCAGCAAATGAGGTTTCTATCAGCACAACAATGACAAATTCAGCTGATACATCTGGCATGCCTTCAAATTCCAGCTCAGAGGCCTCTCAACCAGATAAAGATACCTCACTTGTAGAAGACAACAATGGTGATGGTGATAGTGATCAGGAATTCCTTGATGCTAATAACCACACCATAGATGACAACATCAATGATGTCTCACACTCATTGGATCAAGTTAATCTTGATAAGTGTGATAATGTGGAGGGTGAATCTTCAGGACCAGATTTAAATTTCTCAAATTTAGATCTTTCCCAGCAACTTGCTGTGATCCCTCAGCTAAGGATCCACAAGTCTCACCCCACCACAAACATCATTGGAGATGTTGTCACAGGGGTAAGAACAAGAGGACAAACCCATGAAGCAAATGTTTGTCTTCACTCTTGTTTCTTATCTCAGATAGAGCCCAAGAAAGTTGATGAAGCTCTAAAGGATGGAAGTTGGGTTGAAGCTATGCAACAAGAGCTGCTTCAATTCAAAAGGCAGAAAGTTTGGAACCTTTGTCCTCTTCCTCATGGGAAGACTACCATTGGAACCAAATGGGTTTTTAGAAACAAGAAGGATGATAGGGGAATCATCATCAAGAACAAGGCAAGACTAGTTGTTCAAGGATACACACAAGAAGAAGGGATTGACTACACTGATGTCTTTGCTCCTGTAGCAAGACTAGAAGCTGTTAGGATATTCCTGGCATTTGCTGCATCCAAGAACTTCAAGGTCTACCAACTTGATGTAAAGTGTGCTTTCTTATATGGAGTGATTGATGAGGAGGTTTATGTCAAACAGCCACCTGGTTTTGTAGACCCTGATCATCCTGATTATGTCTGCAAGCTTGACAAAGCTCTTTATGGGCTGCATCAGGCACCCAGGAAGTGGTATGAGACACTATCTAAGTATCTCTGCAAGCATGGATACAGAAGAGGTACTATAGATGGAACCCTCTTCATCAAAGGACAGGGAAATGACTTATTGCTGGTTCAAGTATATGTTGATGACATCATCTTTGGTTCAACTAATCCAAAGCTCTGCAAAGACTTTGAGAAGCTGATGAAAGACAGATTTGAGATGAGTTCAATGGGAGAACTCAACTTCTTTCTGGGAATTCAAGTGAAGCAGGTTGAAGATGGCATCTTCATAAGTCAGTCAAAGTATGTTCAAGACATACTCAAGAGGTTCAATATGACTGATTGTAAGATTGCTAAGACACCCATAGCCAGAAACCACTCCCTTGGTCCAGATCTTGAGGGGGAGTGTGTAGATGAGCACTTATACAGGGCTATGATTGGGTCTCTTATGTATCTTACAGCTAGCAGGCCTGATATCATGTTTGCTACATGTATTTGTGCAAGATATCAAGCCAACCCTAAGATGTCTCACTTAATCACTGTGAAAAGGATTTTAAGATACCTCAAAGGTGCTTCAACACTTGGTCTATGGTATCCAAAGAATCCAAATTTCAATCTGTATGCCTATACAGATAGTGATTATGGTGGTTGCAATATGACTGCAAAGTCTACATCTGGGGGATGTCAATTCCTTGGTGGAAGGGTGGTCTCATGGCAATGCAAGAAACAATCCTGTGTGTCTGCATCAACTGCTGAGGCTGAATACATTGCTGCTGCAAGCTGCTGTGCTCAAGTGCTTTGGATTCAAAATCAGATGCTGGACTATGGATTTAACTTCAAAGAGACTCCTATCCACATAGACAACAATAGTGCTATCTCTATCACTGAGAACCCTGTGCAGCACTCAAGGACCAAACACATCAACATCAGGTATCATTTAATAAGAGATAACTATGAAAAAGGATTAATTAAACTAGTCAAAGTTCATACAGATGAACAATATGCTGATCTGTTCACCAAAGCTTTTGATGAACAGAGATTTAAGTATCTGATATCAGCTATTGGGATGATTAACTTTGAGTAGACTTTTTATTAAAACTAATTCTAATTATTTCTTCTTAAAATATGTGTGTCCTAAGTTGTCTAGTTCATCACTTTCATAAGCTCATGTTTTCTTTGGATGTAAAATTCTTTTTGAAGACTTTCCTTAGATTCTTGAAAATTTCTGATACTTCGGAAGATAAAGATTTTATCTTCGGAAGAAAAACATGTCTTTAAAATAAATAACTGTCTAAGAGATTTTACCTTCGGAAGAAGTAAAGTTCATCTTCCGAAGCTTAAAATTCTTATCTCAGACACTTATCTATTTTCAAGAACCTTTTCCTTCCGAAGCAAAATTAACCTTCGGAAGCTTTGTTTATTTTCATACAAAGCATTCAAGGGTTTATTTCTCTTCCGAAGCATAAATTATCAAGACTCTCAGGAAAATCTTCCGAAGCCATTTTAGCTTCGGAAGCTTTTTAAATCAAAACTTCCGAAGACAAATAAACTTCGGAAGCTTTTCGAATTCCAAGAAAACTACTTTTTGAGCAAAAGTAAACTACCTTTTCAGAGGTGGGACCGACTTTCGGATTTCAAAGTTTATCCTCTTTCATTAACTTTGGTTCAAATCCCTTTTCATATAAATACCCAACGGTTCCCCCTCTTTCCCACTATCTTCCTCAATTCTACTGTTTCTCTAACCTAATTCTCTAAACCGCCTTTGCTTTCTACCTTTCTTCACCCTTAAGCTTCTGAAATGGCCAACCTTAACCGCAGAAACAACCCTGATTTCTCCATGCAACTACACAGGCAACATAATCAAGTTGCTCTGTTAAGCTCTGAGAAAGATGCAAGTTTCTCAGAGATTTGCCAATTCTTGACTCTGTCAAACTACTTCACCTCCCTGACCATTGATCCTCCTCTATATGAGGATCAGTTGCTTGAATTCTGGAAGACCTGCCAAGAGGTCATTATGGATGGGGAGAAGGCACTGTCTGCCACAGTGCAAGGGAGGACAGTCTTCATCACTCCGGCCATCATTAACCAACATCTACAGCTGGATGATGAAGAAGGTGAGGTGTCCTTCCCAAAAGAAGCTGTTAATCATTCTTTTGAGCAGATGGGCTATGAGGGAGATTTCTCTGTAAAGACCTTTAGGAAAGGGAAGGTCTCATCCCAATGGAAATTCCTGCTCCATGTGGTTATCCACAGCTTGTCAAACAAGCATGGTGGATGGGACCAGATTCCTGAGGATCTCTCCTTCATAGTTCATGGAATGGTTCAGGGGTCAAGTTCAGGTATTCACAATTTGTTTATACTAATTTACTTGCAAACTTAGACTCCTTAGAGTATTACATGTTTCCTAGATATGTTCAACACATTCTCAACTGTGAACTGGGCTCACAGTTGAGGGAAACAGGTAATATTCTTAAATTGGGACAGATGAAGCCCGGCATCTTTAAAATAATGAAGAAGCCAACTGTAGGCTTCTCTGGGGTAGAAACAGCCCTAGTCCCAAAAATGTTAGAGCTCATTGCTCAAGGTGACAACCTAGCAACACAAGCTAGTGTTGAACCCACACCTCTTTTGTCCCTACCATTAAAAAGACCAGAAATCACCCTCACCTACCAAAGAAAATCCAAACGAACCCCTGCTCAGACTATTGAGTCTGTGCAGGCCCCCAAATACTCAACCTTACAGGAAGAAGTGGACACTAGAGCTCCCACTTCTCCTGAGGAGCAAACCACTCCCATTTTTCACCTATCAGGGCTGAGGTTCCTCAAGCTCACCCTGATGAGCTCAATAGCCCAACAACCTTAAGCCTTCACTCTGAGTCTCAACACTCAAGTGGACAACCTTCAGGGGACAGCTACCATCCCCAGCCTTTGGATCTCAACCAACCAATTCCCAACCTATCCTTTTACACTGATGAAGACTTAGGATTCAGTGAGTACCATGAGTCTCTCTTCTCCTCCCCTACTCAAAGAGAGATGAGTACCTCTGACTCTCCTCAGTCTATCCCCCATCAGTCACCTGTTACTGAGGTGGACACTTCTGAACCTGTTCAGGATGTCCATATGGAAGAGGCTCTCACTTTTGAAAGTGATTACATCATTAAGACCTCAACCATGGCAACTCAGCCCATTGGCATCTCAACTGAGGCTGCCAGTGAGCAGAGGAAAACCAGCAGCCAAGAAACTCAAGCTGGTGGTGAGAGAGAGGACTTTGGTCCAATCATCTCATCCCCCAATGAATCTTCTGATGAAGATGAGGGGAATTTGAGACTAAAGGTGCAAAAACTGTCAAAAACATGCACCTACTTAGTCTCTAAGGTTAGTCACTTGGAATCTCAGGTGACTACCTTACAAAACAGGGTCAATGATCAGCAACTCCAGATTTCATATCTGCAGGAAAAACTAGCTGGGAGACCTTTAAGGAGAGCTCAACCAGGAACACAAGAACCTGTGGAAGTGATTGACTTATCCTCCAGCTCACCTATGCAAGTGGGTGATGCTACCAAAAAGGGGGAGAAAGTTGTTACAACCACAGAACCTGGGAGTTCTTCAGAGAGAATGGACATAGAGGACTCACCATCCTCACTTGCTGTTGTGCATTCTCAGCAACTTCCTCAAGTTCACATTAATGTGGACTCTATAGACTCTCTCATCAGGAGTCTCTTTGAGGAAGGCATACCAAGGGCTGTCTCATCTCCACCACTGGGAACTGGCAATCAAATCATAAGGTGGAGGTATGATGATGACAGAAGAGCCCTCATACTTCAAAGAGTTCAAGGCCAACAAGAAGTTTTTCAATTCCAAAGCCTGAGCTTTTATGAAAGACTGGATTTAGTCAACTGCCACTTGTCAATCCAAGCAATTCAAGACAAGCTGACAGGCTGGCTCAAAGAATCCAAGACAGGATCATGGCAGAGTTCTCTCTAAGAAGGAGACTTAGGGAATCAGGCAATGTCATCGGTCAACTGGATGTTGAGGTGGACCCTAAGATTAGTTTCATAGGGGAAACCTTGACTGAAGGCCCAGTGACAGAACCTGAGACCCCTGTCTCATCATCAACAACTGCTGCTGAGGTCCAAACTCCATCTGAGACACCTGCTGGTGAAGGTGTTTCTCAGCCTCTCTCTGGCCAGAGCATGGAAGCTACTCCAAGCAATGAAGGCCAAGCCTCAATCCACCCTGAGTCACAAAGGTCTGTTGGTGACAAAGGGAAAAGGATAATGACTCCTGAGGAAATTGAGGAGGAAGAGAGAGAGAGGAAAAGGAGACTAAGGGGAGAAAGTTCCACTGGGTCATCTAGCTTCATGCAAGCTGCAATCAGGGCTGCCCCCAGACCAAATACTCAGGATGATGAGTTAAGGGCAGTCAGGATTACCTACTTACAGACCAGGAACTATGACATTGATGAATCATCTCCCTCCCCTTAGAAGAACTAAATGAACTGGCTGACAGAGAAGTGTCAAGAGAGTTGAAGGAGAAAGAGGATGCAATGATACTTCTCCAACTCAAAGAGGAGAAGAGACAGAAAAGACTTTACAAGCATGCTCCTACTCTCTCACCAGTTCAAGAAAGTCCTGCACAGGAAGATGTGGCTCCACAAGAACCTCAGGTAGATAAAGAGGAAGATAGGATCAAAATGATCAACTACCTGAGTGCCACAGGCTTCTATCAGGCAGATGCACTTCTCCCTTTGTCCTATGACTTCATTGAGTTCGAGTATCTAAAGCAACTTGAGCTTGAGTTAGTCAAGGAAAGAAAGACAACCAAAAGGAAACTAAGGGAAGAAGCTGCAAAGTCAAGGGCCACCATTCAAAAGAATGCAAAGAAGTCTGCTGACAGACAAAGAATGGTGAGCTTCTTGAAGCTGTATGGATTCTCCGGAAGGAGACTTGGCCCCATGTCTCTATCCACTATGGATGAGCATATTAGGGTGATCAAGCAGAAGATTAAGAGTGGAGAACTTATTGACTTGCACTCTCTTCCAAGTCAAGTCCCACCTGAAGTGGAGGTCAAGTTTGAACAACCAGAGACACCTCAACCAGCACCTCCAGCTGAGCCCCAGCAAGCTTCATCTTCTGATCCTAGGCAGGGTCAAACTCCCTCTCCTTCTGAACCTGTGAGGGAGGAACACCCAACTGAGAAAGACACTGATGATCAACATGGTGCTGCAGACCAGTCTTCTCAGTTAAAGACAACCAAGAGGAAGAAGAGGATGGCTTCTAAACCAAAGACAAAGAAGAAGAAGCCAAAGTCATCTACCTCTGCACCTCAGGCTGAATCAGATCAACCTGAGGAAGTGCATGATGAGGCAGCCCAATCAACTCCTATTCAAGTGGCTCCTCTAACTAGTGAGACACCCATCTTGTCCTGGACATACTCTACCAATCCAGAGAGATGGACTGTTATCAGAGATCAAGGTGTTGAGAATGTCTACTCATGGCAAGACATAATCAACTTACCTCTGCATGATCTCTTTGAGATGAGAAGATATATGAAAGTCTTGATGATCCTGACCATCTCATGAAGAAAGGAATGGTCCTGATTGTACTGAAGACTACCAACATTTGAAGATCTTCCAAGTGTTTTGGTAGCATCAGCCTAGGGGGAGTTTGTAAGGATTCCTGAAGTCTGATGCAACCCAAAACAGCTTAAGTGTCTCAGCAACATGCACTAAGTACTGAAGTGAAGAATGCTTCGGAAGTTTTACACAAAGCATTAGAAAATACTCTAAGTGTAAAATCTTCCGAAGCCAAGACCAATATCTTCCGAAGCCAAACATGAAGTCTTCCGAAGCTTCAGAGACAAAGTCTTCCGAAGCCTCATCCTATGAAGACAGATTTCTTCCGAAGACTTTTAGTACACATGCTTTATCTGATGTACTGTTCCATAAAGCACCTTTTCCGCTGCATCTCTGTAAAGTCACCAACTTACATGAGTTGGTGAAAAGGGCCTTGCTTTTGGTAACTGTACATTGAGGTCTTGAGTATTCAACTTTCCACTTTATGTACTTTATCCTTTTTGTATTGTAAAAGGATGTGAGCTATGGCATGTCATAGTCACAAGGTCAAAAGGCAGATATGCCTTTTGATCCTACAATTGATTTTGTTAGTGTCTAGTCAATTGTATCCAGCTGGCTTTCAAAGTATAGCCGGCTGTAGGTTGTAGTATAAGTATTTCAAGTTCTTGTATCTTTTCTTTATGCTTTGTAACACTTGTAAAAGAACTTGAGAAAGCAATATACTGCCTCCTTGAAACCCATACTCTCTTGTTCTGTCTCTGCTTTACTTGTGTTCTTAGTTTCACCTTGGTTATCCAGTTCACTGTTTGATTAGAGATTAGTTATTCTCCTTATTGTGTTGTTGTGTTGTAATTGTGGTTAAGCCCTTAAACGGTCCTGCATATATTGTCGCGTATAATCTCTTCTAAGTTCACGACTCTTCATGTAGCCTCTAACTCATTCTAATCAAAAGTGATGTCTTCATAACATCCCTATGAATCAAATCTTAAACCATATAATTAGTTCGAGCGATCGATTAATTAAGGTCGATCATGGAGATGATGATGATCATCATCGTCAGCAGCAACAATTGAAGCCCCATTACAGAGCATTCCTAAAGAGAATAAGAGTTGTTTTAGTGTTCTTCATTTATTTTGGTTTTGTTATTTTGTGTAAATAGATGACAGAATTCGTATCAAATATGAAACTAAAATAGATAAAGTAATTTAAGTTTTGGTCTAGATATGATAAGCTAGTAAAGGTAATTTAAAGGAGGGTGAATTATGTAAATGTTGCCCTAAAGACATTTCTTATGGCTTTTCTTGCTTTTGAAGTTTGCCCAAATCAGTTCCTATAGAGTAAAAGTGCTCGGGTAGAGAGAGAAAGTCAAGAAGAGTTGATAAAGGTATGGATTACGTATGTTTAGGAAAAGATCTAAGCTAGATTATGATTATATAGGTGTAATGGTAAAGTTATAGCGACAAAGTTTGAATATTTTACATGTGCATGCTTAGGTCTTGGTTAAAACGAGTTTAATTCTAGGGTTTCTAAGTGTTCTTCAAAAGCTAAGTTCTAGATCCTCCTGTTGTATATATGATACTGTTTTTATGGCTTGATATGCATACCTAAATGTTTATTTTTCCTTAAATATATTATTCTATACATGAAGTATGTATTTTTATTACAAAAGTGTGATTTTATGGAGTTTTATATTATGTTTAACGATTATAAATGGTTTTACACTAAACCCTAGCTATATCGAGCCTAGATCATTAAAAATAAGCCAGGGGATAGGAAATGAAATGGGAATGATGAATATGAAACTAAATAGAAGGGTTTGGTCACCCGCACTAGACACTATAGCCCGTATCTGACTGTCTTCACCCAAACTTGATTGCCCTTGACCAATCTCAGAAATATTAAGTTCACCTGCATATGAGCACTGTAGCTTGAATCTAAGCCCTTCACCCGAATCTTGAATGTTTCACTCGTAGGTGTCCACACTTAAAAACATTTCAAAGGATAGCAACCACCTGAATGTATATCCATTTACCTACATTTAAGTACCCTTAGCCAAATAACTAATGTTATGTTCACTTGATTATGAGACTATTCACCCATATGTTCTTCTAGTCACTCCTATCTAGGATTTTTTTTACTTGTGTTCGTGTACATATTCAAATGTGCCCATGCTTAGTCAAATTTTAGAAATAATATAGTCATACGCACCTAAAGTTGTTTACATGTATATGAATGCTTACCCGTATCTAAGTTCCTCAACTGTATCTGAGTTGGTCACCCATATTTACTTCCTTCATCTGAAGCTAACCATACTTAGACAATTTTTAGGATCATCGGTTCACCCGTAGGTGCTTAACTCACCTGCATGTGATTATTCACCCGTACCTACCCAAATCTAAGGTGCCTTAAACTATTTTTTCCAATCTGAACCTTGACTCGTAGTTGACCAAAAATAGTCTAATAGTTGACTTTTGCTATTGTATAGTTTCCTACATGATTCTCCTATAGCTTATATCTAATACATGTATGTTATGTATATGGTGTGGAATGCATGATATGATAAATGAACGATGAAATTATTATGTATAATGGTATGGAATGACAATGAACACTGATTGATAGTGAAACCTAATGGAAAGGTATATGGGCTTAATTTTGTAATGGAAAATCTTGTAAGCAAGGGTTATGGAATGGAATGAAGCTATAATTGTTCATGCTCAATTGATAATGGCTTTTATTCTCAAGACTGATAGCCATAAAGGGCTTTAACATGTGTTGTCAATGCCAGTGGTAGGGTCATGCACTTGCGTAAATAATAGAATGGAATGGACGTCACACTTGTGCTATCTATCTTGAATGGGCGTTGAACCGTAGGTCAACTATAAGCGGCATTGCTAGTAATGATTGTGTTCACTTAACATGCCAAACATTTTTTGTCAGCTAATGTACAAGTACTTGCTTTATGCAAACCTAGTGATATGACAAGTGAAAAGATAATGAAATGGATGAACAAATAAAAGAATGATAATTAAACAATAACAAATATTATGAAAGCCATGTGGATATGTATGTATGGTTATTGTGTGTTCATAAACGAAAGTAATAGTTTGTTTTATTATATAAACTAGAACTTGCATAGTAATACTAACTTTTGTATGCATATTAGCTGAAGATGAGCATACATGGATATTAAGCTACTTAGCATGGGAAGTCCAACATCCAAGATCATAACATATGAACATGGTGTTTAAGAGTTGAATGTTTAGGTTAAAGACAAATATGATGTTTCTTAATTAAAATAATATTTATTCACATACAAGTTAACCTATTAAATAAATGTTTTAAGTTTTCAGCTATCATATTTTGATGAAATGATATGGTGTAAACTGCTTTATGTTATGAAAGACCAATTGTGAGGTCTTCTAAGAACAAGGCCTTACATGTCTCCATTAATATGGAATAAAATGGTGTCTCGATTTTGAATAAGATACCATATATAGATACGATTTAGACTTTTCAGATAGTATATATTTGATACTTGAATTGTTCAAATTTGATTAGGGATTTAAGATTTTAAAGTATTGTTGTGCTTCTAAATTGTTTGAAAATTTGGTTTTGGACTCTACTATCTTAAACTACAATTGAATAGTTTCTTTTTGTAACCGTGAGAACCCATCTAGAAAAACTCATGAGGCCTATGGGTGAGCACATTTCAGTATGGATTAGTAAGCCAATAGTCAGTTATCATTCACCCGTCAATTAACCAAGAGAGCAAGATCACATGTGTTTAGGTGAGGGTTTTCAAATTTCACTTAGGTACATCCCTTAAGAAATTTTATTTCTTTTCCATATATTTGTTTGATTTTGAAACTTGATTATTAGTTTGATTCGTATAAGAATGTTTGTATGTGTGTGTGATAAATCAACAAAAAGGGATACAGGAATGCCCTAATGATGGTTGACCGTGATAATGGTGATCTATAGAATGGTGGTATCATGGTGAGGTGATATGTGAGAAGAGGAGATACAATGGGTAAAGGTGATGACAGTTAACGCGATCAATCACTATTGCAATGATGACAGTTAACTTGATGATAATACTAAAGCCATATTACATGTGAGGAATTTGAAAGCATTACAAGAAGAGATAGTTAACATTTTGTGCAAGCATAAACGGATATTTCCTTCATCATTTTTTTACAATTCTAGTTCACTTGTGTGTTCATCTTCCTAAAGCGGCAATATTAGGAGAATCTGTGCAATCAAGGTGGATATAGCCAATTGAAAGATGCCTTCACTTATGTCACACCCAGACCGACGGCGGAATCATCAGGGCGGACGAATGTGAAACGATTGTTCATAGCTCATGGAATTAAATAAGTTGAAATAATATTAAATGCCATTTTTCATTGAATAATTCTAAACAAATAAATCATCACAATACATTAAAGATGTTACAACAACATAAAAATCTTTTGTTAAATGAAGTCCAAGTCCTATATGTGCATAAAGAAGTCCTCAAAATAGCAATCCTGAAACATGTTAAAATAAGGTCAACATATAATGTTGGTGAGTTCCCATGAATTTGTACATACGTATAAAAGCAACTTTTAAGAGGCAATTCATGTCATAGGTAAAGAAATATTGCAAGAATATAGATAGCATAATGATACAATCAAACCTTGACAAAAGATGACCATTACAAGTTATAATGATTAGCTAAGTGTACTTGGTTCCCATGATGAACAAGCATACGTCATCAGGAGCCGGCAATAACCTCGGCTTTAGCACCAAATAGGCTTGTCAAGCCCATAGATCTATGACGTCGCTAGGCTAGCAATAGTTAATGATTATTTTTACAAGATGACTATCATATAAGCCTCACAAGTATCTCAAATAACCATGAAAAGTTTATAAACGAATTGCTCGTGCATTACAAGTTACAAGATGTTTTACAAGTGTATGTTTATAAGATTAACATGTTTCACCCCAAAAGGTATGAAATAAAATAAAAAGAGGCATGGAATAACTCACATTGTATAATGATGGTTGTAGAGTACATAAGGAAGCTTAGATGTTCAAGAGTCAAAGGTGATGTCCTAAAGAATAAAAAAACAATAACTTGAGGTCGGAATTCATTACAAGAAGTTAGGACATTTAGAGAATGCCAATAAGCGAAAGGTAGATTGAAAAAGGATTATTGTATCAATTTTAGATTCTGGACAGAATGTTTGGTACGTGTTTGAACAAGTTTTAAAAATAGCAAACGAATTTATAAAATTATAAAAATTTACATTTGACTAGTTCAGAATCTCCCAAACAACTTTTATTCGGAAATATGTTTATGAAAAGATCCGTAAATAGATCAAAACAGCAGCACAAGACAGAAGGTGTTGAAATACGCACTTATCTTGTGAAGTCTATTGTTGAGTCGTCCGATTGAGTTTGAAGACGTAAACTATCTATAAAAAGGTAATTCAATGAAATTAATATTGGCGTCTGATTTTACTAAATGTTAGTTTGTTATGACCAAGTTATGGTTAGTTGAAGTCAGACTATATTCTGCCAAATATTTAGTAAGGCATTTATGTGCACTTTTAAAATTGCTAAAGCATGAAACGGGTTAGAACAAATTTATTATGTCGATATATGGTATATTAGACTTCATTTGAGTTATATAAAAAAATATTTCAAGTCTTTGGCATAGCCATCATTTAAAGAAATAATCTTGTGGAATAACCGAATGCGGCGGCATAGCCGTCCATATGCAAACGGGATTCTTTGTGTACGTTAGCGTGCTCTTAGCTTGATTTAGGAATTTTAGTGATTGTTATAAGGTTAGTAAAAGTTAGAATGTTAATGATCAAATAATAATGATTATAATTAAAAGAGAATTAGTAGAAGAAATAATAAAAATAAGAACATGAGAACAACTGAATGTTAGGATGATTAGAACAATATAGATATACATAATATAAAAGCAATTATAAGGTTACCTTAGTATTAAAAACTTTTTGAAATTACTTGTAAAAGAAAAATTCTTGAATTTTATCAAAACTAAAGGATGAAAGAAAGATATGTGAGTGAGATTTTTGGAGAATGAGCAAATGAAAAGTGAGGGCTAAAGCTTGCTTTTATAGTTAAGGTTAGGCGGACGTTATGAATGGTGTTAATGGTGAGTTACAAGTCTTTAAAAGGGGTTATGATTGGAATTTGAAATAAATATAAGATTAAATAATTTAAATAAATAAAAGAATAATTATAATTTAAACTTTAAGTTTAATAAGACTTTAATTTAACAACTTAATTTTTTATAAAATCTTTATAGACTTTATAAATCTTACAAAAACTTGTAATTTGATTATTTATTTTAGCTGAATATTTTAAAATCTTATACATATTAATAACCTTTTAACATTTATAAAACATATTCTATAAATTATGAAATTATTATAAATTGATTAAATGGTATAATAAATGAAATTAAACAATAATATTCATAAAATTAATTAATAATACATTTAGTGCGTTTTGATTCATTAAAATGAATTAATAATTTTTGTAAGAGAGTGTGGGGTGGTACGGTGCTATAACTGCAGTGGAAGGGGTCACATAAGCAAGGACTGCAAGGCACCAAGGGCAGAGAGTTCTGGAGCACGGAAGACGACCGGAACCGGAGGGCAGGGGGCGAGCACAGAGATTTCGTGATGACTTAGGAGAACGCTAGTACGGACCCCGGTGTTGTGTCAGGTTCGTTTCTAGTAAACTGAACTCTAACTTCGTGTTAGTTGATTTTGGTGCGAGTAAGAGTTTCATTTCTGCTGCCTTTTGTGCTAAGTTGCCCATTAGGGGTAGAAGTATTGATAAGCCCTTCGATGTAGAAACTAGTCTACCAGGATTTTTATGCGATAGATGGTCGTGACGAGGAATTAGAAGGTCATAAATTTCCAGTTAGACCATTCGTAATGACCTTAGGCGGTTTCGATGTAGACCTAGGAATGGATTGGTTGGTGGAATACGAGGCGAACATTGTGTGTCGCAAGAAGATGATCCGATTGACAGCGCCTGACGGGAGTCCGGTGACGGTTTATGGTGATCGGGTCACGGCGATCGCGAAGGTAATCTCAATGGCGGTGGCGGGAAAGTGTATGAGGCATGGATGAAGTGGCTACTTGAGCTATGTAAAGGATGTGGATACGCCAACACCACAACTATCCGATGTACCGGTTGTGTGTGACTTTCCAGATGTATTTCTCGAAGACTTACCAGGAGAGCCACCTGACCGCGAGATCGAGTTTCAGATTGATATGGTACCGGGTGCCCAACCAGTAGTTAAGGCACCGTATCGGTTGGCTCCGGCTGAGATGAAAGAGTTGATGGAGTAATGGCAAGAGCCGTTTGATAAGGGGTTCATTAGACCGAGTATCTCTCCTTGGGGTGCTCAGTCTTATTTGTGAAGAATAGAGACGGTAGTATGAGGATGTGTATAGACTACCGTGAGTTGAATAAGCTGATAGTGAAGAATCGGTACCCCTACTGAGAATCGATGATCTATTTGATCAGCCCTAGGATGCCAGTTGGTTTTCAAGGATAGACCTTCGATCTGGTTATCATCAGTTGAAGGTGAAGGAGCAGGATAATCCTAAAACAGCTATTCGCACGCATTATGGACACTACGAGTTTGTCGTTATGTCTTTTGGATTGACCAATGCGCCAGCTGCTTTTATGGATTGGATGAATCGAGTGTGTCGGCCGATGTTAGATAAATCAGTGATTGTGTTTATTGAGGATATCCTGATTTATTCGAAGAGCGATGAGGAGCATGCCGATCACATTCGAGAGGTGTTGGAGACGCTAAGAAGGGAGAAGTTGTATGTCAAAGTTCTCCAAGTGCGCATTCTGGTTGCGCGAGGTTCAGTTTTGGGTCATGTAGTGAATCCCGACGGGATTATGGTGGAACCGGCAAGGGTGGAGGCAGTGATGCAATGGAAGTCTTTTAAGACGCCATCCAAGATTCGTAGCTTCTTGGGTTTGGCGGGCTACTACAGAAGACTCATTCAAGATTCTTCCAAGATCGCCTCCCCACTAACTAAGTTTTCCCTAAAAGATGTGAAATTTGTATGGGGTCAAGCTCAAGAGAAGGCGTTCGATGAATTGAAGGCAAGACTGACTCAAGCTCTTGTTCTGTCATTACCCGATGGAAGTGAGGATCTGGTGTTTTATTCTGATGCCTCCTAATCGGGGTTGGGGTGTGTGTTAATGCAGAGAGGGAAGGTTATAGCCTATGGACCCGACAGTTGAAGGTTCACGAGGTAGAAAGCCTAAAGATAGGTAGAAGTCGTATGCCGATAAGAGACGTTAACCGATTGAATTCCAGGTGCGTGATAGAGTTATGTTGAAAGTCTCGCCTTGGAAAGGTATCATTCGGTTCAGAAAGCGGGGCAAGTTGAGCCCGAGGTACATAGGGCCTTTCCGAATCATTGCTCGAGTAGGAGAGGTGGCCTATAGGTTAGAGTTACCAGATGAGTTAAGTGGAATCCATCCGACGTTCCATGTATTTCATCTGAGGAAATGTTTGGCAGAAGAAGATATGATTGTCCCCTGGAAGATATCGAGGTAGACGAACGGCTCAATTATGTGGAGCAACCGGTGGCAATCATCGATCGAAAAGGGAAGAGGCTGAGGAATAAAGTGGTTCCACTTGTGCGCGTACAGTGGAAGTACAAAAAGGGATCTGAGTCTACGTGGGAGACTGGAGAAGAGATGAGACAGCATTGTCCACGTTTGTTCGAGGAATAACAGGTTTCGGGGACGAAACCTAAATAAGGGGGGTGGACTTGTAACACCCGGAAATTTTCCTTGAAGCCGACGAAAGAAGAAAAAGAAATAAAGTCCAAAGTCGAGGGACCAAACTTGCCAAAACGGGAAAAGGATGAATGGGTGGGAGTATAGAAGGAGGAGGGCAGCCCACACCCTCCCCCATACTCATTCATTTTCGGCCCTAGAGAAAAAGGAGGAAGAAAAGTGGTCTCGAGCTTGGTTCGGGTGGATTCGAGCGTGAAAGTTGAAGTGTAGCGTGTTGATTCGAAGCTCTTCTTGACGGGATCGTTTGTGTGAGTTCTAGGACCCATCATTTACATGTTTTCAACTGATTTTGGGGCTGGAACACATCTAAAAACCCGTTTTGTAAAAGTTGGGTGTTGACCCGTTTTTATGCATATGTGTATGTGTTTGATGCGTTTGGGGTTGGATTTTGGGCTTGTGAATGCTTGAATAATGTTGTGGTAGGTGTTTCTAAGGTTTAGGATGGTTGATTTGGGCTAAAATCGAGTTTGGAAGAGCTTGGAGGCCGAAAAGGGCAGTTTGCGTTCGGCTGGAACTGCATTCTGCATCAGCTAGGGCTAGGCGACCGACTAGAGTGCGATTGGAGTCCATACGGCCAATTGGCGTGCGACTGAGGTCCATGCGCACGATTGCCATGCGACTGAAGTCCATACGCATGATAGTCATGCGATTGAAGTTCATGTGCCTGTAAGGCATGCGATTGAAGGATCATGCAACTGAGGTTCATTCGCACGAAGGGTATGCGACTGAAGTCCATGTGCCTGGAGGCCATGCGACTGAGGTTCATTCGCACGAAGAGTATGCGACTGAAGCCCATGCTCCTGAAGTCATGCGACTGAAGGCCATACGCATGAAAGCTATGCGACTGAGAGTCCAAATGCATAGATGTCCATTCGCCCATAGGTCCATTCGCATAGGGTCCATTCGCCTAAGTGTTCAGTCGCCTGGAAGGCCATGCGACTGGAGGGTGTCCATACGCCCAAGTAGGGCTCATACGCCCGAAAGAACAACGGTTTATTTTATGACTTTCGAGGGAAAGTGCAGTTGAGGGTTTTGACTAGGGAGGTTCCCGGAAGTTCGTGTAGGTTGACTTGGAGGTCATAGATGCTATGATGGGTATGTGCGATGTATGATTGATGATGATGTGATGGTGTGTGTGATGTATGATGTTGCATGATTATGCATGATGCATGTTATGTATGTATGATGATGCCCTATATGATGATGTTGTATGTTTATGGTTATGTTTCTTATTATGCATGTTTATCTTTCCCTTGGCTTTACGTGGAATGTTAATAAATGAAATGAACGTATTATGTAACGTAAAGTGGAAGATAATAAAAGATGAACATAATGAATGAATGCTTGCATTAATAAACGATGGAATGTAACAAAAGTCTTGCAAGCATTGAACATCAGGACACACCATTAAAAGGTGTTAGCCCAACGGTGTGCGGGTTCGCTACCCCGGGAGGATGCACATTGGGGTCTTTCTTTGTGATCGACCATTTGTATGGAACCATTGTTGTTTGCCTTAGGTAATGTGGCCAGAGGTGCTAGGCACCGTGAGTGAAGGTCTATGATAGGCATAGGTCCAGTACCATGAGCATGAAGGGCATAGCACATGACAATGGTATACCTGAACTTTATCCTAGGTACTGTGGCCAGAGGTGCTGGGCACCGTGAATGAAGGTCTATGATAGGCTTAGGCCCAGTATCATGAGCATGAAGGGTAAAGTTCATGGTTTTAATGGAAAAGAAAAGATGTAATGATGAACGAACGAATGAAAGTAAGAACGTATGAACGAACGAAAGTTAATGTATGAATGAACGATGAAGATAATAATGATATTATCTATGTGTACATATGATGTGTGATCGCATGAAAGTAAAGAATGGTTTTAACGAAAGAAAAGTATATTTTATTATAAACTAGAACTCACTCAGCAACGCTGACTTTTATGTGTTTCCAGTTGGCAGGTAAAGGTTGCTGAGGATGGCACGGGGCGGCTACTCAGCTTATTTTGGATGGCATCCTTTCGTTTAATGCTTTTGTAATGTAATGAAACAAATATTCGGTAATTGGATAACGATTTAATATGTTTCAAAAGTTTTATGATGAAATGGAATGGCGTTTAATGTTTCCGCTGTAATGTTTTTATGTAAGATGATGAAAATATATGTTTTATGTGCGATGAGAATCCGATTGTAAGCGTCCCGGGAACGGGGCCTTACAGATGTTACAATTTAAAGAAATACATTAGAAACAAAGCTAAACCTAAAGGCTTGATAGTAAAAGGTTATATTGTTGAAGAAGCTATAATATTTTGTTCACACTATTTACGAGGTGTTGAATAAAAGTTGAACAAACGTGACAGAAAAGATGATAAAATTTATATTGATGCATGAAACTATGTGTTAGATATATTCAGATTGAGTGGCCGAGGTACTAGAGGAAAGAAGTATGTATCCTTCCTAGTAATCTTATGAAGAGAGCGATATGGTTTATATTTCATAATTGTCAAGAGATTCAACCATACATAGAGTAAGTATTTTCCTTATTTTTGTTTGTGAGTAGTATTAAATGTCACATGTCAATTAATTTATAGTTTATCTACATATGGCAGAGAACATTTACAGTCTTTATATAGTCAACATCCTGAATTATCAGATATTTCTGAGATGTAATAGTCTATATTCTCTGATTGGTTTGCAAGATGGGTAATAATTACACCCTCTTTTAGTTACTTTGATTTTTAAGTTTACATTGCTCTTTAATAACATGATTACTATGTTTAAAATTGAAAATAGATTCGAGAGATGTATATGTTAAATCCATCTCAAATTAATGAGAATTGTATGCATTTCTTCCCTTCCTGATAATCGAGTTTGGTGAGGATTCATAGTAAATGGGGTTAAATTTATAGTTAAGTCAAGAGATGACTATAGGCAAACGCAAAATTATGGAGTAACGGTCCCTAGTATTCATAATGATGTTGAAGATGATTACTACGGATATCTTAACAAAGTGATTGAATTGTATTTTTAAAAGATCATCATGTCATTTTATGTAACACCCGGAAATTTGTTATTTTGAAGCCGGCGAAGAAGAAAAGAAATAAAGTCCAAAGTCGAGGGACCAAACTCGCCAACGAAAAAAAGTTAGGATATGTGGTGGTTTATGTAGGGAGAGGGCAGCCCACTCTCCCCACACTTCCCATATTTTCAGATTTCAAAGGAAGAGAAGAGAGAAAGAGGAGAAAAAGGAGAAAAGGGGTGTTTCGGGTGATTCGGGTGTCCAAATCCGTCGAGTGGCAAGCCAAATCGAAGCTCTTGTCTTTGTGCTCGATTGTGTGAGTTCTAGGACCCTACTTTTACTTGTTTTCAACCGATTTTGGGGCTGGAAGATGTTAAAAACCCGTTCTTATGTATGTGTGCGTTTGACCCATTTGGGTGTGATGTGTATGATGTGTTTAGAGTATGATTTCGGGCTTGTGTGTGCTTGTATGATGTTATGGTATGCATTCCTAAGGTCCAGGAGGGTTAATTTAGGCTTAGAATGGGTTTGGATGAGCTTGGAGGCCGAAAATGGCAGATTGGGTTCGGGATGAACTCCATTCTGCATCAGCTAGGGCTAGGCGACCGAATGAAGGCCATACGGCCGAATGAGGGCGATTGAGGGACATTCGCACGATTGGGATTCATTCGCGCGATTGAAGGTTCAATCGCACGACCAAGGTTTCAGTCGCACGACTGGGAGTTCAGTCGCATGAGGATTGCACGACTGAGGGTTCAGTCGCATAGATGCTTAGTCGCATGAGTCCATTCGCATGAGCTTAGTCGCATAGGTGCCCATTCGCAGTAATCCCCTTTCGCACAAGGTCCATACGCACGATTGGATGTTCATTCGCATAGATGACCATCCGCATGAGCCCAGTCGCATGATGTTCAGTCGCATGGAGGCCATGCGACTGAAGAGTGTCCATACGCCCGAACAGGGCTGTTGCACTCGAAGGAATGTGTAGTTTGACTTCTGGCCTTCGGGGAAGGGTGCAGATGTAAGTTTTGACGTAAAGTAACCCGTAAGAGCATGTAAGAGGATGGTTATGGCCTTAGAGAGCATGTAGGGCATGATGATGATGATGTTGCATGTTTATGCATATTATGAATGTATGATGTTGCCCTGTATGATGATGAATGTGTAAGATATGTTCCTTATTATGATGTATGCTTATCTTTCTTGTGGCTTTACATGTCATGCTAATGAATGAATGAATGAATGAAGTATTACGTAATGTAAAGCGAAAGATAATGAAAGAGGAAAATGATGTAAGAATGCATGCATTAATGAATGATGAATGAACGAAAGGAAGGCTTGCAAGCATATATATTGGGGTGAGCGATTTTGTGTTGCAAAAGACTCGGATGAAGTGCAATCATTTAGATTGCCTATGAGGTGAGCAACCTTGTCGTTGCAAAAGACTCGAGTAAAGTGCTATCGTGACGTTGCCTTGGGGTGAGCATTTTTGTTGTTGCAAAAGACTCGGATAGCTTGCTATCGTGATGGGCAATTGGGGTGAGCAACCCTAGGGGTGCAAAAGACTCGGATAGCGAGCAATCATTGAGATTGCCATTGAGGTGAGCGACCATGTTGTCGCAAAAGACTCGGAAGAAAGAATGAACGAAAAGAATGGAAGATAATGAATGAGATGAAAGATAAAATGACATTATCTATGTATACGTATGTTGAATGATCGCATGATAAAGGAATAGTTTTAATGAAAGTAAAGTATGTTTTATTATTAAAACTAGAACTCACTCAGCAACGCTGACTTTTATTATATTTTCCAGTTGGCAGGTAAATGATTGCTGAGGATGGCACGGCGAGGCTACTCGGCTCTTTTGGGATGGCATCCAATTATATAGCTTTTGTGATGTAATGCAAACATGAATTTTGTGACCGGATAATGATGTATTATTTGGCAAAAGTAATTATAATGAAACGTGATGTCATTTTTGGATGTTTCCGCTGCAATAATTTCTTAATATAATGTAATTATATGTTTTATGTGCGATGAATGACCAACTGTAAGCATCCCGGGAACGGGGCCTTACAAGTTGGTATCAGAGCCAAAGTTTAAGTGAAATGGGTAAATTTTCAAAATAAACCTTAACTTAAATTGAGAATGGGACGAATGGGGAATGGGATGCCAAACTGAGTAGCTGCGTGCCATCAGGTATTTTCTTAAAGTTAACAGGTTTTATGTGCGCATGGTATATGTTATGTGTTGTATGTAGATTTGAATACTGATGTAGTCAGGACAGGTAATACTTGGGGTATGAAGAGTACAGTAAGTGGCTAATCACAACTGGCCACTGTAATTAGGGACTTACTATACTTGACATAAACTGAGTTGTTTCCTTGAATGACCGTGTTGGTGTTTGAATCTTTCAGTGTGATAGAGAATGGCTGGTGGTAGATCTTCTAGAGCTTCTAGGGGTGGAGGCCATGATGGCACTGTTGCTGAACCACGCCCTAAAAGAGGAAGGCCTAGAGCTGAGAAAGAGGTTCCTGCAGAACCTGAGACTCCTCATCTAGAGCTGGGGATGAGAGTGCGAACTTAAGGGCCTCGGTAAAGGATGCTGTTGTGGAGGAAGTACATCAGGTCATGCAGACAATCTTACCGTCTGTGGTGACCGAAGTCATCAAGGCTGTGAAGGAAGGGGAAAGGAAGGAGAGAAACCGGGCCTCGGGGGAGCAACCGGAGCCTGAAACGATTTTTTCCGATAATGAGGAGGAAGAGGAAGAGGAGCCTGTGCGAGAGGTGGCACGAGGCTGTAACTACGGGGTGTTTATGCGATGCAAGCCCCTTACTTTTGATGGTAATGGTAATGCTGCTGCTGCTCACCGATGGGTGAGAGAAATGGAGGTTGTTCTCGACATCAGCGAGTGCCGAGAAGATCAAAAGTAAAGTTTGCCACCCACTCCTTCGTGGACTCGGCACTATGCTGGTGGGACAACATTGTCCAAGCAGAGGGTAATCAGGCAATCGGGAGAATGAGGTGGCCCGAATTGAAGAAGATGGTGATCGAGGAGTTTTGTCCTCATCGGGAAATGGATAAGGTTGAAAGGGAGTTTCTGCAACTGGAGGCGGGAACCATGACACACCAACAGTACACCACGAAGTTCAACGAGATGGCACGTCTGGTGCCGGATCAAGTGACGCCTCTGTCCCGAAAGATCAAGAGGTATATACAGGGTTTGCCGGCGGATATTCGTAGGCACATGATCGCCGCCCGGCCGAGCACGTTTAGGTCGGCGGTGGATTTGGCGGGAAGATTGTATGATGAAAGAACGGTGGTGGTGACTGATGGTGGCAGAAAGAGCGGTGGTGAACGAGGCTGGCAGGGGAAGAGATTTGGTCGGGGCAATGCCTCGATGGGTAATAAGAAGGCACGGATGGATGATCGCCGTGTGGTTATGTCAGGTCCGGGATCGAGAAGGTGTGGTAAATGTGGACGGGAGCATAGCGGGGGAGTGCAGGTTTGGGTCGAACTTGTGCTTCAGGTGTGGAAAGGCGGGGCACATGGAAAAGGACTGTCGTGCGGTCCGATGCTTTAACTGTGGTGAAGAGGGTCACGTGCTCAAAGATTGTAAGAAGCCGAGGGCTGAGAGTTTAGGGGCAAAGAGGATGGGAGGTGATGGACCGAGGGCGAGCGCCAGGGCATTCACCATGACACAGGAGGAAGCTAGAACGGACCCTGATGTCGTGTCCGGGTGAACCAAACTTTAGCTTCTGTGTTATTTGATTCGGGTGTTAGTAAGAGTTTTATTTCTGCTGCTTTCTGTGCTAAGCTACCTGTTAGTAGTAAATGTGTTGATGCGCCCTTCGATGTAGAAACTGCCATAGGTAAGTCTACCAGGATTTCTGAGATGATAGAGAATTGTGATGTGGAGCTCGAGGGTCATAAGTTTCCTGTTAGACCGTTTGTGATGACCTTAGGTGGTTTTGACTTGGTACTCGGGATGGATTGGTTAGCGGACTTCGAGGCGAACATTGTGTGTCGCAAGAAGATGATTCGGTTGTTGGCACCTCGCGGTAGTTCAGTGACGGTTTATGGTGATCGGGTTACTACGATTCCGAAGATGATCTCGATGGCAGTGGCGGGAAAGTGTATGAGGCGTGGGTGTAGTGCCTACTTGGCCTATGTAAAGGATGTGGATACGCCATCACCACAACTAGTTGATGTACCGGTTGTGTGTGACTTTCCAGATGTGTTCCCAGAAGACTTATCAGGAGTGCCACCTGACAGAGAGATTGAGTTTCAGATTGATCTGATACCGGGTGCCCAACCTGTCGCCAAGGCACCGTATCGGTTGGCTCCGACCGAGATGAAAGAGTTGATGGAGCAGTTGCAAGAGTTGCTTGATAAGGGGTTCATTAGACCGAGTATCTCTCCTTGGGGTGCTCCGGTCCTGTTTGTAAAGAAGAAGGACGGTAGTATGAGGATGTGCATCGACTACCGCGAGGTGAATAAGTTGACGGTGAAGAACCGATACCCTTACAGAGGATAGATGATTTGTTCGATCAGCTTCAGGGTGCCAGTTGGTTTTCGAGAATAGATCTTCGATCTGGTTACCATCAGTTGAAGGTGAAGGAGCAGGATATTCCTAAAATAGCTTTCCGTACGCGCTATGGTCACTACGAGTTTCTTGTCATGTCCTTTGGCTTGACCAACGCGCCAGCTGCTTTTATGGATTTGATGAACCGTGTGTGTCGGCCTATGTTGGATAAATCAGGGATCGTGTTTATTGATGATATCCTGATTTATTCGAGAAGCGAAGCAGAACATGCCGGTCACATTCGGGAAGTTCTAGAGACGTTGAGAAGGGAGAAGTTGTATGCTAAATTCTCCAAGTGCGCGTTCTGGTTGCGCGAAGTTCAGTTCTTGGGTCACGTGGTGAATCCTGACGGGATTATGGTGGACCCGGCGAAAGTGGAGGCGGTTATGCAATGGAAGTCACCAAAGACGCCATCCGAGATTCGTAGCTTCTTGGGTTTGGCGGGCTACTATAGAAGATTTATTCAAGACATCTCTAAGATTGCTTCTCCACTAACCAAGTTGACCCGAAAAGATGTAAGTTTGTATGGGGTCAGCTCAAGAGAAGGCGTTTGAAGAATTGAAGGAGAGATTGACTCAAGCTCCTGTTCTGTCGTTACCCGATGGAAGCGAAGATCTAGTGGTTTACTCCGATGCTTCTTACTCGGGGTTGGGGTGTGTGTTAATGCAGAGAGGAAAGGTTATAGCCTATGCATCCCGACAGTTGAAGGTTCATGAGGTCAATTATCCTACTCATGACTTGGAGCTGGCAGCCGTGGTCTTTGCTTTAAAGATTTGGAGGCACTATCTTTACGGGACGAAGTGCACCATATTCACTGACCACAAGAGTCTGAAGTACTTCTTTGAGCAGAAGGATTTGAACATGAGGCAAAGGCGGTGGTTGGAACTTATAAAGGATTATGATTGTGAGATCCATTACCATCCGGGCAAGGCCAACGTGGTGGCTGATGCCCTTAGCCGAAAAGAGAGGCCCGAGCCGATTCGGGTGAAAGCCTACCAGTTGATCATGACCTCTGATGTAATGAAGCAGGTTAAAGAGTTTCAAGATGAGGCACTGAAAGAAGACCATCTTAACTCTGAAAGAATGAGAGGTCTGGTTGGAGAATTGGGTGAAAACACGTTCGGTGTTAGAACCCGATTCGATTGTTTGTGGATTCCTCGTTTGGGGATCTACGGGGGAAGATAATGGATGAAGCTCACAAGACTCGGTACTCCATTCATCCTGGTGCCACAAGATTTACCATGATATGAAGAAAGATTATTGGTGGCCGGGTATGAAGCACGATGTGGTGGAGTACGTGAGTAAGTGCCTTACTTGCTTACAGGTGAAGGCCGAGCATCAAAATCCGTATGGGAAGATACAACCTTTGGATATACCGGAATGGAAGTGGGAGCATATCACCATGGATTTCATTACCAAGTTGCCGCGTACTCCGAAAGGGAATGATGCCATATGGGTGATAGTTGATCGTTTGACGAAGAGTGCTCACTCCTACTGATCCGCGAGACATATTCATCTGAGAGGTTGGCTGATCTGTTCATCAAGGAGATCGTGACTCGTCATGGTGTGTCGGTGTCTATTGTGTGATTGATTTGGTGGAAGTTGGGATGACCACCTACCGTTAGCCGAATTCTCATATAACAACAGCTATCACGCCAGCATTGGCATGCCTCCATATGAGATGCTATACGGTAGGAGATGCAAACACCCGTTTGTTGGGGTGATATTGGTCAGAAGGAATTGGGGAGCGTCGAGGTAATCGAGGCTACGACTGAGAAGCTTGAGAAGATCAAAGCCTTCATGAAGGCAGCCAAAGACAGACAGAAGTCGTATGCTGATAAAAGGCGCATGCCGATTGAGTTCCAGGTGGGTGACCGGGTTAGGTGAAGGTCTCACCTTGGAAGGGTATCATTCGCTTCCGAAAGCGGGGCAAGTTGAGCCCAAGGTATATAGGCCCTTTCCGAATCATTGCTCGAGTAGGAGATGTGGCCTATAGACTGGAGTTACTAGATGAGTTAAGTGGAATTCACCCGACATTCCATGTATCTTATCTAAGGAAGTGCTTAGCAGATGAAGATATGATTGTCCCATTGGAAACATCAAAGTAGATGAACGGCTCAATTATGTGGAGCAACCAGTGGCAATCATCGACCGAAAGGAGAAAAGGCTAAGGAATAAAGTGGTTCTTCTTGTGCGTGTACAGTGGAAGCACAGGAAGGGATCCGAGTCAACGTGGGAGACTGAGGAAGAAATGAGACAGCATTATCCACGTTTGTTCGAGGAATAACAGGTTTTGGGGACGAAACCTATTTAAGGGGGGTGGACTTGTAACACCCGGAAATTTGTTATTTTGAAGCCGGCGAAGAAGAAAAGAAATAAAGTCCAAAGTCGAGGGACCAAACTCGCCAACGAAAAAAAGTGGGATATGTGGTGGTTTATGTAGGGAGAGGGCAGCCCACTCTCCCCACACTTCCCATATTTTCAGATTTCAAAGGAAGAGAAGAGAGAAAGAGGAGAAAAAGGAGGAGAAAGGGGTGTTTCGGGTGATTCGGGTGTCCAAATCCGTCGAGTGCAAGCCAAATCGAAGCTCTTGTCTTTGTGCTCGATTGTGTGAGTTCTACGACCCCACTTTTACTTGTTTTCAACCGATTTTGGGGCTGGAAGATGTTAAAAACCCGTTCTTATGTATGTGTGTGTTTGACCCATTTGGGTGTGATGTGTATGATGTGCTTAGAGTATGATTTCGGGCTTGTGTGTGCTTGTATGATGTTATGGTATGCGTTCCTAAGGTCCTGGAGGGTTAATTTAGGCTTAGAATGGGTTTGGATGAGCTTGGAGGTCGAAAATGGCAGATTGGGTTCGAGATGAACTCCATTCTGCATCAGCTAGGGCTAGGCGACCGAATGAAGGCCATACAGCCGAATGAGGGCGATTGAGGGACATTCGCACGATTGGGATTCATTCGCGCGATTGAAGGTTCAATCGCACGACCAAGGTTTCAGTCGCACGACTGGGAGTTCAGTCGCATGAGGATTGCACGACTGAGGGTTCAGTCGCATAGATGCTTAGTCGCATGAGTCCATTCGCATGAGCTTAGTCGCATAGGTGCCCATTCGCAGTAATCCCCTTTCGCACAAGGTCCATACGCACGATTGGATGTTCATTCGCATAGATGACCATCCGCATGAGCCCAGTCGCATGATGTTCAGTCGCATGGAGGCCATGAGACTGAAGAGTGTCCATACGCCCGAACAGGGCTGTTGCACTCGAAGGAATGTGTAGTTTGACTTCTGGCCTTCGGGGAAGGGTGCAGATGTAAGTTTTGACGTAAAGTAACCCGTAAGAGCATGTAAGAGGATGGTTATGGCCTTAGAGAGCATGTAGGGCATGATGATGATGATGTTGCATGTTTATGCATATTATGAATGTATGATGTTGCCCTGTATGATGATGAATGTGTAAGATATGTTCCTTATTATGATGTATGCTTATCTTTCTTGTGGCTTTACATGTCATGCTAATGAATGAATGAATGAATGAAGTATTACGTAATGTAAAGCGAAAGATAATGAAAGAGGAACATGAAGTAAGAATGCATGCATTAATGAATGATGAATGAACGAAAGAAAGGCTTGCAAGCATATATATTGGGGTGAGCGATTTTGTGTTGCAAAAGACTCGGATGAAGTGCAATCATTAAGATTGCCTATGAGGTGAGCAACCTTGTCGTTGCAAAAGACTCGAGTAAAGTGCTATCGTGATGTTGCCTTGGGGTGAGCAACTTGTTGTTGCAATAGACTCGGATAGCTTGCTATCGTGATGGGCAATTGGGGTGAGCAACCCTAGGGGTGCAAAAGACTCGGATAGCGAGCAATCATTGAGATTGCCATTGAGGTGAGCGGCCATGTTGTCGCAAAAGACTCGGAAGAAAGAATGAACGAAAAGAATGGAAGATAATGAATGAGATGAAAGATAAAATGACATTATCTATGTATACGTATGTTGAATGATCGCATGATAAAAGGAATAGTTTTAATGAAAGTAAAGTATGTTTTATTATTAAAACTAGAACTCACTCAGCAACGCTGACTTTTATTATATTTTCCAGTTGGCAGGTAAATGATTGTTGAGGATGGCACGGCGAGGCTACTCGGCTCTTTTGGGATGGCATCCAATTATATAGCTTTTGTGATGTAATGCAAACATGAATTTTCTAACCGGATAATGATGTATTATTTGGCAAAAGTAATTATAATGAAACGTGATGTCATTTTTGGATGTTTCCGCTGCAATAATTTGTTAATGTAATGTAATTATATGTTTTATGTGCGATGAATGACCAACTGTAAGCGTCCCAGGAACGGGGCCTTACATTTTATTTACATGCACATGGTTCGACACTGATCTTCGTAGAAAACACATCATGTTTGAACCTCATTTCATAAGCATAGACAAAAATGCTTATAAGGAAGATCCTTTCATTTTTGGAAACCATTCTAAACAAGTGTTTTATATAAACGAACCACTTAAACCCAATTCATAATTGAAAATTATTGAAAGAATCATGCATTGGCACCTATGGGATATTCCAAAATACGAGAATTCAGAAGATTTGTTAAAAGATTTTAACCTTATTCGTGAAGATTATACTGAAGATATTATTGAAGATGTTGATGTTTAGAGTTTTTATGGCATTATAGATGATTTTATTAACGAAGAGATAGATGATTCTGATTATAGTATGGAAGATTTTGGTTTGGAGATAAATTTGGATGATTCAGAAACTATAAATCGAAATATAATAATGAAGATAACACTTAGACGATGATGAATTGTAATGTTCAAGCCCTTAAATTTTGTCAAAGTTTTAATTATATAAATTTCTCAAATACTATTTCTAACATACATGTATTAACAGAATTATTTCACATAATTTAAACATTCATTGTGGATATAATGTTGGTAGGTAAATGTGAAGGCATGTAGTATCTAATAAGGTTTTTATCTAATTTGACCTATATAGCATCTAATTCTTGTTTGGATTTGATTAAGTGGCTTGGGCATACGAGGTCTTTTTCTACTTTGATGATATTTAGTGTAGTTGTTGATTTTTGAACTTATTTTGTGCAATTTATATAATTAACTCGATCCGACTAGACCTGAACCCATCCTAATCTATTTTTTAAATCGACACGTCCTGAACCGAACCTGTCCTGACGTGGCACCCCGCTTGACCTGATCCGTTTGTTTTACAGGTATACTCGTAAGTAATTTACGGGTTGGCATGAACAAAACCTGTTATGCACGATAGTTAAAAACTATATAATTTTTGGTAAAATTTTTAAATTTTTAAACCATTAGATTAATGATTTAGCTAACCCGCTTATAATATGTTTTTAGATTTGTGATAAGTCTGAATTTCAAAAGAACTTATTATAGAGGCTTCTGTTACTTGAGCATAAAAAGATTGTTGATATGATGCTGTCGAAAGTTGGTTTGGATGATAACGACTGCTTTTTGTATTTGTTTAAATTTAAACTTATTTTTGTGTTATTTTGTTATATTTGACTTGCAAATATTATGTATTATGTTAAACATATATTCATGTATATACCATTTGTACAAACTATTAATTTGAAAGGTGTATATTGAATTTCTTTTTATCAGTAATTAAAGCAGTTTACAGATTTCATAAAATAGTTTTCTAGTTAGTTTATCATCTTTTTGTCTTGAATTAATTTTGTCACACCCGAACCTTGACGGCGTAAACGTCGAGGAGTGAGAGTTAAGATCGTTCACAGCCACATAACGCTATTATTAAATCCAAATATATTATTCATATGTTTTAAAGGTACATTACAAACATAAGTCTCAAATAAAGAAGACTTAATAAGAAATATAACAAGCTCATTCATTTAATTAACTAGGTCCATTCCTAGGTGTGAACAACTTCAAAAGTGGCGATCAAGCTTGAGTATTTCCTGAAACATGTTAAAAATAAAAGGTCAACAATAATGTTGGTGAGATTCCATAGTTTGCAATACATAAGTATATAAAAGATGGCAATTCATGTTGTAAGTTAGAGAACAAAGTAACTAGGGATGTAAGACAGAATGCACAATCAAACCTCGACAAAGTTTACAAGTCTCAAACGTTTAAAAGTATATACGATTAGCTAAGTGTACTTGGATCAACCAAGCAGGCTTGTCTGGCCCATAGATCTATGACTTCGCTAGGCTAGCAATAGTTAATGATTGTACATATATTCGACATTACATGGTAGCCACAAAGTTCAACTAACCACAACATACAAGTGAAATGCCATAAGTTTACAAGAATCAAACGTGTTTACAAGTGCAATGTCTATAAAGTAACATGTTTCACCCCAAAGTGTAAAAATAGAAAAGGGGTATAGAAATACTCACCTGGAAAACAAGTATAAGAATGATGATAAGAGATTAAACGAGGCTCCAACGATTTCTTTTACAAGTTACCTAAATGTATTGATTTCAAGATTAAGTTTAATAATAAGATTAATAGTGAGACGTGAACTAGGGTTTCAATTGGGATTTGGGGGTTTAAATAATTAAATAAAATAATAAATCGTTTACGTTTTGGTTTAATAAAGATGGTATAAATCAATTAAGACTAAGAATGATAATGTATGATTCAATAATTTAATTTATTGAATTAAAGATTAAATAAAATGTGTGAAAAGATGTAATTAATTTAGAAATTAATTATTTAACATTTGATGAAGATGATTAATTGAATACTTATTGATATAGCTTGCAAAATAATAAAGAATTATTTAAAGTCACTTTAATCGTTTTAAATAATCTTTCTAAGGCCTTAAAACAAAGATGATCAATAATAAAAACTTATTTTGTTTTTATAAGTTTTAAGAAATAAAAGTTTAAAGAACAAATTGATTAATTATTTGTATATACATGGTTAAATGAAAAAAATGAATAACTAATTATTTAAATGACTATTCAAATAACTATTTACTTAATTATTCATTTAACATATTGATTTACAATGTTTCAAATAATCTCCATTTAAAATAACGTGATGTAAACGATGAATATTTAAAGGAAACGTTTGGACCATTAATTTATTAATTACTATTTAAAATAACCAAGAAAAGTATTTTATTAAAAAGAATATTTAATTATTTAAATTTAGAAAAATTATAAAAATGATTTGATGATTTTAAAAATATTAGAAGTTTACAAAATCCATTATTAAAGTTATTAAAAATTTTCTACAATTAATTTGAGGGCTAAAAAGCCTTGAAAAAATTTAATTAGGGTGCCCGGGTTGGAACCCGGGACCTCGAGGTGGTGGTGCACGTGAATAACCAGTTAACCAGGGCCGTGGCCGTGGTTTAACTTGGTTTTAAAATCTTAAAACATAGATAGAAAGAAAACCCCAAATTCCTTATGAACCCTAATTCGACAATTCCAAAATTGAACCTTAATTCGATTATGCAAGGGCCTGTAATCATGGGGCTTTTGTTCCCCATGCAATTTCGAGTGTACGAAGGTGTTTAATTTACCATTTTTGAATCGATATTCGATGTGCACATACAAGTCTAAGTCGCGACATAGGGAAAGTGATTCAAGTAGCAAGCGTTGATAATAATCGAATTCCTTCTACAGAAAGCTTCTAATTGCTCTAAGGATGAGAAGCCCTCTGTCAATTGTAAGTTAATAAGCTCGAGATGAGGTCTTCGGCTAGTTGTAGGTTTATGTAACACCCCGAAAAGTCGAAACGAGTCGTTAAGGATAATGGGCTTAATTATTGGGTATTTTAATAAGGTAAAGAAATGGTCATGGGCTAAAATTAGGCTTATTGGGTAGTGGCCTATGGGATTAAAGGCCCATAATCAGCCCTTAAGCACCCAAAACCAGCTTCATCTTCCTCATTACAACCCTAGCCACCAAAATTCATAGAGAGAGAAAGTAGAGAGAGAAAGTGAAGAAAACTCAAGATTTGAAGCTTCCAAGATTAAGAGATTGAAGATCTGGGTGTTGGAGCATCAAGATCTAAGAAAGAAGCAACAAATCCAGGTAAGAATCGACCTCTAAACCCTTCTGTAGATCAAACCCGGATTCTAGGGTTTTGGGTTTTGAAAAGTTGCAAAGAATCGCATAAAGGTCACATTTTTACGTATGAAAACATGTATAAAGCTTAGATTTAGCCTCATGGATGATAAACTAAGAGATTGGACGTAAAAAGTTATGATTTTGGGTTAAAAACGGACTGGTTCGTAATTTTTATACGATCTGCGAAACTGTATATTCATCCAGCGAATTTGCATATTCAATCAGCGAAACTGTGGATCTTCTTGCGAAACTATAGTTTCGCAGGTAGTTTCGCAGGCATGGTTTTCCAACGAAAGTTGGGCGAAACTGGCAACAAAACTGGCAGCGAAGATGCCAGCGAAACTGCCAGCGAAGGTGCTAGCGAAACTAGCAGCGAAACTGCTGGTGAAACTAGCAGCGAAAGTGTTGGCGAATCTAGCTGCGAAATTGCTGATCTTGCAGCGAAATTAGCAGCGAATTTAGGCAGAAAATTAACCCCTTAGAGTGTTAACTTGTCTGCAGATTTTGTAGTGGATCCTAGCCTAGAAAGCTTAGTCTAGAGGTTATTCGTGGTATCCAGGTGAGTTCTAGATCCCCTATTTATAAGTTTTCCATGTTTTGGGGCTATTATGCATACTAAATTTACGTTTTAAATGACCAAGATTTTAAGGGGTTTTAACAAGAATGATTTTTCTATAAGTAAATGTGCTATATAAATGTTTAAATATAAAAGTTTTTCGCGCTGACCAGGCAGTCCGGCCCCAGCCAGGGGCGTTGCCCCTTGGACCCCACTAGGGGCTGCTGCCCCTAGGACCCCGCTGTCAGAGGCTACCGCCCCCGAACCCCTGCTGTCCCGCGGCGGGTTATGTTTTATGATGGTTAGTACTTGGTATGTTATGTACTTAATAAGTTAAGTATTATATATTAAAGCGGAAGATGATATTAATGAAAAGTGAAACTTAATGAATGTTACCCCCGGGCCCGTTTGATGATGTAAAGTCTTGCAAGCACTATGATAGACTTCACTTATGTGAGTCTGATGTATGATGATAGATCTGTATTCATGAGCGGGCTATGTGCCTTGCAGTGTGGATCAACTGTTGGGGGTTAGCTACCGTATTCATGTGTACCGACAGGGAATGACATTTGTTGTCTATCAACATGGAGCTCTTGCTTTGTGCAATCTCATTTATGATGAAAGTGAAAGATAATGAAAGAATGAAAGATAATGAACATGCTTATTATGATGCAAGTTATCTTATGTACTATGATGTATGCATGGTCATTATATGAAGGATAAAGTTTATTTTTCTTATATTATTTAAAACTAGGACTCACTCAGCGAAGCTGACTTTTATGCATAATAGTTGACAGGTAAACGCTGATCCTGAGGATGGCACACGGAGCTACTTGGGGAGCTATGGATGGCATTCCTATTTATGAAATATTTATTGTAATTTAAGAACAATTAGCATGTTTTGTTTGAAATTAAAGGACAAATGTATGAGTACAATATGGTTTCTAAGTCTTAAATGAATGTCTAATTATTACCGCTGCAATGTTTTATTATTAAACTGATTTTATGCTATGATTAACCAACTGTGAGGCTTCCCGGGAACGGGGCCTTACAAGTTGGTATCAGAGCCAAAGTTTAAGAGAATTGGGTAAACTGTTTTCAAAACCTAAACTTAAACTGTAAATGGGACCGAATGAAGGATGCCAATCCAAGTAGCTACGTGCCATCAGGTAAAAGTTTCAAGTAAAACCAGAATTATGTGCGTGTGCTATTTGTTTTATGTGCTTGTAGATTTGAATACTGATATGTGTTCGGATAGTGATTGCTTGGGCAGGAGGGTAAGGTAAGTGGTTAATCACACTTGGCCACTGTAATTAAGGACTTACCGTACTTATAATGATCTGAGCAATTATCTTGAATAACCATTTTGGTGTTTGAATCTTATAGGAATTAGTTATGGCTGGTAGAAAATCTGGGAAGGCAACCCGAGGAGGTGCTCGTGGCGGGCGTACTACTGAGCCATGTGTCACCCGGAGCAAAGCTAAGGCTCCCGAGACTGTTCATGAGGAGTCAGACCTCCATAGTCACCTGGAGGGGGAGGGATCAGCCACCCTCAAACCCACTGTGAAGGAGGCTATCGCTGATGAAGTCTACAATGTCATGCAAAATGTCTTACCCTCGGTGGTGACCGAGGTGATCAAAGCAGTCAAGGATGGAGAGAAAGCTGAGAAGAAGGGGAAGGAAAGTGAGAAGAATTCAGGAAAGTCCACTGGGAGGACTGAGGAGTCTGAAGAGGAGCCATCAAACCCTAAGGTGGTAGTCCATGATGACGATAGTGATGAGGAGTCCGAGAGAGAGACTACTAGAGGGTGCAACTATGGGGCATTTCAAAGGTGCAAGCCCCCAACCTTTGACGGTAACGGCACTGCTACTGCCGCTCATCGTTGGGTTAGAGAGATGGAAGCGGTACTGGAAATTAGTGAGTGCCGAGAGGATCAAAAAGTTAAGTTTGCCACTTATTCCTTCGTAGACTCAGCGTTATGCTGGTGGGACAATATTGTCCAGGCTGAAGGGAAGCGATCGATAGCCAAAATGAAATGGTCTGAGTTGAAGGAGTTAGTGCTGGAGGAGTATTGTCCCCATCGGGAATTAGAAAAGATTGAAAAGGAGTTCTTGTATTTGAAGGCTGGGAACATGACTCATCAAGAGTATACCTCCAAGTTCAATGAACTTGCAAGACTTGTGCCAGACATGGTGACACCTGCATCCAGGAAGATCAAAAGATACATACAGGGTTTGCCTGTGGACATCAGGAGGTACATGATTGCAGCCAGACCGGGTACGTTTAGGTTTGTGGTGGATTTAGCTGGGAGGTTGTACGATGAGAGAGACCCAGTGCCTGTACAGAAAAGGTGGAGAAATGGAATGGGAACAAGAATGGAAATGAGAAGAGGTTCGGAGGTGATAACTTCCGGAGTGGAGAGAAGAGGATGAGGGTTGAGGATCAGTCTGGGAGACACGGAAATACTGGGGAAGGAGGTGCTTGTCGAAAATGTGGAAAATGTCATTCAGGGGAGTGCAGAGTTGGGACGGGAAAATGTTTCAAATGTGGAGGCGAGGGCCACTATGCTAGGGATTGCAAGGTGGGGAAGTGTTACCTGTGTGGCGAGATGGGTCATGCGGGAAGAGACTGTAATAAAGGAAAACCAGAAGGATCAGGAACGGTTAAAGCTGGAGATAAGGGAAGGGGTGACGGTTCAAAGGCGAAGGCGAGGGCATTCAACATAACTCGCGAGGAGGCCAGGGCAGACCCAGAAGTAGTTTCAGGTATGTTTCTGGTAGACCATGAATATGCTTCTGTGCTCTTTGATTCTGGTGCTAGTAGGAGTTTTGTGTCTGCTGCCTTTTGTCGTTTGTTGCATGATAAGAGTAGAAAGTTAGATGAGCCTTTCTATGTAGAAACAGCCATTGGTAAGTCCACTAAGGTAACTGAGGTGGTTGAGGATTGCCTGATTGAGTTAGATGATTGTAAGTTCCCTGCTAGGTTGCATGTTATGGCCTTAGGAGGTTTCGATGTGGTGTTAGGCATGGATTGGTTAGCTACCTATGAAGCCAATATAGTATGTAGTAAGAAGATAATTCGTCTAACAACGCCCGATGGTAGTTCTGTTACGGTTCGTGGAGAAAAGGTGTGCTGTGTACCGAAATTCGTGTCGATGATCACAGCTGAAAAGTACTTGGGACGTGGGTGCAACGCTTACTTGGCTTATGTAAAAGATGTGGATGCGCCAGAACCACAATTATCAGACGTGCCAGTAGTGCGCGAGTTTCCTGACGTCTTTCCTGAAGACCTGACCGGTGTGCCGCCTGACCGCGAAATCGAATTCCAAAATGATTTGCTACCGGGAGCACAACCTGTCGCTAAAGCACCGTATCGATTAGCTCCTTCGGAGATGGTAGAACTGAGGGACCAGTTGCAAGATTTATTGGATAAAGGCTTCATCCGACCGAGTATCTCTCCATGGGGTGCTCCGGTTTTATTCGTCAAGAAGAAAGATGGTAGCATGCGGATGTGCATTGACTATCGCGAGCTCAATAAACTGACAGTAAAGAATCGGTATCCGTTACCAAGGATCGACGACCTGTTCGATCAACTCCAGGGTGCCAGCTGGTTTTCAAGGATAGACCTGCGGTCTGGTTACCACCAACTGAAGGTGAAAGAACAAGACATTCCAAAGACAGCGTTCCGTACGCGTTATGGACATTACGAATTCCTCGTCATGTCCTTTGGTTTAACCAACGCGCCAGCTGCTTTCATGGACCTCAAGAATAGGGTATGTCGACCAATGTTGGATAAATCGGTGATAGTATTCATCGACGACATCTTTATTTATTCAAAAAGTGAAGAGGAACATGCCGATCATATTCGAGAAGTATTGGAGACGCTTATAAGTGAGAAGCTATATGCTAAGTTCTCTAAATGCGCATTTTGGCTACGAGAAGTTCAATTTCTGGGTCATGTGGTTAATCCCGAGGGGATCAGGGTGGACCCTGCGAAGGTTGAAGCGGTGATGCAATGGGAACCTCCAAAGATGTCATCCGAGATTCGCAGTTTCTTAGGCCTGGCAGGCTACTATAGGAGGTTTATCCAAGATTTATCCAAGATAGCTTCTCCTTTGACAAAGTTGACCCGAAAGGACGTGAAGTATGAATGGGGTACTGATCAGGAGAACGCCTTCCTAGAACTGAAAATGAGGTTAACTCAAGCCCCTGTCCTGACGTTAGCTGAAGGGAACGAGGATCTGGTGGTGTACTCGGATGCCTCGTATGCAGGATTGGGTTGCGTGTTGATGCAACGAGGGAAGGTGATAGCCTATGCTTCTAGACAATTAAAGGTTCACGAGGAAAATTATCCTACCCATGATTTGGAGTTGGCCGCGATGGTGTTTGCATTGAAGATTTGAAGGCACTACTTGTATGGGGTGAAGTGCACCATCTTCACTAATCATAAAAGTCTGAAGTATTTCTTTGAACAAAAGGAACTCAATATGAGGCAGAGGAGGTGGTTGGAACTGATAAAGGATTATGACTGCGAAATTCATTATCATCCAGGCAAAGCCAATGTGGTTGCTGACGCTCTTACCCGAAAAGGACGACCCGAACCAATTCGGGTGAGGGCTTACCAGATAATCATGACGCCTGATGTTATGAAACAAGTGAGGGAGTTTCAGGATGAGGCATTAAGAGAGGATAGAGTCAACTCTGAAAGGATGAAAGGATAAGTTTCAGACTTAAGGGAAAACACCCTGGGTGTTAGAACCCGATCTAGGAGAATGTGGATCCCTCTCTATGGGGATCTAAGGGAGAAAATCATGGATGAGGCTCATAAAACTCGATATTCCATACACCCCGGTGCCACAAAAATGTATCAGGATCTGAAGAAAGATTACTGGTGGCCGGGAATGAAGCGAGACGTGGCTAAGTACGTGAGCAAGTGCCTGACTTGCCTGCAAGTGAAGGCAGAGCACCAAAAGCCATATGGGAAAATCCAGCCCTTGGATATCCCTGAATGGAAATGGGAACACATCACAATGGACTTCATCACGAAGCTACCTCGCACGGCGAGGGGAAGCGATGCAATTTGGGTGATCGTTGACCGTCTAACAAAGAGCGCCCATTTCCTACCAATTCGTGAGACGTATTCCTCTGAGAGGTTGGCAGAGCTATTTATCAAGGAAATCATGGCTCGTCACGGTGTGCCAGTGTCTATCGTTTCGGATAGGGACACACGGTTTACGTCCAAGTTCTGGAAGAGGTTTCATGACTCAATGGGGACTAGACTGCATATTAGTACGGCTTACCATCCCCAGACAGATGGTCAGTCGGAAAGGACGATCCAGACTTTAGAAGACATGCTACGAGCCTGTGTAATCGACTTTGGAGGAAGCTGGGATGAGCACTTACCATTGGCGGAATTCTCATATAATAATAGTTACCATGCCAGCATTGGTATGCCACCTTACGAAATGTTGTACGGTAGGAAGTGCAGAACGCCTGTGTGTTGGGGTGACATCGGGCAGAAGGAATTGGGGAGTCTTGAAGTGATTGAGATCACAACTTGGAAGTTAGATAAGATTAAGGCGTTCATGAAAGCTGCAAAGGACCGCCAGAAGTCTTATGCTGATAAGAGGCGTAGGCCGATAGAATTTGAGGTTGGTGACAAGGTTATGCTCAAGGTATCGCCCTGGAAAGGGATCATCAGGTTTCGAAAAAGGGAAAAGTTGAGCCCAAGATTTATAGGGCCATTCCGTATTATCGCAAGGGTAGGAGAAGTGGCCTACAGATTAGAACTACCTGATGAGTTGAGTGGAATTCACCCTACGTTCCACGTATCTCATCTCAGGAAATGTCTGGCAGATAATGATGCATTTGTACCATTAGAAGACATTGAAGTCGATGAACGGCTAAATTATGTAGAGCAGCCGGTGGCCATCCTTGATTGGAAAGAGAAGCACTTACGGAATAAAGTGGTTCCACTAGTACGGGTACAGTGGAGACACAGAAAAGGGTCAGAATCTACGTGGGAGACTGAGGAGGAGATGAGGAAATTTTACCCTCAATTGTTTGATGACTGACAGGTTTCGAGGACGAAACCTAAATAAGTGGGGGAGACTTGTAACACCCCGAAAAGTCGAAACGAGTCATTAAGGATAATGGGCTTTGTGACATCTTGTAATTTTGGTTAATAAAAAAATTAACGCCGTTCATTTTTATAAGGACTATTTATACTTTTTATAAAACTTATGGTCCTTATTTTATTTATTTAGTTGTTGCCTTTAATTCTTTTCTTGGTGTATAGTAAAGATGTTGGATAATAATGATAACAATAATACTACAAATAATATTAATGAACATAACAATAATAATAACTAAATACAAGAGTAATAATAATTATGCTATTAATAATATTAATAATAATAGTAATAATAATAATAATAATAATAATAGTGATGATAATAATAAGAATAATAATGTTGTTACAAATAACAAATAATTTAGAAAATTTAATAAACTCAAGGGTATTTAAGTCCAGGGGGTTATTATGTTAATCTTGAAACTTTAGATATTCAAGTTTATGCATAAAATATTAAAACCAAAACCGCAGGGACCATTTGTGTAAATCAGGAAACATCACACCCAAACCCCCCGCCCACCCCGTTTTTCCGGTGGCAAGTCCGGCCACCGACGACCGCCTCTCCGGCCACCTTCAAACCATGGATTTCAACCGTTTTCTAACTCAAAATCGATCCCAAATCTCTCTAGTACACGTTTCGAACATGAATGCATCCGTTAAACGAAATTAAACGATCGGTTACAACCCCAATCGAAGGGGTAACCGAAGACTTCAATCCACTAGCCGTTCAGGCATTAAATCCTAATAATAACCTAATTAATTGAACCAAAATGATCGTTAAGCTATTCCCAATCGATTATCGACTTCAATTTCACCTGAAACTCGCGCACACACCACATACCATCGTCACCTTTTCCGCAAACCTGCAACTACTCGAACACCACTTTCGGGACTTCAAAACGTGAAATACTTAGAGGGCTTTTAATCCTCACCTCTGTACGAAGCTACCCACGAGTTTAATTTGACTTTCATCAACGTTTGCACATCAATCGGACATCGTTGAGGCCGCGACTTGTTTCCCTCATTGTTCATCTTCAATTTTCTATCAAAACGGGTAAAGTGATGCATCATCTTGTTCGTATTTACAAGGGGAATCAAAGCCCCATGTTTGTTTCCATTAACATAAACGATTCGACACTCAATTTGTGTTCAATCGAATTAGGGTTCTAAGAAATGGGGGAAACCTGTTTAGTTAGTGTTTAAAATCTTTTAAAACCAAAGTAAACCGCGGCTGAGAGCCTTGGTCTACTGGTTAGAACATTGCCCCACAAACATGAGGTCCCGGGTTCGAACCCGGGCACCCTCATGTTTTATTTTTAAGGATATTTAGCTTAGAAATCAATTTCGGAATATTTTTAATAAATATAAAAAATATTGCTATAAACTTTAAATATTGTTAAAGGTTACCAAATATTTTCTACAATTTTTTTAAGTGTAAATAAATGTATAACTTGTTAATAAAACATTTTAACAAGGTTTGTTTTTAATAAATTCTTAAAAAAATTATATAAAAAAAAGATTAATAGTTGTTATTGGTTCCAAACGCTATTCTTAATCTAAATTACTTGAATCGAAACTATTTTAGTTATAAAAAAATTTATCCAAACTTTATAAAGATTTTGCATATTATTATAAATGTTTTTACACCTTTGCATGAAATATAAATATATATATTTTTTTGAGAAAATATATGTAAATTCCATTGTTAAATTTAGTTGTTCGACAAACCCAAATTCACTTAAAACTCTAACCCTCGTTTAACCATTAAAGCTTATTAAACCTAAAACTTGTGAATATATATATAGGTGCATTGTGAAGGAATACGTTGGAACTACGCTTATTATTATTTCTTTTAAAACGTTATTTACATACATTTGATCAAGTGAGTATTTCCATACCCATTTTTCTTATTTTCACACTTTGGGGTGAAACATGTTAACTTATACTTTGCACTTGTAAACTTATTTGAGACTTGTAAACTTTATGGCAATTCATCATGTTAAGTTGTGGTTAGTTGAACTTTTGTGGTTACCATGTTATGGCGTTATATGTACAATCATTAACTATTGCTAGCCCAGCGAAGTCATAGATCTATGGGTAAGACAAGCCTGCTTGGTTGATCCAAGTACACTTAGCTGATCGTATATACTTTTAACGTTTGAGACTTGTAAAACATTGTCAAGGTTTGATTGTTGCATTGTTCATAGCATCCCTAATCACTATATTCACTAACTTATGACTTGAATTGCCATCTTTTATATACTTATGTATTAAAAACTATGGAATGCTCACCAACATTATTGTTGACCTTTTATTTTTAACATGTTTCAGGAAATGCCCAAGTTTGATTATCTACACATTGACGCTTGCAAATCTAGGAATGGACCTAGATTAATAAATAAAATAGAATGAATTGTTACATTCTATGTTTTGCTTTTATTTTCTTTGAAACTTATGATTGTAATGTGACAATTGAAACATATGTTTAAATTATATTTGGTTTATTAATAGCGTTATGTGGCTATGAACGATCTTAACTCTCACTCCTCGACATTTCCGCCGTCAAGGTTGGGGTGTGACAGATTGGTATCAGAGCCCATAACTATAGGGATCTAGGTTATTAGAAATGGTGACCTAGGCTATAGTATGCATGAACCTTATAACATTATATTTCTATCTTGTAAATTATATACTTTTCATGCTACATAATGCTATGCCTCTTATGTGCAATTTGATGCCTTAGCATAGGATTGCCTAAACATTGTTACTTGTCTCCCTAAACTTAACTTTGACTCTTTGACTCTCCCCGAACATGAACTCTCTTAATCTTATTCTCGTCGACACGTGGAATCTTATGCTTATGTTATGACTTGGATCTTTAGACGTTATGTCTAATCTATATAAATCTCATCAAGGTTTTGATTCTATGAACCTAAGAAATATTGTGTGACACATAGACACCTGTATCCTGGTTTTCCTGGCAAAAGGCCCTCGGGCTAAGGCAAGCATATCGCATAAATCCTACGGGACTAGTTATGCTTACCTGGGGATTTCTGGGATGAGTGATAAACTATGGTCAACATACACAAGTTTCTAAGGTAAATGGGTCAATTCACCTTGACGTGTCAACGTTTTCAAATGGTAATGCGTTACCAAATGGAAACATCCCGTATACCTTATAACCCTTAGCTTAACTTTGTTAAACTACTATCCTTTGTTATCCCCGTTCCTGTAACTAACTCGTTTTTGTATATTCAGCATGTCTCGTCACCATGGAAAGCGTGGAAGTTCTGACCGTAAGCTGGCTGCCATGATTGCCCGACAAATGGCTGCCGTTCTCCCGACTATGGTTGCTGAACTTAATAGCACACTAATGGCTAATAGCAACAACAACAACACCAATGGGAACAATAGTGGTGCTAATGGAGACAATAGCAACAATCAAAATGGGAACAATCAACAAGGGAACAACCGTACTTGCACCTTCAAACACTTCAACTCGTGCAAACCCACTAGTTTTAGTGGAAAAGAAGGAGCCACTGGACTTCTCGAGTGGTTTGAAAGTATGGAGAACACGTTCATTGTTAGTGAGTGCCCCAACGAGTTCAAGGTTCGCTATGCCACAAGTGTTCTTCAACAACGAGCACTCACATGGTGGAATAGTGAAAAGAGAAATCGTGGAACTGAGATTGCTTTGGCACTGCCCTGGGAGGAGTTTAAAGAGATTATGATTCAAAAGTTTTGTCCAAGGAGTGAGTTACAAAAGCTAGAGGAGGAATTCTGGAATCTTAAACAAGATGGTGGGAATCACTTGGCTTATTCCACCCGGCATCATGAGTTGAGTATGCTCCTACCACACATGGTGGACACCGTGCCCCGTAACATCGAGAAATTTATCAAGGGGGTGCCACCTCAAATTCAAGATGCCGTGGTGGGTAGTAGGCCCACGACTTTGGAGGAGGCGATTACCATCACTTGCACAGCTCACTGAGAATCATATAAGAGCTGGTACTATGTCGGCAAAGGGTTCCAAGTCTGTTACGAAGGTGATACCCGAGGCAACAAAGGAGGTAAGGGCCGAGTCATCTTCGCAAAACAAGAAGCGTAAGTTCATCCCGACACGCAACTATGCCGTGACCGCTCCTAATGCTCCTCAAAAACAAATGGTGGTTGCGAATCAAGCTCCCATGGCTAAGGTTTATGCTGGTCCACATCCTATGTGTAACACGTGCAAGTGTTGATACATGTATGTCCCTAGATCATGATTTGTAATGTAATGAACTTGTCTGTCTGTTTTTGATGTAATTGTAATGGATTAATGAAATGATATGAATTGGTTGGTACTTGTAATGTTTAATATTTCATTAATGAGTTGTGATTGAATTAATTGGGTTTATGAATGTTTGAATGAGTGTACATTAAGTTATATTAAATAGAACATTCAAACTTAACTTAATGAAGTTCTCATGCGGATGGCCCATGCGAATGGACCACACGCATGAATAACTTCATACGATTGACTCAATCGCACGACTGAACCAGGAGACTGGATCAGTCGTATGATTGACACATAAGATTGACTCAATCGCACGACTGAACACTCAGTCGTGCTGATGAATCAACCGCATGGTTCAATCGCACGACTGAACCATACTTATGGCCCAGTCGCACGATTGACCAATACTAACCTATAAATAGACCCAATTCGTGGGAAAACGTAAGCATTCATCCCATTACGACTCCAGACGTACCCTAGCCGTCCAGAAGCCTCCCAAATCGTTCTCCAAGTTCATAGAACACATCAGATCGGTTCCTAATCGATTTCTGACGTTGAAATCAATTCTTGATTGATTCATCGTGTGTTCTCACTGATTGGATCGCCAATCAAATAGGATTCCGCACTATTTGAGTTGGTTTAACACGCAATCACTCGGTATTTCGTTCAAATACCAGGTCCTAACAAGTGGTATCAGAGCTTTGGCTCTTGATTTCGTGTTGATTCAATCAAGATTGCATAAAAGTTTGTGTTTTTGCACGAAAAACGCAATCTTTTGCATCAAAAGTGATCTTGGACGTTCCCTGCTCATTGAAGTTCAGTTTCTACGAACTTAGACGATTTGGACTTGCGAAATTTCGAATTTTTACGGCTGAAACCCGTCAAACCTAGAAATTTTCGCAAAACAGCAGCTTCAGTCGCACGAGTGACTCATTCGCACGACTAGACTCATTCGCAGTGCTCATTCGCACGACTGGACCTAGTCGCACCTTCATTCGGACGACTGAACTCTTTCGCATAGCATAGCTCACACGAACCAGATTCATTCGCACGACTGAACCAATCGCCCTGTTCAGTCGCACGGTTGAACCAATCGCAGAGTTCATTCGCACGAGAGGACCATTCGCATTCTTCAGTCGCACCAGTTAAAGTTGATTTGATTAGACTCTAAGTTTAGTAACCATGGAAGATCAGATGTCAGCCTTTACTGCGGGGAAGGACTCAAGAATACAGAACCTGCTGCTGCTTGAGAGTGAGGTGGGTATTCACAATAAACCACCAAAGCTCTTGACTTTAGATGAGTTTCCTCACTGGAAGCAACGTTTTGAGATCTACCTCAATGGAGTAGATCCCAATCTGTGGGAAGCTATCGAAGTAGGGTATAGTACACCGGTGGGAGCAGATGGAGTAAAACTAACGTTGAGTGGGATGACTGATGCTCAGAAAGTAAAGTATAATGCTGAGAAAGAGTTTATGCTATGATAACTCAGTCTATCCCCAAAGATATATTCCACCAGTACTCAGAGAACAAGCAGTCCAAGAAACTGTGGGATGAGCTAGAGAAAAGGTATGATGGGAATGCATCATTAAAGGCAATCAAAGCAAAGGAGTTAAAGAAGGAGTTCGATAACTTCTCGTCAATTGGTAACGAGGGTTTAGATGAAGTCATAGACAGATTCTACCACTTGATGAGCGAGTTGCATACACATGGAGTGGAGACAACTATGGAAGAAAAAGTAAGCAACTTTGCTGATGGATTGCCTGATAAGTGGGCATCATTCGTGTCTAATCTTAGACAGAATGGTATACTTATAAAGCTGGATATAAATGACTTTATTCTTAGACTGCGTGAAGAAGCACTAAGGATGAAGTATAGAGCACAGAAGTCATCATATCCACAAAATCCAGCTTTATACAATGCCACGCCTCAAGCTAAGACTTCTGGAGCACCTCTCCAGACGCAGTTTGGGTCTAGCTCGTCATGGTCCTTCACATGCTTCTACTTTGGATCAGACACGTCAGGGTCATCATTACCCATTATATTGGATCAGAAGCAAGTGCTACGAAATTGAAGACCGAGAACCTCGGTAATGTGACCGTAGAAGTAGCACGAGAGCATATGGATCTTCTCGCTGTTAGTTCATTCATATGATGGACTTGTAGCTGGGAGATTGGAAACTGTCATTGGCTGATGAAGACTACGAGCAGGTAGATGAAATGGAGCTGGAAAGGATGGATATAATGTGGGCCTTAGCTAGCGCTGTCCGAAGGGCGAAGAAGTTTGTTAAGAAGACTGGACAGAATTTGATAGCTACTAAGGATACCACATTTGGTTTTGACAAGAGCAAGGTGACTTGCTTCAACTGTGGAGAGAAAGGGCACTTCAAGAGGGAATGTGTCAAACCAAAGAAGACGGGTAATGGGAACCCGTTCTCATCCTTTACTCACCAAGACAAGCAAGCCTCTAGTTCTACTTCATCAAACAAGGACCCAAAAGCCTTGACTGCTCATGATGATGAAGGACAGGACTGGAGTTTTAGATTTGTCAACCCAGAATCCAACATTGCCAGTGTTGAAGATCTTGATGATGATTCTGCGAGTGAGGGTGATATAGCAGTTGATATAGCATGTCACACAGTGAAGAAACAACTGCAGCTGAAGTCAGTTACACACCAAAGGAGGAAACTTCCAAGTCAGATTCAGAAAAGTCAGAATCACCAGAACCAGAGACGTCTGATGCTGCGTTGATGGCTAACTCCTCTGAAACAACACAGGTAAGTACAACTGACCAATTGTTTAATAATCATGCTTGTTCTAACTGTGATAAATTTAGGAATAGCATTGATGAAAAATTTGCTAGGTTATTAGATCACAATGAAACTTAGTAAAGGACTTACAACTATGCACTGAGGCCAATAGAGTTCTAAAACAAAATGAGCATAGTTATAAAGAAAAGATAGACCTATTGACTAAGCAACTTAGGGAAACCGAAGTAGTTGCCTTTAATCAATCAAATGACATTAGGTACTATCTAAACTCCCTAGAGGACACTAAGAAACAAAAGCAGTTCTAGAAGTAGAAGTTAATTCCTTAAAACAGAAACTGCATAGTTGGACTAGTTCTTCACACATAGTTCAACACTTAGTGAGAGAAAGAAATAATGGGGAGGGATTAGGATACAAAGTGGTTCCACCACCACCTACAAAGGGTTCCACCACCACCTGATACCTTGATGAACACCAAGTCTAGACCAGTAAACACAACCCAAGCAAGGATCATGTGGTGACCACTCCTCTTGTTACTGATCCAGACCATCATGTTCATCTACTGATCTGGAACAGAAACAAAAGGAGGCCACTTCAAAGGCAAAGGGTAAATTGCCTTGTGTTATCTGGAAATGAATTTGAAAAAGTTAACTTAAAGTCAGGGTCAAACAGAGTCAAATCAGACCCAAAAAGACTTCAAAGTTAATTTTTCACATGCTACAAGTCAAAACCAGTTAACCAAAAGTTGAACAAGTTAAACAGTTTAAATCAGTTAAATTTGTTAAACCAGAGAAAACATCAAACATGCAAGAGTCAAAACTAAGGTGATTGATGTTACTAAAGTGTCCACGCATTCTCCACAAAGAAAGTCAAACTATAAGGTTGATAGCAGATGTGCTACAACTGTGAGAATGTGGACATATTGCTTCCTATTGTCCTTTCTATCAGACACCTAGAAGAATTGATCTTCAGGACTCGACCTAGGTCTTTCTAAGAGGAGTTCTCTAACTCCACCTAGAAGATCTAGTGAACCTAAGTTCAACCTGTAAGCCAGACGACTGTTTATCATAAACCGGCATTGCACAAATCTGGCTATTGAAAGAGAAGACTACCTGTGTGACTGATACTGATGACAAGAGGAATCTGAGTTACCCTCACCTTCTAATGTCAATGGTAGAGTTTGATGTGTGATGCCTCTGGGAACCCAAGACAGTAAGGCTTGGTTCCTAACCTAAACTAATACATTTACTTGATATGTGCAGGGTTTTCGGTATAGCGCTGAGACTACACGTGGATTATCGAACAGCGGAGCATCCAGGCACATGACAGAAATAGAGCCCTTTTAATCAAATGTCAAACAAATAAAAGGAGGGCATGTTTCCTTTGCAGGAAACAAGGGAGGATACATCACAGCACAGGGAGAAGTGGGAAATCAGAAGTTAAGTTTGATAAGGTAACTACGTTCAACAACTTCAAAATAACTTGCTTTCTGTTTCCCAAATCTCGCGAAAGGATTTAAAGTCATCTTCGACAACAACAAGTGTTACGTGCTGAGAAAGACTATATGATTCCAGAGGATCAAGTTCTGATGACTGCTTCAAGATATAAGGACCTATATGTCTTGGATCTGTCAACAGCTGCTCCAACGGATCAAGAGGTGCATGCTTTCTATCTAAATCTACTGAGAAGACTCAATCTCCTGGCATAGGAGAATGGGACACATTAGTCAAAGGAAGATGAATCACTTGATTCAGAAGGACTTAGTGAGAGGAGTAAATGTCAAGAACTTCCAACTTCCTGACTTTGTGTAGCTTGCAAGAAAGGCAAACAGACAAAGAAGTCTCATAAGGAAAAGAAGTTCATTCAATAGAACTTCCTCTTGAACTTCTTCACATGGATCTGTTTGGTCCAGTCAGTACAAGGAGCATTGCAGGCGATCTGTACTGTTTTGTGGTCACTGATGACTACTCAAGTTCACTTGGGTAATGTTTCTGAAATCCAAATCAGAAACATTTGAGTCATTCAAGGAATTAGTCACCACTCTGGAATCTCTCTACAAGCTAAAGGTTAGACAGTACGCTCAGACAACGGGACCGAATTCAAGAATCAATGGATGGAGGCATACTGCAAGGAAAGGGAATTGTTCATCAATTCACTTCAGCTTACACGCCTCAGATGAATGGTGTTTGCTGAGAGAAAAATAGGAGCTTGATAGAGACTGCACTGACTATTCTAGCGGACTCGAAACTGCCTATCCAATTCTGGAATGAGGCAGTAGCAAATGCATGTTATACACTTAATCGAGTCCTAATAGTCAAGCGCCACGGAAAGACATGTTATGAGCTACTACAAAGACCGCAAACCGAATTTGGAGTATCTTGAACCTTTTGGCGCGCCATGTACACTTCTGAAGAAGACGCAAGAAGGAAAATTCAGCGAGAAGGCAGATGAAGGAATCTTTCTAGGATACACATACCGAATAAGCGAGTTTACAATAACTCAACGGGTCTTGTAGAAGTGTGGTGTAATGTCGACGTTCAGAGATATACCACACCACCTACAGGAAAAGGACCCGCCTACTTCTTCGATTATGATGGATTCTTCAAATCCTTCAACATACCTCTCTCTCCCTCGGATGATGAGCTAGCAACTAGGATGATGTATGATATTCTGAATACACCATCTAGCACACAGGGAGAATCATCTACTCAGTCAGGGGGAGTAGTCAACGACAGTGACTCCTCCTCTGAAGATGAAGCTGAAGAAGATGACCAGAACAGTCAGGAGGAACAGGTTCCAGTTCCAGCAAGTCCACAAGCATCTACGAGTGATGCACCTTCGACTTCAGAACCTCAAACTCCAACTACCTCAGATGCAGAACCAAATGTTCATAATCTTGGCTCTGAGGTAGCTGTTCCTACTACTCCAGGATCACGACTAAATGTTTATCATCCCCTTGACAATGTCATTGGAGATGTCAGATCAGGAGTACAAACCCGAAATCAGTTGTACTCAGCTGATTACGCCTCGGTTATGGAGAAAGGTTACATTCATGATGGTGCCTATCGATGTTTTGTCTCGCAGGTTGAGCCAAAATATGTCAGTGAAGCACTCAATGATGAGGCGTGGGTGAGTGCCATGCAAGAAGAACTTCTGCAGTTTAAGAAGTTAGGTGTATGGACACTAGTTGATAAACCTAAAGGTGCTAAAGTCATTGGCACTAAATGGGTACTAAAATGCAAAAGGATGACCAAGGGGTCATTATCAGGAACAAAGCTCGACTGGTGGTTCAAGGTTTTCGCCAAGTCGAGGGAATTGACTACAATGAGGTGTTTGCACCCGTGGCAAGGATGGAAGCTATTCGTATCTTCCTTGCCTATGCATCGTACATGAAGATCAAAGTCTACCAATTAGATGTAAAGAGTGCATTCCTTCATGGGAAATCAGAGAAACAGTCTACGTGAGTCAACCAGAGGGTTTTGAAGATCCCTATCATCGGGATAGAGTCTACAAGCTTGACAAAGCTTTATATGGACTTCATCAAGCTCCTCGAGCTTGGTATGAGAAACTCTCAACTCATCTTGTGAAACACGGTTTTCGCAGGGGAGTAATTGACTGTACACTGTTTATCAAGGAAAAGATGGGGACCTACTGCTTGTACAGATATACGTTGATGACATAATCTTCGGGTCAAAGAACGAAGAGTTATGTAAAGAGTTTGAAGCAGTAATGAAGAAAGAATTTGAGATGAGTGCCATGGGGGAGATGAAGTTCTTTCTCGGGTTACAGGTGGATCAAACACCTAATGGGATCTTTCTACATCAGACCAAGTATGTAGGAGACATTCTCAGTCGCTTTGACATGGAGAATGCTTCTGCTGCTGGGACTCCACTTGCTACTAATCATGATATAGCACCGGATGATAATGGAGATCTAGTAGATGCCACTATGTACCGAGGAATGATCGGATCCCTCATGTATCTCACTGCCTCAAGACCTGATATTATGTATGCTACATGTCTATGCTCAAGATATCAGGCTAAACCAAAGGTCAACCATCTGATTGGGGTCAAGAGGATCTTTCGTTATCTGAAGGGTACACCTACACTTGGACTGTGGTACCCTCATGATGATGACTTTGAGCTTACCGCGTATAGTGACTCGGATTACGGGGGCTGCAAGATGAACTACAAGTCTACATCAGCAGGGTGTCAATTCTTTGGGAGAAGATTAGTTACCTGGCAGTGTAAGAAGCAGACATCGGTTGCCTTGTCAACCTGTGAAGCCGAATATGTTGCTGCTGCAAGTTGCTGTTCTCAAATCATCTGGATTCAACAGCAAATGCGGGATTACGGTTTAAAATTCTCATCTACTCCTATTTTTGTTGATAACTCTGCTGCAATTGCAGTAACTAAAAATCCGGTCCAACATCCTAAGACCAAACACATCGGTATTAAATACCATTTCATAAGGGATTGTTTTGAAAAGAACTTAATTGATGTGGTTAAAATTAATACTGATTTTCAACGCGCTGACCTCTATACTAAAGCTTTTGATAAACCACGTTTTCAATATTTATTAGAGGTCAACGGTGTTAAAAAGAAAAGTGAGGTAATTCCTGATGATGAAAATGTGTAGTCCGATGTCGTGTACTTAAATTTTTTTTTTATTTATTTTGATTTGTTTATTTGATGTTTATTTTATTTAAACTCATGTTCTCTTGCTGTGTATTAAAATCCTAAAATAATTAAACCAGAAATGATTTTAGTATTTTAGGGGGAGAATATGTCAGCAAGATAACATAAAAAAAAAAAAAAAAAAAAAAAAAAAAAAAATGAGGAGAAGGAGTAGCAAGCTGAAATAAGGTAGATTGTATCTGTGATACCGATTCAATACCTCTGGAAAATGATAGTACACAGGAACGAATCAAGAGGGACTTTAAAATTTAAGTTTTAGTAATATGCAAAAGTTCAAAGTAATAAATCTGTGTAGTCTAAGCAATACCAAAAGGAAAGATGATAGAAAACTGGCAACTCCTAAGGTGACACAAAGAAAGTAGACTTAGAGGCTGCTAGACCATATATGATATGTTGGTAGATTCAACACAATAGACAACTAGACCTGATTGGTGATTTCAAGATAAAACTAAAGTGTTCAACTGACTGTGGGCGTCCATCTTATCACTGGTTAACACAATCAACAATATTCCAATAAGGGGTAATGAGCAATTAAACGCCACAAATGTGTGCGGATGACCATAACTAGAGCAAAGCAAAGAAAAAATGAAAGACAAATGCAATAAAGCTAATGACTTAGGTTGTTGGTGCATTTTGTGCAAAATAAAATAAGCTGCTCTAACAAGGAGATAGGTTGTGTGCCTCTCTGCTGTGCGATGGCACTGACCTGAGGATAAGCATAACCTAGATATTCTAGAATTCATTGTTGTTTGCCGCCTCTCTGCTGTGCGATGGCACTGACCTGAGGACAGGCTTCTCTTTGAAAGCTCTAAGAATAGTCTCTTCTTGTAATAATACCCGTAGACCGCTCAAAAGCTCCTGAGGGATGTTGATTACCATATAAGTGTGGGATCCACAAATGTTAGTTGAAATAATTACACCTAAATTAGTCACCAGTCTGTGTCAAAAGTCTGTGTATGGATTTAAGTGGACAAACATACTGACAATCATTGTGGCTACTTTCTCAAAGGTCCAAATCAATGTGAAAACCTAAGAGTTTCAGTATGATTTCCTTATGTTGCTAACAACTCAGGATGAACACCGAGAACTTGAGCATCAAAAGGTTTTATAACAAGTCTCAAATGATTTGAATTACCTGTATGATTCCAAAAATTGAATTGGTCCAGATGTGATCAACCTAAGTTGAAGCTATCTACTCCCGATTCAAATCCCGTAGATATCAATCTCTGGTTTATCTCTCACAAAAAGCCAAAAATATGTCTGATTATGTAATTAGTTTAACTTCTTAAATTAGTTCGTTTTTTTTAAGTTTTAACTTGAGTCGGTGTCGGACTACATCAGAAAATTCAGAAGGAATAAACTCACTAAAAGGGTCATGTCTGAGATGACCATATGTTCTTTGAAAATTATATCAGTCACGTCTGAGGTGACAAAGTATTTTTAAAAGGGTCACGTCTGAGGTGACCAAAGTGGTTAAAATGATCACGTCTGAGGTGATCAAAGTGTTTTCTAGATTAAAAGGATCATGTCTGAGATGATCAACAGTTCATAACGTTAATTAAACTAATATAAAAGAGTTAAAGGTAAATTGGGAAAATAGCAGAAAAATTAACTAAGTATGACCCATTCGTACGAATGGACCATACGTATGGTCTAACCATACGAATGAAGTCCATTCGCACGAATGGAACACACGATTATTCCAATCGGATGCTTATATGCGAACGAGTGAGTCAGTCGCACGACTGAACTTCAGTCGGACGACTGGAGAAGGGCGACTGACCCAATCGCACGACTGAGTCCCACTCGCACGACTGAAAGGTGCGAATGAACTCAGTCGCACGATTGGAACTTGAGTGGATATAAATAGAGGGGAGTCGGTCGCAGAGACTCTTCATTCGCAAAAATCGCCCTAAATCGCATATAGTACCGTTACTCTGCCCAAATTTTCTCTATTTGATTTTTATAGCTGATTCTGTGTCACTGACTTTCGCTCATCATCTTACAGGTATATTGAAGTAATATTCCATCGAAATCTGATAGAATGAAACCCTAAATTGATGAATGCGACTGTAACAGGCGAACCGAGAATGTCAAACCCTAATAACCTATTAAAACTAAGTAATATGTTAAAATTGGTTAAAATAGGTTATTAGGGAAGTATAGGCGACACTAAAGAACCGGTTAATTGAATGTTAAAACTTGTTCTGCGTGGATTTGATCTTGGGACGACTGAAACGAATGAGACAGACGACTGGTCGTCTTGATGAACTTCAGTCGCACGACTGAAGGGTGCGAATCACTTAATCGCACGACTGAACCATGCGAATGAGACTCAGTCGCACGACTAGTGTAATCGCACAAGAGTTCATGCGCATGAGCCCAGTCGCACACTCAGTCGTGCGTATGAGGTCAATCGCACGTCTGAACCTCAATCGCATGATTCAGTCGCACGACTGGCTTCAGTCGTACATCCCCAATCGCATGACAGAAAATGTTTATTTAAAGTTTAAGTGTTGCTTTATACTCTTAGCCAATGAAACTAACGTTTATGTTATTATGTGTTACAGATGGCGGGTCATTGGAATATGAGCACTAAGCACAACATTTGTGCTCACCTGGACTTGACTTCCAGGAATGCAGCAGACTTTGCTGGCATTATTACTTTCCTTCAGAGATCGAGGATCGCGTATGCTATATCTACTCCCTGCACACCTTACAGATCAGTGCAGCAGGCCTTTTGGGCTGGAGCATCAGTCGACCGATCCACCGAGCCACACTGCATCAGGAGCTCGATCTTCGGTGAGGCTATCACCGTTTCTGAGGAGGATCTGAGGATAGTACTTCAGTTCGGGGACGATGCTGAGTGTCCCACACGTTTACACCCCCTCACTGTCCGTGGATGCTTCATGAGAGCCAAGTACTCTGGGGACATCAACGCCGGGGTACTCAACAAGAGTAACCTCTGTCCCCAGTTCAAGTACTTGGCCCACGTGCTGCTGAAGTGTATAGCATCACGGAAGGGTGGTTTTGATGAGCTCTCGGACCAGATCCAGAACGCTTACGCAGCGTTGGTGCTGAACCATCCGTTCAGCTTCTCCAGGATGATATTCAGCTACTTAGTGGAGAACCTCGAGGTAAGGGGAAGGAAGGCTTCTGTATGTACCCTAGATTCTTACAGATGATCATTGATCAGAAGCTTCCTTCCCTACCGAAGGAGAAGGAGGATGCCGTTATCCTCGAGGTCATGGATGACACGACACTTGGACGGATGAAGGTCTACAGGGGAAGCAGGTGAAGCCCCCTGTCAGGAGGTTATTTGGGCATCTGGCCCGGGCTGATTACGTGGCGCCAGCGAAGAGGAAGTGGCGTCACGAGGACAGTGACTCAGACGTGGAGCACATTGCCATACCAGAGTCAGACTCTGATGATGATGATAGTGGCGATGCCGGGGATGACATGCCTGCCCCATCTAGAGGCACAGATACAGAGACTATTCCCCCGGGGTCAGCCACTGCCGGAGAGGTCGCAGAGATGGCCGGCTTCCATCAGGAGTTTGTCGCTGGTGACATGGAGGAGGAGGAGTCAGACGAGGAGCCCCTCACCAGGACCGTGGGAAGCAAAGTCGTTCCCACAGACCACGGGCTAAAGGTGGTCGGTGAGCATCCGAGGGACTCCTCGGCGAGAGATACTGACCCCAACTATGTTCCGGGGTCAGGCAGCAGAGTTGCAGGGGGAGCATCCACTTCCTCCGGGACCAGGAGGAAGCGGATGGCTCAACCACATGGGATGAAGAAGAAGAAGCGTCGGTTGACCTTCGTGACTTCCACTTCTACCACCACAGCCACCACCACCACCACTACTGAGATCCCATCCATCACCACAGCCACCACAGCCACTACTCCTACCACCACATCCACCACTTTACCCACCACCACTATATCTATCCCATCCATCACCAGACCATTCACCCCCACTTCACCACCATCGACCCACCGACCCATATTCACCACAGCCACTGCCACCACCACTACACATCAGGCTGGACCGTCAGCCCAGCCCTCACAGGTACATGGATTCACTCTACCTCACATTGGGGTAGAGGAGCAGCTCTCAGCGCTTAACCGAATGGTTATGCGTCTGCTTGCTGCTGACGAGGAGAAGGCGGCCCAGATCCGCAGACTGACCGACTTGGCTGCTGCCCAATCTCAGCAATTGGCAGAGCAAGCTCGGGTCATAGACCAGCAGAGAGTTGAGGTGGCCCAACTCCAAGATACTCAGGCTCAGTCAGCCAAACGTATTGAGGAGTTGGAGTCGACCAACAAGACGATCATGCTGAGGCTGAAGGGGTCGAAGGATGAACCCCTGAAGCTAAAGGAGGGTGACGGAGACGACGGAGACGATGATGATGATGAAGATAAGGATGATGATGAGGGAGATGATGATGATGAGGAGACAGAAGAGGAGAGGACAGAAGGACACGATGATGATGACGAGGCAGACGGAGGGGATGCGGCTGCATCGGCCTCTGCCTCAGGTCAGGAGCGCAGATCCAAACGTCGACAAGACCAGTCATCCACTACTTCTGCTCCTCCGAGTGACACACCACAGATTCAGGATCAAAGTACTGATTAGATGTTTTATTTGTTTATTTACTTTGTACTTGAATCTTGTAATGAAAAACAAATGTATTAAATGTTTATATATATATTAAGTTAAGTTAATGTATGTCTGTTTGATTAATTACTAATGATTTATGTGTTGAATGTTTATATCAAACAGATCCAAACTTTCAGAGGGATGAGTTTGACTTTACTCCCCTTCAAATGGTCAAGACTCAGTTAACTATGATTCTTGACCTACAAGGGATAGTAAGACGGTCTGTGAGTTATACCCCTGAAGAAGGGGAGATAATTCACGACCTGTCCGATGAGCAAATAGCTGATATGTTCAAACTCAATTCCGATGAAATCGTGAAGGATGCTCCAACAGTGGACTCAATCAGTGATGAGGAACTGAACGACATTGATGAGGTTGAGATTGAAGACATCACTGCTGAAGAGTATCCTCAGTACGCTGACGCCGAGGGAAATGTGGTCCCCAATTTGGGTGAATCCCTCGTCAGTGATACCTTTGAGGTACTCAACAAGATGGAGCAAGAAGCAGAAAAGACTGCAGAAACAGCCCAAGCCTCCAATGCAGATGTTGATATTCGCAAGGCTGAATGGGCTGCCTGTTTTGAGGAAGTACGAGCCCAGCGGGCTGCACCAAAGAGAGATGCCTACACAAAGCTCTACAAAGTCAAGAAACACCATAAGGTGTCGGGCAGGATTATCTCTTGGGCATATTTTGAAGACCTTAACGCGTATGCTGTTAAGAGGGAGCAGGGCATAGAGTACTTCAGGTTCCCACATGATCTGAAGACTCTACCTGGTTTTGAGCTCAACCAGCTGGCTAAACTTAAGCTGCTGTATGCTGACCCGAGGAAGATGTCAGGCTGGTTTGAGGACTGCCCTGAGGAAAGAGTACCACACCAGGTGGGTCAACTTCAAACCTCAACAACCTACGAGGTATATCAGACGGTCTGAAGTTGATCCCAGGACTGGAAAGCCAAAGATAGTGCTGAAGTGGAGTCCTCCGCGAACCATGTCAAGAATCCCTCTAAGGGAAATGCCACAGGACTTCACTCCCCACTTTAAATGGTGGTACTACGATTGGAGAACAGCTGAAGCGGTCATAGTTCTAAACAGAGAGGGCCAAATGGATACTATCCGGGTATTCGACCCAATGTGGCTAACCAACTTATCTGCTAATGATGTTTACACATTATATAAGTGGCCACTGTTCTATGACACGCAAGATATTGTATAAGCCCTCCAATTCCAAAACGTCATAAGACTCTGCTTTGCTTTTGAGATACACGCAGGAGTCACTAAAGAGGAGAAGTACAAGAGATATAAGGAGGTTATGCAGAAGACAAGAGAATAGAGAGATCTAGGTCCAAGGGGGAGTTTGTTGATACATGTATGTCCCTAGATCGTGATTTGTAATGTAATGAACTTGTCTATCTGATTTTGATGTAATTGTAATTGATTAATGAAATGATATGATTTGGTTGTTACTTATAATGTTTAATATTTCATTAATGAGTTGTGATTGAATTGATTGGGTTTATGAATGTTTGAATGAGTGCACATTAAGTTATATTAAATAGAACATTCAAACTTAACTTAATGAAGTTCTCATGCGAATGGCCCATGCGAATGGACCACACGCATGAATAACTTCATACGATTGACTCAATCGCACGACTGAACCAGGAGACTGGATCAGTCGTATGATTGACCTATAAGATTGACTCAATCGCACGACTGAACACTCAGTCGTGCGAATGGATCAACCGCATGGTTCAATCGCACGACTGAACCATACTTATGGCCCAGTCGCACGATTGAACAATACTAACCTATAAATAGACCCAATTCGTGGGAAAACGTAAGCATTCATCCCATTACGACTCCAGACGTACCCTAGCCGTCCAGAAGCCTCCCAAATCGTTCTCCAAGTTCATAGAACACATCAGATCGGTTCCCAATCGATTTCTGACGTTGAAATCAATTCTTGATTGATTCATCGTGTGTTCTCACTGATTGGATCGCCAATCAAATAGGATTCCGCACTATTTGAGTTGGTTTAACACGCAATCACTCGGTATTTCGTCAAATACCAGGTCCTAACAAGATCCAGATCCACAACCACTATACCGACTCGACAACCACCACCATCCTCAACTACAAAAATCACAGTCATCAACCACAACCCTGATACTTACCATCACCGCTAGCTACCACGACAGTAGACCGCCCGAATACTTGAAAACGTGGCCGCCAAACCCTAGTTGCTGCCAACTTCATCGAAGGATATCTTCTTCACCACTGCGAATCTCAACAAATCACGACCACCACTGGAACCAGCGTGACGAATGGAAGAAGATGATGTATAGTTCGCGTCATGACTCACCGGAAGAGGTCGCCAGAACCCTAGCCATCGCTAGCTTCTCTCTTCCATATCTCCTTCGTTATTGATTTTCAGATCAAACCGAGGCAACCATTGGATTCAAGAGGTCGTGTTTAGTGGGGGAAGAGGTTCAACCGGTCATCTTCACCGGATTATTTTTTTCGGCCACCGTGGGGCGCCGTGGTTCGCGAGAAAGGTGGCCGGAAACCTAGAGAGACTCATCCGCATCTCTCTTTTTATTCTCCTGATTGTGTGTTTTGTTGAGATATTTTGTTTGTATTAGGGTCTAAGTTTGGTATATGGACTATTTTTATTGGGCTAGGTTCTTAAAATCTTTGTGTGCGCTAGTCAAAATTAAAAAAAAAACATTTGGGCCTCAAGTTGTGTAGGATAAATCCATTCTTATACATTTTGGGTTGACCTCAAGTGGTGTAGAGTGTGGTTATGCTTTGTCGGGTCATTAAAACAAAGTTAAAAAAAACTTATAATAATATAATATTTTGTTATTTTGGGTGAGAAAGTGAATTTAATATCTTGTTTGAAAATGTCTTTCTCTGACGATCTCGAATCAGACAATGCCACAACGGCACAAAGTCGCTTTGATTGTTTTGTAGGTACAAAGAAAGAAAAATTGTCACATTTGATTGATCGATTTCTAAAGGTGGCAAATAATCTAAAGAAGCATGTTCAAGATCTCAATAATCATGAACAAATTCAAAAGCTTCTTGAATCTCTTCCATCCGAGTGGAGTCATCAAGTTAAAATGCTAAAGCAAGAAAAAAATTATGTTGACACAAAACTTATGGATATGTTCAACATGCTAAAATCTCTCGAGCTGAATATCAAAAGAGAATAATTTCAGCAAGTCCTGTTCCCACATCAAACCAACAAGCTTAATACTGATCTTATTTCTTCTGTAACAAGCATACTTGATTACAAAGTCAAGCTGATTGAAAAGATGAAATTATTGAGAACTAATTTGCATTCAAATGTTAAAATCAAAGAAAATTGTAAAGCTCTGAGAGTTGATAATGACAGTAAACCTAAATTTGAGAGAAATGAGGATGATGAAGATGAGAAAGATGATAATGAAAAGAAAGAATCTGAGGATAAAGAGATGATACAAGTCAAAACAGAGGAACAATAAAGAATCACAAAGGTTTGCAACTGTGAAAAGAGCTTAGTTGCAGAAAGAATTATCATGGATCTTCCTTATGAGACTGTTCAGGATATGTGTTCTTCTTCTTGCAAAATCCGGTTATTTGGGATTTATAAGGCAAATAGATTTTATTGGAAAATGAAAAAGAATTAAAAATAATTAATCAGGAATTAAAGAAAAATGAAATTGCTTTTTCAAAATACTTAGTGAAGCATTGGCTGAAAATGATCTATTAAGAAGAACCATTTTGGAGCGTAACATTGAAATTAATATTTTATGAGAAAGGGTTATTTTAGCTCAATTTGAAACGACACAGCTTCAAACAAAGCTTGATAAATGGACCCTTTCACATATGAAAAAGGATTAGCTTATTGCTAGACAACATAGGGCACGGGTAAAAAGTGAGATTGGATATCATTCAGACGGTGAAACTGTCAGTTCCATCTCCATCTACTCTATGTTACTCTCCAATTCCCAAACTTCATTCAACAAATGATTTAATTGAAAAGGATACTGACAATTTGCATGCAGGTTTAGAGAGAGTGAATCTTAAAGAGGTGTGAGATGATTATGATTCTACAATTAGTATGAGATATAATAAACTGAATGCTGATAGTCAAGATAATGATTGTTCAGTTCCAGCTGTTTGTAAATCTGTACATACTGTTTCTTCTAATTTATTTGATAAGTTTGAAGCAGGTGAAATTCCTATCTTTGAGCCTGTCAGGATTGTGAAAGAGGAGATAAATCGAGAATCACCTAATCATCAAGTCCCAACAACAACACATCATATTCCTGTCAATCAAGATCCATTAGAAGCAGATCTATGTATACGAGACTAGATAAGCATAGTGTTGGATTCTTTATGCCCAAGACACATAGAACATTGATGTGGTTAGTACGTTATGATCCAAGTCGGGTCATACCCAATAACAAGCTTAGCAAACACCAATTAATATTTAATTGATGATATGATCATGCAATTAAATAAATACACCAATTTAGAAAATGGGTTTTCTAAATAAGTTGCATATGAGATTGAACAACTTATATGGATATTTTGTTCATGGATATTATTTGTAATGTTGTTTAATTTAGTTAAATAACATCAAATAATAAAAGTGTGTGTATGTTATATAATTAAAAGGTTAATTATATATATATATCTTTATTAATCTTTAGTTTGACAAAAGATTAATAGATAAGGACCTATTGGGAAAATAACACAAAATGGAACAACCCTAAAGGGTTTCGGCCGCCCCCTTGTGGCAGCCCCATTCATTTTTGTTTTGTGGTTGTTCTCTCTTTAGTTTGATGCTCTCCAAGAACACACACATACTCTCCAATCTCTCATCTCTCTCATATATGCAAGAACCTCAAGGCTCAAACCCTTCTATCTAGAAGATTATCTCGGTTGTAATGGAGTATTCCAGCAGCTTTGATTTCGGCTGAAAATGGGTGTTTCAGCAGCCTATAGGTTCTGTTTTGGTGCTCAAATCCTAGCAACAATGGTGTTTTCTTAGAGGCTTGTGGGTATGGACACTTGAGGACATCTACTTTGATGTTTTGGCCATTCAAGAGCAGCCTTTTCTTCACCCGAATCACGTTTTTAGCAGCCCTTATGGAAGGTGTTTCATTCACATTTTCAGCAGCCTACAAAGGTAGTTTGTTGATGTTGTTTTGGTTGTTTCCTTCTCTTGATAGCTAGTTCAAACACATATGAATGATCCTTATGTTTTGGGTTTGTTGAAACAAAGTTATGGACTTTTAATTTTCAGATTATAACATGATATTAATCTATTATTCCGCTGCGTTTTTCTAAGTTTAAATGGTTAAACTAGTTTGTTAAAGGTCCAACAAACCCATCATTGGCATCTAGAGCCGGATATGTGGATGAATAGCTTCATTTGTCCTTGTAAAATTGGTTTTATAGGACTTTAACAACCTCATAGGGGCTGTTTTGTGATGATATGATGATACCCCAACCTTTCAAGGTTATATCTTGCATGCTTATGATTAAATCTTGAAAGGATGACATCAAATGGTTGATTGTGTTGTTTGGACATAACCTAAATGTTTTGGTTCATGTTGGCCAGAACTTTAAGGTTATAAAAGGGGTTCATTTTGTTCTTGAAATGATGTATATGGATACATATTTTAGTGCATAACATAGCCTTGACCATGTGTGTTTTGGATTTGGTTGTTTGTGATTTTGTCATGTTGGTTGTATTCATTCAAAGGGTTGTAATATTATTCTTTTGTGTTTGTATTTGGGTTGTAATTTATTTATTTATTTGGTTATGTAATAAATAGAATAGATGCATTTCTTTTATTAGAAAATTGTATTAGGATATGATTTTGTAAAAGAAGATGCACAAGAAGAAGACCCAAAAGGAAGGACACAAAAGACATGGACACTTGAAGCATTTGGATGTGGAATCAAGTGGGAGTTCATGGACACATATGATGTCATTGTTAACCCTTAGGAATGACCTTATGACAACACTTGTGATGGCAAACAAGTGTAGTCAACTTAGTGGCTATGGTTATGCACATATGTTTGTATGATTATGCTTGTTTGTTGTTTGTTGTATGATTGTTGTTTGATATTTGGATATGCAAAACAAACTCATTAGCAAACTTAACAAGCTAGAAATTTATGGTTTCTAATCATTAAGTGGTTAATAAAAGGTTATTAAAAGGATTAATGATTTAATAAAAGAGGTTTTATTAAAAATAAACCATAGGGTACCATGTATTTGAAAGCATGCGAATACAAGGTACATAGATTTTTCATAACTAGAATTAATGGAAACTTAAATCCCTTTGGTAACAAGTCTAACACCATCCTTTTACACGACACTCGAATTTCTTGGGAACTATTTGTGGGATAAAGGTCACCTAACCACTTGTAGGGAACTTGTATCTTTGAGGTGAGTCTAACGTACTTGTGGGATAAAGGTCACCTAACTGCTTGTATGTGAAAACTCACACGTGTGTGTAAGTAGGACGACTTGAATTGGAAACCATGTGATTAGGGTCACCGAAGCATGGCGTACAATGGTGTTGATGGGATTAAACATGCCGACTAAACATATGATGTTTAACCGATCCCATAAGACTAGAAGTTGCAATAGGTTGCAATTGTCAACTGTTGACTACCTTGTTAATTTAAATAATGGGATAAAGGTCACCTAACCATCATTTAAATGTAACGTTGGTTTCTAGATTTTAATTATTAATTGTCTATGAGACATGTAAAGGGTATTAATAGTTAAAATGCAATTTTTCAGAAATACTAAAATGAACTTTGTAATTTTGTAATAATGGCCGCAACCACGATGCCACTACCCCGACCGTCCCTACCCTATCACCGAGAACCATCTTAAAAGGGGATCGTCTTAACCATAATAAACTTATGGACTCAATTTTGAAATTTGAGAATCGTTCTCAAAAATGAGTTAAGGCCTATGTCCTTGACAATCCCATACCTCACCAACCAACGCTGTTGATGTTAAGGCCTTTTGACGATTGGCTTAGGTACACTAAGGATTCTGTGCAAGTATCCTACCTCATGTTGGGAATATGATTCCCGAACTCCAAAAGGGTTTGGAGCATCATGGGGCATATGACATGATAATCTAGTTGAAGGAAATGTTCCTTCAACAAACTCTAGTAGATTGCTACGAAACGGTTCGAGCATTTTATACATGTCACATGGAAGAAACCCAATCGATATCATCTTATATATTCTTAAGATGAAAAGCCACATTGATAGCCTCAAGACGCTTAACTGTCCTGTCTCAAAGTAGTTGGCCAAGGATTTGATCCTTGATTGCCTAACTAAAGGTTTGAGACATTCATAATAAACTGTAATATGAATGGGTGGGACAAGAGCATTGGTGAACTTCACGCAATGCTCAAAGCAACCAAGGCAGGGATGGATAGAGAGGTTCTACCTATTCTCTCGATCAATGAGAAAGGCTATAATAAATGGCCAATCCCGATCCTAAGGCAATTATTGCCAAAGGAAAGGAATACATCAAAGCAAAGGTTAATGCGAAACCTCGAAAAGCCTAAGCTTATGAAGCCAAAGGTAACGAAGAACGTTCCATGCTTTGAGTATGGAGAGATAGGACAATAAATAGGAATTGTTCCTCCTATCTCAAGGAGTTGAAAGACAAGAGGGATGTTGAGTAAACCTCAAATACAATTTCCATGATTCACACATTGTATTAAATGTCATTTCTTCAAACACATGGGTATTGGATACCAGATGTGAAACTCATTCTTGCAATTGTTGCAAAGGGGTTCAAAAGAAATATGCGCTTCAAGGAAGGAAACTCTATTTTGAGACTTTCAAATTTTTGGAAGTTGTTCTCAAACCCTTTTATATGCATCTACTTTGACTAGAAACATAATTAAGGTTTCCTATTAAAACAATGTGATCATGATTTAAAGTTTGTAAATAATGGTATTAAGTTTTATGGATGATGTATTTCATTTTAAGGACATACCTTTTAATGATATCCATGAATTGGTTCATGATAATTCGTCCTACAATGACTTATTATACACATTAAGTACAAAGAAACTTAAAATGGGTTTAAGTTATTATTATCTTTGACATTATCGTATTAGTCACATAAACAAGAATTGGATTCAAACACTTCAAGAGAATGGTCTTTTGGAAACAAATGAAAATGTTTCATTTGATAAGTGTGAACCAAAAGACTTACTAGGAATGATACATTTGGATGTATGTAGTCCTTTTAAGACAATGACAAAGATTGGTGAAAGATACTTCATTATTTTACCGACGATTACAGTCGCTATTATTGTGTGCACTTGATGACACATAAGTATGAAGCTTTTGAAATGTTCAAAATCTTCAATAATGAAGTAGAATATCAACTCCAAATAACTATCTGTGTTCTTCATTCTGATAAAGAAGAAACTGAACCTTATTTGGATATGGTTCAATTTATTATGGCTATGAGCTTACCATCTTTATCATTTTGGGTTTTCGCATTGCTCTCTAAGGCTCATATTATGAATATGACCCGGACAAAGAAAGTGTATATAAGTTGAGAATCCACAGAGACTGTATGGAATACTGTTTCTTTGACTCAACAGAGCAAAAGTATTTATTGCTCGAAAGGCTAAGTTCTTGGAAACCGAGTTCTTTATGGAAGGAATGACGTATAGAACTGTGGAACTTGATAAGAATCAATATCCACAAGCCGGTACACTTTTGGTTGACACTAGCTACCAACAAGAGGTTGTTGATGATAATCAAGAGGTTGATAAATATACACAAAAACGTTCACAAATCTGGTAGAGTTAGTATTCCATCTAAGTGATATGAATATTCAAAGAATGGATACTATGTGGTTGACCCCTGTAGGCTAACCATATACCAAGATGTTATGTCCAATTTGGATTGGACAAATGGCTAGAAGCCATGAACGTAAGGATGCAATCCATTTATAACAACCAAGTTTGGGAATTGGTTGACCCTCCACTTAACTCCAAACCGGTTGGATATAAGTGAGTTTTCAAGATGAAAACAGATATGCATGGAGACTTGAATACTTATAAGTTAAAGACTTATAGCATAAGGTTTCCATCAAACTCAATTGGTTGAATATGATGAAACTCTTGCGCCCGTGGCAATGCTAAAGTCGATTAGGATATCATGTGCCATAACTGCATATTCTGAATATGAGTTTTGGCAAATGGATGTCAAAACCGCTTTTCTTAATGAACATCTCGAAGAGATTGTCCATTCAGTTCAGCATGATGGTTTTGTCGATCCATGACATCCTAATAATGTATATAAGTTAAAGTGATCAATCTATGGATTGAAACAAGCATCGAGAAGGTTGTGTATATATATATAAAGGCTAGTGGGAGCATAATTGTATTCTTAGTGTTGTATGTTGATGACACACTACTATTTGGAAATAATATTCCAACCTTGGAAGGTGTTAAAACCTAGCTTGGAAGATGTTTTTCATATAAGATCTCGTTTAAGCCACCCATATTTTGAAATAAGGATCTATAAGGATAGATCGAGGTGGTTGATAGGGTTAAACCAAAGAGCATATATATTGATAAAATCTTGAAAAGGTTCAAGATGAAAAACTCTTAGAAAGGTATGGTACCTATTCAAGGAGGGACAATGTTGACTACGTCTCAATGTCCAAGCTCATAGGATGAGCAAAATCAAATGAATGATATCCCATACGCATCTGCTATAGGATCTATCATTTGTGTGATGATATGCACTAGACCGGACGAGTCATGCTTATTAAGTATGAAAAAGTAGATACCAATAGAAATAATCATCGGGATGGCTCTTAAAAGTATATTGAAATACCTTAGTAGGACTAAGGATTTGTTTCTAATATACGGATCTATTGAAAAGGAAGTCGTTGTAAAGGGTTACACGGATGCAGGCTTCCAAAACTGATCGAGATGATTTTCGATCACAATCGGGGTATACTTCCATTATGAATGGAGAAGAAGTGTCCTTGAAAGGTTCAAAGCATGACACGATAGCATTCTTTACTACAAAAAAAAAATCCGAATACATAGCCGCTTCATTGGCAGCTTGGGAAGCTGCATGGATAAATTTGTCCATTGCTTACCTAGGGGTGGTCTCTACCATTCAAGACCCCCTCGAAATCTTTGGTAATTACGTGGGTGGGACTGCTCAAATCAAGGAACCCCGTACTCATCAAAAGACTAAGCACCTTGAGCGGAGATTCAACATCATAAGGTATGGAGTTGAAAAGGGTAAGATATGTATTCGTAAAGTTCATAAAGATCAAAACATTGCTGATCCACTAACGAAGCTCCTTGATGAGGGCAAAGTATGAGGGTCATACTTGTGCCTTAGACTTCGATTTACTGGTGATTAGAATTGATCTGTTTAGCATATAAAACATGGAACAATTGTAATATTTAACTCTTTTATATATTTGAGTTATGTTCCCTTTTAGCATGTTTACATCCATGAATAATTCTTTTATTCTAAATGTCCGTAGTCGGTCATATTTGTGGAACAAATATGAATGTAAGACTATTATGAACTTGGATTGGTGGATATTCATAAGGCATGAATATAGAGCAATTGGTTGCTGCCAAGGTTCATAGATATTCGTGGGATACGAATATTGGACTGACCCGCGTCTCAAATCTTACTACATGGAATCTCATTGATTGATCATAAGTAAATTTGAGTAAAGGCGAATATCATTTGGTATCCTCTGACCTGAGATACATATTGGGTTTTGATATTCACCAAGTGTTATACCTTGAGCTAGTTCTTCGCTGATATGAAATAATGGTCAGTACATAAGGCTATGTTCAGATATGACATAAGGTGATTGTGAGAAACGTATGTAGTCAAGATGGGATTTGTTCCTCTTATTCGTTGAGAGTATGATGTCTAAGGCCTGATTAAGTTAAATCAACAAGGAATGATCATTCTATGTCCTTGGATTTAACATGACATCTGTAACAAAAGGATAAATGATTGATTCACCTAAATCATTTCAAGTTTGGAACTTGAAGGGGATGATGTTATTGAATGGCTTATAGTCATGCGTATTAAGGGTAGTAAACCGTTGTTAGGCGGTATTTACTGCTTGCATCAATCTTCTATGTATCTTGTGCAAGTGGGAGATTGTTGGATTCTTTATGCCCAAGACACATAGAACATTGATGTGGTTAGTACGTTATGATCCAAGTCGGGTCATACCCAATAACAAGCTTAGCAAACACCAATTAATATTTAATTGATGATATGATCATGCAATTAAATAAATACACCAATTTAGAAAATGGGTTTTCTAAATAAGTTGCATATGAGATTGAACAACTTATATGGATATTTTGTTCATGGATATTATTTGTAATGTTGTTTAATTTAGTTAAATAACATCAAATAATAAAAGTGTGTGTATGTTATATAATTAAAAGGTTAATTATATATATATATCTTTATTAATCTTTAGTTTGACAAAAGATTAATAGATAAGGACCTATTGGGAAAATAACACAAAATGGAACAACCCTAAAGGGGTTTCGGCCGCCCCCTTGTGGCAGCCCCATTCATTTTTGTTTTGTGGTTGTTCTCTCTTTAGTTTGATGCTCTCCAAGAACACACACATACTCTCCAATCTCTCATCTCTCTCATATATGCAAGAACCTCAAGGCTCAAACCCTTCTATCTAGAAGATTATCTCGGTTGTAATGGAGTATTCCAGCAGCTTTGATTTCGGCTGAAAATGGGTGTTTCAGCAGCCTATAGGTTCGGTTTTTGGTGCTCAAATCCTAGCAACAATGGTGTTTTCTTAGAGGCTTGTGGGTATGGACACTTGAGGACATCTACTTTGATGTTTTGGCCATTCAAGAGCAGCCTTTTCTTCACCCGAATCACGTTTTTAGCAGCCCTTATGGAAGGTGTTTCATTCACATTTTCAGCAGCCTACAAAGGTAGTTTGTTGATGTTGTTTTGGTTGTTTCCTTCTCTTGATAGCTAGTTCAAACACATATGAATGATCCTTATGTTTTGGGTTTGTTGAAACAAAGTTATGGACTTTTAATTTTCAGATTATAACATGATATTAATCTATTATTCCGCTGCGTTTTTCTAAGTTTAAATGGTTAAACTAGTTTGTTAAAGGTCCAACAAACCCATCACATAGATGATGAATTAAACACAGAGGACAGTGTCGGTTCCTCAAAGATTAAGATATCACCTGTTAGGACTGTTTTCGTACGGAGTACTAACGGATTCTGCGTGAGACCAGATCAAATAGTGCGGAAACCTATTTGATTGGCGATCCAATAAGTGAGAATGACAACCTGATCGATCTAACGACGAATCAATTAAGAATTGATTAGAAATCGATTAGGAACGAACTATGAAGTTGGATAGGCTGTTTAGGACGCTTTGGACGACTAGGGTTTGTAAATCTTCGAAGTCTCTCATTTTTTTTCACAAATTAAATGGTATTTATAGGTTTTTAGTTTTCATTCGTACGACTGAACCATTAGCATGGTTCAGTCGTGCGACTGACTCATGCGATTGATTCATACGCAAGACTGAAGGTTCAGTTGTGCGACTGAATCAATCTTATGTCTCAGTCATACGACTGATCCAGTCTCCTGGTTTAGTCGTGCGACTGATCCATAAGTATGATTCATTCATGTGTATGGTCCATAAGTATGGTCCATTAGCATGAATGACCACCCAACTAAGTTGAACACATTTCTCAATCATTATTGACTTAGAACAATGTACAACAACCTCAAACCTATATATGACGTTCATACATATGAATTATACTAAATACAATAATAATATGAAATATTTAAAGACAAATTAACATCAAGAAGCATATCATATTTCATTAAGAATTCACATTACATATGTGTAAGAAATAAAAGACTTTTACAATTAAGAACATAAACTAGGAACATGATGTATCAACAAACTTTCCCTTGCACCTAGTTTATCCTATTTTCTAACATTCTTCACATGCTTTTGGAATTACTTGTACTTCTCTTCTTTAGTGACTCCCGCGTGTATCTCAAATGCAAAGCAGAGCCGTATAACATGTTGGAATTGTAGAGCTTGTACAATATCTTGTGTGTCATAGAACAGTGGCCACTTGTATAGAGTGTAAACATCTTTAGCAGACAAGTTTGTAAGCCACATTGGGTCAAATACCCTGATAGTCTCGATCTTCCCTTGTTCAGAACTATGACCGCTTCCCCCGTCCTCCAGTTATAATACCACCATTTGAAGTGTGGAGTGAAGTCTTGAGGCATCTCCCGTAAAGGAATCTTAGACAATGTGCGTGGGGACTCAACTTCAACACCACCTTAGGCCTTCTGATATAGGATCAACTTCAGTCTTATGAATGAACCACTTAGGTTGTTGAGGTCTGAAGTTGACTCATCTAGTGTGGTATTATTTCTTCAAAGATTTCTCAATCCATCCCGCCATCTTCCCTGGGTTGGCATACAAAAGATCTAAACATGCCAATCTGTTTAGCTCAAAACCAGAAACATTTTCAGATCATGTGGATATCTGAAGTACTCAATCCCCTTCTCCCTTTTAACAGCATATACATCCAAATCTTCAAAGTAGGCACAATTGATGATCTTGCCTGACACTTTCTTATGTTTCTTGACTCGGTAAAGTTTGGTGTAGGCATTCAGCTTTGGAGGTGCACGTTGGGCCTTTATTTCTGATTAACAAGCTGCCCATTCAGCCTTCTTTATATCAACATTAGCATCTGTAGCTTGGGCTTTACTTTCATCCTTTGCTTTCTCTTTCTCTATCTCATCAAGCTTAACAAAAGTATCACTGCCAAAAGTTTCACCCAAGTCTGGGATAACGTTGCCCTCAGGGTCAGTGTACTGTGGATAGTAGTCAGACGTGACATCCTCAATCTCAATCTCATCCACCCCTTGTACCTCCTCGTCACTCAAAACTTCTACTTCCGGAGCATCTTTGACAAGCTCATATGGATTTAGTCTAAACATATCAGCGAGCTGCTCATCGGTCAGACCTTCTCACAATCCCTTGCAAATCAAGAATCATAGTTAGTTGAGTCTTGACTTGCTAAAGGGGAACGACATCATAATCCTCAGCCTATGGAGCATCGCTTTTGCCCTGATCATGTGTTTCTTCAGCTGGAGCTGCAGAGGACGCGGCTCTTTTGGAGCGCCTCTCCTGTGCTGCTTGATTTGAGGCTGATGCAGATGCATCACCTTCTTGATCATCCTCCTCATCATTGTCATCTCCTTTTCCCTCTCCACTTCCTCCAGCTTCCTCATCATCATCATCTTCTTTTGATTCATCACGGTCAACTCATCATCATCATCTCCACTATCATCTCCATCATCTTTAATCTTCAGGGGCTCACCCTTGGTTCCCTTCAACCTCAACACCAGCTTTTTGTTCTTCTTCTCCAACCCCTCCATCCGCTTGACGGATGCCATCACAAGCTCATTTTGAGCGTTCAAGGCATGGTGAGCTCGAACTAACGCTCTCTCATGAGCAGCGTTCTTCTCAGTAAGCTGAGCAATCTGCTTGCCTTGTGCGGTATTGACCGCCATCAGCTGATTCATCTAGTTGGCTCTTAGATCATCTGTCGCTAGCTTGAGCACCAGTCTGTTTAGGCTCGCCAACTATTCCTCTAGCCCAACAGTGGGTAGAGTAGAGCCCTGTGTAGGTGGGAATTGGGTGGATGTTCCAGCTTGGGAAGTAGTGGGTGTAGTGGTGGATGTGGTGTAGATGGGAGTAGGAAAGGAAGTGGATTGTGGTGGAACTGATTTGGGTATGGTGGGTGAGGTAGGTGTGAATGTATGAGTGGTGGTGGGAGTGTCAATGGCAGTAGAGGTGGCAGTGTGGGTCACAGTGGTGGTGGTGTGAGGAATAGTGGCTGTGGTGGTGGTAGTATTGATCAAAGTAATCTTCTGCCTCTTACTCTTCTTGCCATAAGGATGAGCCATCCTCTTCCTCCTGGAACCCTTGGCTATAAGGGCTCCCCCTGAGCTACTGGTCGGGTGTGTATGTTGGATCTGTGACATCAGTGTCACCACCCTTAATACCAGCTTGGCGTCCACCAACCGCCTCTTCCCCCCTTCTAGATAGCCACAACCCGGCTCCCGACTCTCCTGGTGAGAGGCTCATCATCAGACTCATCCTCTTCTTCTACCAAGAAGTCTTGGTGGAAAGCAGCCTGCTTAGATCCACCAGGAGCAGCTGAAGTACTGTGTAGAGGTGGTGGAGATATTGTAGACATGTTGGTGGCCTGTGATTGACTGGGGCCAGCATCCCCACCTCCTTGACCATCATCATGGTCATCATCATCATCGTCATCTTCATCGGTAGGTACCACTATGGGCTCAACGTCAGAGTCACTATCATCATGACACCACTTCTTACGAGAGGGCGCCACGTAATCCTCGTAGGCCAGATTGCCAAACAGTCTCCTGACCGGGGGCTTCACCTGCTTCCCCCGGTACACCTTCATCCTCCCTAAGTGGTGTCATCCATCACCTCTAAATCACAGCATCGTCCTTCTCCTTAGGCAGCAGAGGAAGCTTCTTGTCTATGATTATCTGCAAGAACCTTGGATACATGCAGAAGGCTTCCTTGCTTTTGGCCTCGATGTTCTCTATCAAGTACGAGAAGAGCATGCGTGAGAAACTGAACGGGTGGTTCAGTATCAGTGCAACATATGCATTTCGGATTTGGTCGGACATCTCATCGAATCCTCCACATCTGGAGGCTATGCACTTGAGGATCATATGTTTCAGATACTTGAACTGGGGGCACATGTTGCTCTTGTTCAGTACGCCGGCATTAATGTCTCCGGCGTACTTGATCCTCAGAAAACTTCCTCGAACAGTTAGGGGATGCAGCTTGGTTGGATGGGCTCCGTCTTCACCCAAATCTAAGACTCTCCTCAGGTCGTCTTCATGGATCTCAATCTCTTGTCCGAATATAGAGCTCCGGATACAGAGGGGCTCAACGGACCTGTCCACTGTGGCACTTTCCCAGAAAGCCTGCTGAATAGAACGGTATGGTGTGCATGGAGTAGAAATGGCCTTGTAGATGCTCGATCTACGCAAGAAGGCAATAATCCCGGTGAACTCAGAAGTGTTCTGAGATGCAACATCTTGATGAGCACAGATGTTGTGCTTAGTGCTCATAGTCCATCTCTCAGCCATATTGCTGCAACACAAGAAACATCTACATTAGATTTGTTCATAAGAGATAACAGATGAATTTTAGCTGATTTTGATCTACTAGTTCAATCATGCGATTGAACCATACGACTGAGTTCAGTTGTACGACTGAACCAGCGACTGAACTTAGTCGTATGTGCAGGATCGGGTTTTGTCACTTAAACACTTGTGATTCTCTCAAACTCGCTTATAATAACACTCAAATGAGATGAAGCAATGCCTTTAACAAGAGTTGATAATAATATAATAAGTAATCAAAGGAACAAGCAGAAATATATTTTCAAGGTACTTGTATATATTACTTCTCAACTCAAGATTACAAGACACTTACAAGCATAAAACAAGAGTTACAATGAGAAACTATATTTACTAGATCCTACAGCCGGTTATACTTGATACCAGCTGGAAACCTACGACTAAAGCATATACTACAATGCTATAGTTAAGGTATCTTAGATAAAGTATTATCTAAGATATGGTAGTCATGACATGTTCATGACTTACCTTTTGTCACCAACTAAAGATGGCAACTGTACTTAACATAAAAAGGTAAACAGTAGATTAAAGTATGGTCAACTACATGGCTTTTGAGAAAACGCCATGCAGTATCTCAGAGATTTGCAGCGGAGTGTCAGACAGACCATACTTATGTCTACTGGATAATAGAAGTGTCTTCCGAAGGTTAACTGGCTTCGGAAGAACAAGTTCTTCCGAAGCCACTTATACTTCGGAAGATGCTTCTATGCTTCCGAGGCTTTGAGGACTTCTTGTACTTCGGAAGTTGACTTCAGATCTTTGTCTTTAAGTCTTGATCTTCGGAAGTAGCTTCTTTGTCTTCAGAAGTTGGAGTTTTCCTTCGGAAGTGTATTTTACACTTAGACTTCGGAAGAACTCCTTCTTCCTTCGGAAGTTCTATACTTGGCTTCGGAAGTCCTTTGTATGTTGTACTCAAAATCTTCTAAGTGACTTAGTTTTGGTTGCAACAGCCTCTCTTGATCCAACAAACTCCCCCTAGGCTGATGCTACCAAAACTTCACTTATTTCTGCTTCTCAAAGCTTTCAGCACCAGGGACAAAAGATATTTGTCTGTCTCTCTGTTCTTCCCGGAAGTAGTGCTGAGAAGCTTGTACAAGTCATTCGTGGATAGGAGATCCAGTCTATCACTTTGAATAACATGTACCCTTTGTTGTGACCCCCTGAAGAGAGTTAGTTGACGGGAGTTATAGTCATACTCCCATCTAACTATGGGCTCAAGTTCAGGACCTTCAACCATTTGAAGAAAGGCTTTGCCTTTGGTTGCTGATCCTTTCCTTTCCTCCTCCTCTCTCAGTTTCAACTCCTCTTCAACCTTGCTTCTAGCAGTAAGCTCGGCCATATGAAGGCTGCCTAGATGATTTCTGATGTGGGCAGCTACATCGGAGTTTGAAGGGTTGGAGAATGGTTTCTCTGCTAACTCAGCAATGTCGAACCTACTTAAGTGTAGCAGAGATGAGGCATTCAGCCTGTTAAGCTCTCCATTCTCTCTCTCAACAACAAAGTTGTGAGAAGAGTCTTCGAACCTCCACTGGATTATCTTCTTTCTGGGTACAAAAGGTTGTCTTGGTACCCTATCTCCTTTCTTTGTATCCAGCAGAGTCACCAGCTTTCTCCTCAGCTTCTTTTCTTCCTCATTTAATGTATCTGAATTGAGGCCAAGGAGTTTTGCAGCTTGGTCCAAAGTTCCTCTGGGCAGATCAAGAAACTCATCTCTTGTGAGGGAACTTGAGGATCCATCAACATAAGTCAAGTTGATTGAATCCTCCTCACAGGAGATGTCGCTCAGAGTTGTACAGTTGATGAGCTTAGTCTTAACCGCCTTGAATTCATCCATAGAGAGATGTTTGGAAGGCTGAGGGGATGGTTTGATTGGTTGTTGGGTAGGTTTAGGAGTTTAGGTTCTGGCTAAGGTTTTGGGTTGGATGATGGGTAGTTTAGGTGGTTGAGGTGAAGAGGTTGGTAGGTGTGATGGTGTAGGTTCAGGGGTGAATGGTTCAGAAGTGGGTTCAGTTTTGATTGGGAAGGGAAAGCGTATAGGTTCAGGTTGAGGTTGGGTGTGAATTTTGGGTTGAGAGGTTGCTTTGAAGGTCATCCCCTGTCCCCTTCTATACATCTCTTTTCTTCTCCCCGCACGAATGTCAGCCTTGATGTCACTGACATGTCGTTGGAGAGTCTTCTCAGACATGGGACCCACCTGCCTGCCAGAGAAGCCGTGAGCTTTGAGATAACTCTTCATCCAAGCTTTCTCACCTATCTTCTTGGCGCCAGACAGTCCAGCTTCTTCTTCTTTCCTCCTTCTTTCCACAAGCTTTTCCCTTGCAGCTCTCTTTCTCTCCTTCTCCATTTGATCTTGCTCTTTGTTGAAGAGCCATAAGATCGTATCACTGTTGTGTGGAGACAACTCCTCTTGAGAGAATCCTCTGGAGAGTAGGAAAGTGATCCTTTTTCTCCTGAGCTGCAGATCAGCTTCCCTTTCCTTTCTCTGCCTTTCCTTTTCTAAGACCAACCTTGCAGCCTCTTCTTTTTGCTGTTTTTGCAGCAAGGTTGCCTTTTCCAGCTCTATCAGCTCCTCTAATGGTAGCAGGAGTACATCTTCCGAAGCAGCCCCTAGACTGACAAGTCTGTCTATAACTTCTACCCTTCTTTGATTGTTGACTGCCTCCTGGTTGGCTGCAGCTGCTTTGGTACTTGCAGCTAACAGTTTCCCAGTTGGTAGTCTACCTTTTCTTTTGAGCTTCTCCAACCTTTCTTCTTCCTGAAGCTCTTCCGAAGTCATCTTCCTCTTGCCTTTTCTGTCTTCGGAAGTGCTAGACTTTGGGGGTTCTTGGATAGAAGATCCAGGTTGGGTGGTAGAGGTGGGAGCTGGAGTCAATGCAGATGTTAGAGCCAATGGTTGGCTGAGAAAGTCCTCCCTATTAACCTCAGATGCAAGTTCCAGAATTGCATCTGTGACTATTAGATCATCGGAAAGAGAAAATAGTCCTTCCGCAGCAGCAATCTCAGCTTCGGAAGTTTGAGCTTGTTCTTCCGAGGCTTTGAATTGTGCTTCGGAAGTCTGTGAAAATACACCTTCTGTCCCAACTATTTCAGTTGCTGGGCCATCAGTCCTAGTTTCCCCTTCGAAATTAATCTCAGGTTCCACTTGGGCCTTAGGTTGACCAACTTCCTCAACAGTGGTAGGAGGTGCATTCAACCTCTAAAGCTCTTGAGCTCCAAAGTAAATCACAGACATATCTGGGCTAGGCTGTTCTATGAGGGATTCCAAAAGGAACTTGTTGAAGAACCTATTGAGATCCTGGAGCATCCTTTGATCCACTTGAAAGACAACTGGAGGAGGCTCAGGGAAGATAGCAGCTTGTTGCATTGGATATCTTGAGCTCAAAGAAGTAAGAGCTTGACCTTGGGTTTCCTGTCTTTGGCTTTGTCTCTCAACACTCTCCCCCTTTTTGGTAGCATCATCTTGAGAGCTAGATGAGCTAGAGGAAGAGGTCAAGGAGACCTGAACTGGTACATGCCTAACAGATCTCTCAATCTGTGTCTCAGCTAGTTTGGCCTTGAGAGTTTCAATCTCAAGTTGCTGAGTGGCAGACCTATCCTCTAAAGTCTTAACCTTTGATTCAAGGTTTGAGACTTTAGAAAGTAGGTCTTGAATGGTGAGTTGCATACTTCCCTCATCTTCTTTTGAAGAATCACGGGGAGATGAGGTAACATACCTGGTATGTTCATCCTCACCACCAGATGTGGTTTCTTGGCACCCTGGTTTCCCTTGCACAATGATGTCTCTTTCAGAGGCATCAAAGGGCATGGTTGCCGTAGATTCAGTCTGACTGTCGTTACCACTGTCCTGAGGATCCATTGAGGCTCCTTCAGTAGTGGCAGCTGAATCTACATGAGTCCCCTCCACATCAGTGGGACTCACCTCAGTAGGGCTTTGCTGGTGTGGGCTAGAGATAAAGGGTCTCTCTAGGCTCTGTTGATCCTTGAGAGGGTGTAGTGGATCAACTTCATTGCCTTTAAGAGACATAATCTCTTCACCAGCTCCGGTCAAAAGGTCAGTAAAAGAAAAGGAGTGAAGACCTAAGGACCCGGGACTTTGATCAATGTCAAAAGGCATTGAGCTGTCCCTTTGTGGCTGCTCAGGGGAGTATAGAGACTCACCCTGAGGGCTATCAGCTGGGGTTTTGGGCTCATGGGTTGAGACTGAGGAGACTCAAGACCCATATTGAGGTCAATAGTGAAGGATGGGTGGACCTCTGGCTGAGTGGGAGCCCTTTGTTCCACTCTAGCCTTTTTGGATTGAAGAGGAGGGGCTTGTTCAATCAGAGTAGATTGAACAAGGGTTCGTTTGGTACGTCTCTGGTATGTAACAGTAATGGGTGGAGAAGGTAGATTTGGGATGGTGAGGGTAGTTGCTGGTGTGGGTTCATCACCTGTGGGGTGAACAGGGATGTCACCAGGAGCCATTGGCTCAATCATACCTGGAAGTAGTGCGGTATCTCTTCCAGTGTAGTTGGTAGACACTCTCTTCAAGATTTTGAAGATGGTCGGCCTCATTTGGGGAGCAGACAGAGCAGCTGCGCAGACAAGCTTACCCTGATCCACCTCACAGTTGATGATGTGCTGGAGAAACCTGGGATACATAAAGAATGTGTCCCTTTGCAGATTTCCCATAAGGTTAGTCAGCACAAACCTTGAATAGTTGAAGCGGAGGCTTTGTACCAACCCGTGAACTAAGCACCCGAGTTCATAGGGAATTTGATCCCATCCCCCAGATTTGTTAGATAGACAGTGAAGAACCACATGCAGCAGGAACTTCCACTTGTAGGAGAAGTTGAATTTGTAGACCGTTGACCTGCTTACATCTCCACCGTATCCCATTTGGAGATAAGAACTATCTAGATCTGATTTGGGGAATTCCGTCGGAGCGCCCTCATCATGGAGCTCAAGATGCTCCCTGATGACTTGTTCAGTGATGACCAACTCTAGGCCACAAATGCTTGACCTAATAGCACGAACCCCGTTTAGGGTTTCAATCCAACCATTTGCCCAAAATTCGGACATTTGGTTTGAGTAGATGGTGGGGTTTACGGTCAAGGCAGTGTAGTATGAAGATTGGGCTAGGAAAGAAATGATATCTGAGAAGTCATCATCCCTTGAAGAGTCAAGGAGTGCGACCTGGTTGTGCTAAGGGTTTAAGGCCATTAAGAAGATAACAGTAGAATAGTTCTGAGTAAGGTAAATTAGAGAAGAAGAAAGCTTTTAGGGCAGTAATTTGGGTAAAAAGAGTGTAAGTGATTAACCGGAAGTATTTAAATGGGTGAAGTGGCGGTTTAAAGGGTGGTTTGGATAAGATGATGTGAGGGTTCAGTGGATGATGTGACATGGGCAGTAAGGTTAGTTTACCATTTAAATAATCCGACATCATTAACAAAATCTTTACTTTTTACAGTGTGGGGCCCAAAAGATTTCCGTTACACAGTAAAATCTTCCTTCCGAGTATAAGGCATTTCCGAAGGTAAAGTTCTTCCGAAGGCAAATTTACTTCCGAAGGTAAATTGCTTACTTTCGAGAGTATATGTTGCTTTCAGATGGAGTGTGTTAAGTGCTTCGGAAGTAGATTTGAGATGAACTCAATCGCTTCTTCCGAGACTTAACACTCTTCCGAGAAGAAAATTATCCTGTGAGAAATTTGCTTCGGAAGATATGCGAGACATCTTCCGAGGGTTAATTTCTCTTCGGAAGAACTTATACTCAGATAAATTTAAGAAAAGATCTTTTGTAACAGGGCTTAGATTGTTTTGACATAAGACTTTACACATTAAAAAGGTTTTCAATTGAGATTGACTAATCAATGTTTATCATCCCAATAGCTGTAATGAGATATTTAAATCTCTGTTCATCAAATGCTTTAGTGAACAAATCAGCATATTGTTCATTTGAATCAACTTTGATTAATTTGATAAGATTTTTCTCATGAATATCTCTAATGAAATGCTACCTGATATCAATGTGCTTTGTCTTGGAGTGCTTTACTGGATTTTTAGTAATGGATATAGCACTGTTGTTGTCAATGTGGATAGGAGTGCTCATGAAGTTGAATCCATAGTCTATCATCTGGTTTTGAATCCACAGCAGCTGAGCACAGCAACTAGCAGCAGCAATGTATTCAGCTTCGACAGTTGATGTAGAGACACAGGATTGCTTTTTACATTGCCATAAGATGATCCTTCCACCAAGAAATTGACATCCACCTGATGTTGATTTCTTGTTGATGTTGCAGCCACCATAATCGCTATCAGAGTAACCATAGAGATTAAAATCACTATTTCTTGGATACCAGAGACCTAATTTAGGTGCTCCTTTGAGGTATCTGAGGATTCTCTTGACAGCAATTAGGTGAGACACCTTTGGAGCAGCCTGATATCTTGCACAGATGCAAGTTGCAAACATGATATCAGGTCTACTTGCTGTGAGATACATCAGAGAACCAATGATTGTTCTATACTGATGTTGATCAGTATCCTCCCCCTCAGAATCAGGGCATAAATCATGGTTTCTGGGTATAGGTGTCTTTGCTGCTTTACAATCCTTCATATCAAATCTCTCTAAGATATCATTGACATACTTAGATTGATTGATGAAGAACCCTTCCTTCAGTTGCTTTACCTGAATTCCAAGGAAAAAGTCCATTTTCCCCATGGAACTCATCTCGAACTTCTTCTTCATAATGCTCTCAAAATCTTTGCACATTTGGTCATTAGAGGAACCAAATATGATGTCATCAACATAGACTTGAACAAGCAAAATGTCTTTCCCAGACTTTCTAATGAAGAGAGTCTTATTAATGGTACCTCTTGTATAACCATTCTTCAGGAGAAATTGAGACAATGTCTCATACCACAGCCTAGGTGCTTGGTGCAGCCCATATAGAGCTTTATCCAACTTGCACACATAGTTTGGATGCTGTGGGTCTTCAAATCCTGGAGGCTGGCATACGTAGACTTCCCTATCTATATCCCCATATAGAAAGGCACACTTGACATCAAGCTGGTAGACAGTGAAATTCTTGGATGCAGCATAAGCAAGGAAGATTCTAACTGCCTCAAGTCTTGCAACAGGTGCAAAGACATCAGTATAATCCATTCCTTCCTCTTGAGTGTATCCTTGAACCACCAGTCTTGCCTTGTTCTTGATAATCAAGCCTCTATCATCTCTTTTGTTCCTGAATACCCATTTGGTGCCTATAGGTACTTGACCAGATGGTAGCGAACATAGGTTCCAAACCTTTTGTCTTTTGAATTGAAGCAGCTCCTCTTGCATTGATTCAACCCAGCTACTATTTTTCAAGGCATCTTCCACCTTCTTGGGTTCCATTTGGGATAAGAAGCATGAGTACAAGCAGACATTCCCATTATGAGTTTGTGTCCTCTTGTTCTCACACCCTCAGAGACTTCCCCTATGATGTTTTCAGCTGGATGAGTATTGTGAATCCTGAGTCTTGGAATCACCTCCAGTTGCAAAGATAAGTCCAAGTTGGACATATTTTGCTCAGGAGCTTGAGTACTTGGTCCAGCTGTTGTTTCAAGCTCATTCAATGAGGACTGATTGAATGAAAGAGAAACATCATCATTTCTTTGCTGTGAAGCATCATTAACAGTTGCCTGTTCCTTCAGAATGCTGCTTCCATCAGCTTGGTGTTGTGCAGGATCACCTGAAGAGATTTGAAAATCAGCAGGTGAATCCCTTGTTGAAGTTCCACTATCTCTTGAAATGGTTATGCTGTCAGATCTTTCAATAGTGGGAACTTGATTTGTTGTAGCTCGGAGAACTGGAGTAGGTCTGGGAAGCTCAAACAGTTGATCTTCATCAGAATTGCTTGAGCACCTGTTTCAGCTGAAACATTCTGGTTTAGAATAGTTTGGAAACAATTCTAAATCAAAGATATGATCAGGGCCATTCCCCCTAACACAAGGAGTGTGCTCATTAACTACAATGTTGGAAGATTCCTCAAATTGTTGGTTTTAATATTATAAACTCTGTATGCTTTAGAATAGGAGGAATATCCAACAAAGATAGCATCATCTGACTTTTTTAGCGAATTTTGCTAAATTGTCTTTTGTGTTAAGTATGGTACACCTGCTGCCAAAGGACCTTAGAAAGCCAATGAACGGTGGCCTCTTGTTCCATAACTCATAAGGGGTCTTTCCATGTGGCTTTACTACAAGAACTGTTGCACGGCACATAGCATGCAGTGCTGACTGCCTCTGCCTAGAATGTTAGAGGCAGCTTTGAATCAGCTAACATAGTCCGAGCAGCCTCAATAAGTGTCCTATTTCTCCTCTCAGCAACACCATTTTGTTGAGGAGTTCTAGGAGCACTGTATTGTCTGGCAATCCCTTTTGAGTACAAAATGAGTCAAGAACAAAGTTCTTAACTCAGTCCCATGATCACTTCTAATTATTTTAATTGTGATCAACTTGATTTTCTATTTTAAGAAAAAAAGATTTTAAAGTTTCAGCAGTTTCATCTTTAGTTTTAAAAAGAATACCCATGTAATCTAGTAAAATCATCAACTACCACAAGGCAATATGATTTCCTTCCAATGCTCATTATAACTTGTGGACCAAATAGATTCCATGTGCAATAAGTGTAATGGAGTGGTGATAGAGTTAACAACTTTAATTTATGAGAAGACCTGTGTTGTTTCCCTTCAGGCAAGCAACACAGTTATCTTTGCCAAAAAGTTCTTTTTAGGCAAACCATGTACCAAGTTATTTTAGCCAATTTATTCATTGTCTTAAAATTGACATGACACATTCGTTTATGCCATAGTGTTGACTCATCACCATCAGCTTTGGAAAGAAAGCATGATACTTCTCCCATTGGGGAAGCATTGTTCATATCAAGCTTGTACCATATCCCCTCTCCTGGGAGATCTAAGAAGCACCAATTCCTGAGGAATTGCATCCCAGGTTTGAGGATGATGCACTCATGTTCTGTGAAAAGCATTTGATGCTTTTGATCATAGAATTGAGAAACACTTAACAGACTGTGTTCAAGCTGTTTGACAAAATTAACTTTGTCAACTTTTAACTTTTCATTGGATATACTCCCTCTGCCAGAAATATATCCTTTGGCCTCACCTCCAAACTGGACAGGACCTCCATCATAATGTTGAAATTGTTGAAGGAGAGATCTGTTCCCTGTCATGTGCCTGGAGCATCCACTATCTACAATCCAAATGTTGTTATTCTTGTCATATGGATGTCCCTGCACATAAGGTGAGATAATTAGTTTTGATTGGAAACCCAAGCCTTGTTGGTCTTGGGTTCTTCCAATGAAAGTGACATAATTGAACCAAAATTTATGCATGGGGTTCAATGATGTCTTTGAAGAAGAGGTTTGGGATTTAATATCATCTCCTTGATCTTCCATTCCATCCCTTGGTTGATCATAGGAGATGAGCTTATTGAAGCTTTTGTAGCTTGGCATTCTTCCGAAGCTTCTTTCTTTTCGGAAGGGACCTTCACCACCTTTTCTTCAGAAGCAGTCTTCTTCTAGGATGGTTTCAAGGGGACTCTTTTAATTTTCTGAGTCTTTGCAGCCTTAACTTCCGAAACCTTTTTCCTTTCGGAAGAAGAGTTTTCTTCCGAGAGAAGCCTTGCTTCGGAAACAAGCTTTCCCTTTTTCATCACTTGAACCATTTGATATGGTCCAAATGTGAAACCTTCCCTGACTCCTTCTATTTTAACATTATTGCATAATGTGTGCTAGCAGGATTGTAGTAACAATCTTTAGCCATGTGGTTTTGCAGACCACACATTATGCATGCAATGTTAACTTTCTGGGAATGAGAGGGTTGCTGTTTCTTGATCTTTTTCTCCTCATCAGCAACCTTTCCCTTTAACTTCTGATCCTTTGGTAGGATAGGAGTACTGGTACCGTACTCTTTTCCTGAATCAGAAGGTCCAACCACCTGAAATCCAGCTGATATGAATACACCCTTTTACTTTGGGTCTATCTTCAGTTTGGATTCAGCCACCTTCTTGGCAGTTTTTCTGGCTGCTTTAGCCCTGCTTCTTCTGGCTTTGGTGGTCAGGGTTTGATCATCATTGGCTGGGGAGGGCACAATTACCTGTTCCTTCCCTGTGATGGTCATGGTCTCCATAGTTGCATCACTCTTTGACTCTTGAGAAGGTGGGTCAACAGATGGAACCTCTTGCTCTTCAGTACCCCACCTTGGTTGTCTTACAGACTCATAAGAGTGTGGTGGAGCAATTTCATTGTTTCCTAACCCACCTTTGTTTTGATAACAAAGTTTGGAGTGAGAGGATGATGCAAGAATGGCTTGGAAGTTTTGCTCGGAAATAGCATACTTCCTGGCTTGAGCCTCAGCAGTGACAAGCTGGGCTTGAGCCTCAGTCAATTTGGATATAAATCCTTGATTTGAGTCTTGTAGTTGGTGTGTTCATGTTTTAAGAGGGACACAGTTTTCTCTAACTCCTCAATTTTCTTTTGGTAGTCAGATTCAGCCCTTTTAAAGTCAGATTTTAAAAATATAAAGACTCACTATCAGATTTATTTCCATATTGTAGTCCTGATAAAGTTTAACCTTAGCAATGCAAGCAGGGGTACAGAGATGTTCATATCCCTGTTTTCATCTGTTCCTGCCATGAGTGCTTGAGCAGGAGTCACATCTTGAACCATGAAGCTCTAGTCAACTTCTTGAGCCATTGCTGCTGTTTCAGTTGACTTTCCGTTGGGCTTTGGTGTAGAAGGATGTGTGGAGGCCTGTGAGGTTCCCGTGTTGGACTTGGGAGCCTTGCATTCCCTTGCAAAATGGCCAAATTGGTTACAGTTGTAACATTTGGCCTTGCTTTTGTCAAACCAAACTTGCTGGTGATTGGGTTTTGAGGGAATTGCCTTCCAGTTCTTTTAAAGAACTTCTTCGCTCTGTAGGTTAGAAGAGCCATTGTTGGACTATGTCCACATACTCTATGTCATCCGGGCTAAAACACTCTACATCATCAAAGCAGAATTGATAATCATTTGAGTGCCCACTCCCTGAGACAAATGCACAACCTTCCTGAAAGGAGCCTTGCTGAGCTTGTTGAGACCTTGGAGTCTCAGGAAATGTGATGTAAGGCCCGGAGGAACAAGATGGCTGCTGGGTGTAGGTCACGTACTGCTGAGATTGGGAGATGCTTGAGCCTTCAGCAACCATTAAAGCGTTGCTAGCAGGAAGGCTCAAGGGTCTGCTTGCTTGGTGACCTCTCTTGCTTTCCATTTCCAAACGGTATCCATCAAGGATCCCATAGAGTTCGGTCATGGTGAGTGTATTCAAATTCTCTGTTCTCTTGATGGAGACACAGTAGAATGTCCACTCATTGGGTAGAGCACTCATAAATTTTCTAATGAGGTCTCTAAGTTCATGAGTGATTCCCACAGATTGAAGGGAAGAGATAAGATCCATATACCTAAAATATTGCTGGCTAAGAGTCTCTCCAGCAACATAGGTGAAGTTCTCAAACTGCTGCTTCGGTGAGTCCTTCTTTGAATCATTCGAGCTTGAGTACATTTGAGCAAGAGCATCAAAGAGTTCTTTTGCAGACTTACAATGCTCAAACCCCACCATGATGGAGTTTGGGATTGCAGTCAGAAGAACAGTCATAGCATTGCTGTCTATGTCAAGCTTCTTCCTGTCTTCATCAGAATAATCTTCCACGGCCTTCTCGATCATGGCACCGTTTCCACCGGCAACTTTTGGCTTATACGGGCCATTAACGTTGGATTGCCACATCTTGCTATCCTGGTACCTGATGAAGTCTTCCATTCTTCTGCTCCAAGACCTGAAGTTTTCAGGGGCGATGATGGGAGCTTTGGTCATCGTTCCCATCTCAACTTCAGATTTGTTGAGGGCCATTTTTGAGTGAGGTATAAGGAGGAGTGAAAAACTGTTTGATTAGGATGGTAAGATCTCACAATCAAGAGCCTAAAAAGCTCTGATACCAATTGCAGGATCGGGTTTTGTCACTTAAACACTTGTGATTCTCTCAAACTCGCTTATAATAACACTCAAATGAGATGAAGCAATGCCTTTAACAAGAGTTGATAATAATATAATAAGTAATCAAAGGAACAAGCAGAAATATATTTTCAAGGTACTTGTATATATTACTTCTCAACTTAAGATTACAAGACACTTACAATCATAAAACAAGAGTTACAATGAGAAACTATATATACTAGATCCTACAGCCGGTTATACTTGATACCAGCTGGAAACCTACGACTAAAGCATATACTACAATGCTATAGTTAAGGTATCTTAGATAAAGTATTATCTAAGATATGGTAGTCATGACATGTCCATGACTTACCTTTTGTCACCAACTAAAGATGGCAACTGTACTTAACATAAAAAGGTAAACAGTAGATTAAAGTATGGTCAACTACATGGCTTTTGAGAAAACGCCATGCAGTATCTCAGAGATTTGCAGCGGAGTGTCAGACAGACCATACTTATGTCTACTGGATAATAGAAGTGTCTTCCGAAGGTTAACTGGCTTCGGAAGAACAAGTTCTTCCGAAGCCACTTATACTTCGGAAGATGCTTCTATGCTTCCGAGGCTTTGAGGACTTCTTGTACTTCGGAAGTTGAGTTCAGTTCTCTTGTCTTTAAGTCTTGATCTTCGGAAGTAGCTTCTTTGTCTTGGAAGTTGAGTTTTCCTTCGGAAGTGTATTTTACACTTAGACTTCGGAAGAACTCCTTCTTCCTTCGGAAGTTATATACTTGGCTTCGGAAGTCCTTTGTATGTTGTACTGAAAATCTTCTAAGTGACTTAGTTTTGGTTGCAACAGCCTCTCTTGATCCAACAGTATGCTATGCCATGTGGTTGAGTCTGTCGTGCGACTGAGTCACCGATTGATTCCCTCGTGCGATTGAATCATGCGTCTGGCTCAATCGTGCGACTGAGGTTCATATGGCGTGTCTATTCGCATCTTGCTCTGTTCGACACCATAAATTTGAATCTTTGTCAAAACGTCACATTACACGTCGTGTTTAGATTCATTAGTTTTGCAGGGACTCGATATAGCACTTAGTGTCATTTAAATCAACGTTTATGTCCATTTAAGTGGTCAATTTTAGGGTATTGTCCCGGTTCTTGATTTTAAACATTTTTGGTCATTGTGGGGTTGATTAATCCATTCTTTTGATCAGATTTCAGTTTCAAAGTACCTGAAGATGAATAGAAATCGGTTAGTATCACAATCGGAGAAAAATCACAATAATCGAAAATTTGGGCAGAGTGTCTGGTATTAGGCGGTTTTTGAGAGTTTTGAAGGGTGGTAGGGAATATGACCGACTGACCCCCTTTTTATACTACTTTAAGTTTCAGTCGTGTGACTGGACTTATACACATGATTCATTCGTGCGACTGGGGTTCAGTCGTGCGACTGACTCAGACTCCTTCATCCAGTCGTACGGTTGGTCCATTCTTGTGATCCAATCGCATACTTGACCCATACTCATGGTTCAATCGTGTGATTGGATCATAATTATGGTCCAATCGTGTGATTGGCTCATACTTATGGTTCAATCGTGTGATTGGCTCATACTTATCATTCAATCGTACGGTTGGCTCATACTTATGAATTTGACTTCATACATTTCCATACACTCAAACTTTAACTTTTGATTTATAACATATGACCAATGATCATGTTAGGACCGTGTACGTACGGAGTACTAACTGATTCTGCGTTTAAACTGAATCAAATAGTGCGGAATCCTAATTGATTGGCGATCCAATCAGTGAGAACGATAACCCGATCGATATAAAATTGAACTAAACGTTAAGAACGGTAGGAATCGATCAGGAACGAACTATGAACTTGGACAGGCTATTTGGGACGCTCTGGACGGCTAGGGTTTATGTGTATTCGAAATATCTCTTCAAGTGTCCTGTTTTTCCACGAATTAGGTGGTATTTATAGGTTAGTGGTTTTCATTCGTACGACTGAATCATGCGATTGAGTCATACGCACGATTGAAGGTTCAGTTGTGCGACTGAGTCAATCTTATGTCTCAATCATACGACTGATCCAGTCTCCTGGTTCAGTCGTGCGACTGGTCCATAAGCATGATGTATTCATGCGTATGGTCCATAAGTATGGTCCATTAGCATGAATAATCACCCGACTAGGTTGAACATAATACTCAATCATTATTGACTTAGAATTATGTACAACAACCTCAAACCTATATAAGAAGTTCATACATTTGAATCAAAGATAAATAAACATCAAATCATATATCATATTTTATTACTTCGTCAAATTACACATATGTAAGACATGAAAGACTTTTACATTTAAGCACATAAACTCGGAACACATGTATCTACAAAACCCCCCTTGGACCTAGTTTACCCTATTATCTAACATTCTTCACATGTTCTTGGAACTTCTTGTACTTCTCTTCTCTTGTGACTCCTGCATGTATCTTAAATGCAAAACAGAGCCGTATAACGTGTTGGAATTGAAGAGCTTGTACAATGTCTTGTGTGTCATAGAACAGTGGCCACTTGTATAAAGTATAGACATCTTCAACAGACAAGTTAGTGAGCCACATTAGGTCAAATACCTTGATAGTCTCTATCTTCCCATCTCTGTTCAAAACTATGACCGCTTCCCCTGTCCTCCAGTCATAATACCACCATTCGAAGTGTGGAGTGAAGTCCTGAGGCATTTCCCGTAAGGGAATCTTGGACATTGTGCGTGGGGAACTCCACTTCAACATAACTTTAGGCTTTCCAGATATAGGATCAACTTCAGACTTATGAATGAACCTCTTAGGTTGTTGAGGTCTGAAATTTACCCATTGGTGTGGTATTCTTTCTTTAATGCAGCCTCAAACCATCCTGACATCTTTCTTGGGTTAGCATATAACAGATCTAAGCATGCCAGTCGGTTGAGCTCAAAACCAGGAATAGTCTTAGATCATGTGGATATCTAAAGTACTCAATCCCTTTCTCCCTTTTAACAACATAGACTTCCAAGTCTTCGATATATGCCCATGCTATAATCTTGCCTGACACTTTCTGATATCTTTTGACTCTATAAAGCTTGGTGTAGGCATTTTGCTTTGCGGTTGCGTGTTGGGCTTTCATCTCAGCAAAACAAGCTGCCCATTCAGCTTTCTTAATATCAACATTAGCATCCGAAGCTTGGGCTGTACTTTCATCTTTCTCTTTCTCTTTCTCCAACTCCTCTAACTTATCAAAAATACCACTGCCAAACGTTTCACCCAAGTTGGGGATAACATGTCCTTCGGGGTCAGTGTACTCTAGATAATAATCTGCAGTGACATCCTCTATCTCTATCCACATCTTTCAGCTCATCATCACTCACAACATCAACTTCTGGAGCATCTTTGACAAGCTCGTCAGGATTCAGTCTGAATATTTCAGCGAGCTGCTCGTCTGTTAGATCATGGATGATCTCTCCTTCCTCCGGAGTGTAGCTCACAAATCTTCTGACGATCCCTTGCAAGTCAAGAATCATAGTAAGTTGAGTCTTAACTTGCTGAAGGGGGGCGACATCATATTCATCTGTCTGTTGAGCTTCATCTTTTGATTAAACATTCAACACAACACACATAAATTATTAGATAAGACATTTAAACATAATTAATCATTAATTACATTAAGGTAATACACATTTCAAGTACAAAAGGTTCAAATACATAAACATCTAATCATTACTTTTATCTTCATCTGTAGTCTCTTCAGCTTGCGAAGCTGAGGACGAGGCTCCTTGATCTTGATTATCTTGGTACGCCTCTCTTTCACTGATGGATTTGAGGCTGACGCAGATGCATCACCTTCTTGATCATCCTCGTCATTATCACCACCTTCTTTTCCTTTTTCACTTCCTCCCGCTACCTCGTCATCATCATCATCTTCCTCAGTTTCATCTTCATCTTTATCATCATCATCATCAATCTCATCATCACCATCCTTAATCTTTAACGGCTCACCCTTAGATCCCTTCAGCCTTAGCATTATCTTCTTGTTCTTTTTCTCCAATCCTTCAATCTTTTTCACCGACGCCATCACCAATTCGTTTTGACTCTTTAGTGCGTGGCGAGCTCGGCCTAAAGCTCTCTCGAGAGTAGTGTTCTTACCTGTCAGCTGTGCAATCTGCTTGCCTTGGGCGTTGTTGACCGCTATCAGCTGGTTAATCTGATTTGCTCTCAGGTGATCTGTAGCTAACAGCTTCAGCACCAGTCTGTTGAGGTTTGCCAGCTATTCCTCTAACCCAACAGTGGGTCGAGTGGAGCCATGTGTCATTTGGGATTGGTTGGATGTACCGGCTTGGTGAGTGGTGGATGTGGTGAAGATAGGGGGAGGAATGGGAGTGGATTGTGGTGGAATTGTGTTGGGTAATGTGGGTGAGGTGGAGGTAGTATCAGTGGCTGTAGTGGTGGGAATGGGTGTTGTGGTGGTGGTGGCAGTGGTAGTGGTGGTAGTGGCTGTGGTTGTGGCAGTGGTAGTAGAAGATGTGATCAAAGTAAATCTTGGCCTCTTACCCTTTTTGCCATAAGGGTGGGCCATCCTCTTCTTCCTGGAGCTCTTGGCAGTAGAAGCTCCCTCTAGGCTGATGTGCTGGTCAGGTATATAAGTAGGATCAATGACATCAGTATCATCACCCTTTGACCCAGCCTGGCGTCCGCCAACCGCCTCTTTCCCTTTGTCGGTGGCCACAACCCGGCTACCAACTGTCCTAACCAGTGGCTCATCATCAAACTCTTCCTCTTCATCGAGCAGGAAGTCTTGATGGAAGGCAACCTTCTCTGTTGCACCAGGTGCATCACCACCTTAACCATCATCATGGTCGTCATCATCATCGTCTTCTTCATCAGTGGGTGCCACGATAGGCTCAACATCGGAGTCACTGTCATCGTGACTCCACTTCTTGCGAGAGGGGGCCACATTATCTTCTCTGGCCAGGTGCCTAAACAGTCTCCTTACCGGGGGCTTCACCTGCTTCCCCCGGTAGACCTTCATCCGACCTAAAGTCGTGTCATCCATCACCTCGAGTATAACAACACCGTCTCTCTCTTTTGGCAGCGAAGGAAGCTTCTGATCATTGATCATCTATAGAAAACGTGGGTACATACAGAAGCCTTTCTTGCCTTTAGCTTCCAGGTTCTCGACCATATAACAGAAGAGCATGCGCGAGAAACTGAGCGGGTGGTTCAATACCAGAGCAACGAATGCGTTCTGGATTTGGTCTGATAACTCATCAAATCCTCCTCTCTTAGAGGCTATGCACTTCAGGATAACATGAGCCAAGTACTTGAACTTAGGGTACACGTTGCTCTTGTTGAGCACACCTGCATTGATGTCCCCAGCGTACTTTATCCGTAAAAAGCATCCCCGAACAGTCACGGGATGCAACTTGGTTGGGCAAGCACCATCATCACCCAGGTCCAAGACTCTCCTGAGATCGTCTTCTGTGATCTCTATCTCCTGCCCGACGATAGAGCTCCTAATGTAGTGAGGCTCAACATATCTGTCAACTAAAGCACCTTCCCAGAAGGCCTACTGTATAGACCTGTAGGGTGTGCAAGGAGCAGAGATAGCCTTGTAGATCCTCGACCTATGTAGAAAGGCTATAATCCCAGCGAACTCAGCGGTGTTCCTGGAAGTCGAATCAAGATGAGCACATATATTGTGCTTGGTGCTCATTGTCCATCTATCAGCCATGTTACTGCAACACAAGAAACATATACATTAGTTGTGTATAAGAGATGACAGTTGGAAATTAACCTGTTTTGATCAAACTAGTTCAATCGTGCGATTGAACCATACGACTGAGTTCAGTCGTGCGATTGAGCCTGCGACTGAGTTCAGTCGTGCTATTGAGCCTGCGACTGAATTCAGTCATGCTATTGAGCCTGCGACTGAACATAGTCGTATACTATGCCATGCAGTTGAATCAGTCGTGCGACTGAACCCATACGCATGATTCATACGTGCGATTGAATCGTGCGTCTGCCTCAATTGTGTGACTGAAGTTCATTAGCATGTCCATTCGCATCCTACACTGTTGAACACCCTATATTTGAATCTTTGTCAAAAATTTATATTAGACTTCGTGTTTAGACTCATTTGGACCGCAGAGACTCTAAATAACACTTAATGTCCTTTAAATCAACTTTAATGTCCATTTAAGTGGTCTATTTTTTAGGGTTTTGTCTCGGTTTTAGGTTTTAGCATAATCGTTCCTTAAAGATGCAATTAAGATGTTCATTTGGATCGATTTCAGTCGCCCAGTACCTGTAGATGAGTAGAACACACATTAGTCTCACAAATCAGGCAGTAATCACAACAGTTGAAATTTGGGCAGGGTGTGTGTGTGTATGGGCGATTTCAGAGAACTTTGAAGGCTGGTAAGGGTTACGACCGACTGACCCCCTTGTTTATACTATTTTAAATTACAGTCGTGCGAATGGACCCATACACATGCTTCATTCGTGCGACTGGGTTTTAGTCGCGCGACAAGCTCATACTCCTTCATCCATTCGTACGATTGGTTCAGTCTTGTGGTCCAATCGCATGGTTGTCCCATACTCATGGTCCAATCGTGTGACTGGCTCATTCGTATGGTTCAAACGTCCGATTGGCTCATCCTTATGATTCAATCGTACGATTGGCTCATACTTATGAGCTTGAACTCATACACTTTCAAACACTTAAAATTATTAACTTTTGATATAAAAACATTCTGCCCTTTTATCATCTCAGACATGATCCTTTTAATTTAAAACTGATTGGTCACCTTAGACGTGACCCCTTTTAGTAAGTGATTCACAGAATTCATCTAGTTGTATAGTCCGACGTCTACACTACAAAAGACTAGAAAATAGAAAACAAATTTGAAATTTAAAGGAAAACAAGATATTTTGGTGGTTTTGGGTTTGAGCAGAACAACTTCAAGTTAATTTAATCATTTCTGGAAAGATTCATTATGGAATCATACAGGTATATCATAATCATTTGGTACCTTTTAATATGCACTTTGATGCTAGATTCTTGTTTTGTCTGAGAGTCAATAGCACTTTTAAGAAATCATATAGGGCTATAAGATGCACACAATGATTTTGACTATCAAGAGTTGCAGTCACGATGATTGTTAGTATATTTTTCCACTTAAATCCATACACAGATTTTTGACTCACATTGGTGATAAGTTAGGTTTAATTATTTCAACAAGCATTTGTGAATCTCACACTTATATGGTAATCAACATTCCTCAGGAGATTTTTGAGCGGTTTACGGGTATTTGACAAGAAGAAACTATTCTAAGAGCTTTCAAAGATGCCAAGCCTCAGGTCAGTGCCATCGCACAACAGAGAGGCGCAAACAACAATGAATTCTAGAATATTTAGGTTATGCTTATCCTCAGGTCAGTGCCATCGCACAGCAGAGAGGCACACAACCTATCTTCTTGTTAGAGCAACTTTATTTCTTTTGCACATAACGCACCAACAACATTAGTCATTAGCTTGATTGCGCTTAACATTTTTTTCATGTGCTTTGCTCATTTTTATGGTCATCCGCACACATTTGTGGCGTTTATTTTGCTTGTCACCCCTTATTGGAATTGCATTGAGTGTGTTAACCAGGGATAAGATGAGAACCCACAGCAAGTTGAACAATTTAGTTTGAATTTGATTCACCATTGATGTCTACTCGTCTATTGTGTTGAATCTACCGACACATCATATAATGAACTAGCAACCTCTGGGTCTACTTTCTCTATGTTACCACAGTAGCAAACTAGTTTAACTATCATTTTTCTTTAGTTGTGCTTAGACTTCTCATACTTATAATTTGAATTTCGCATTTTGAGCAAATTAGTTTTAAAGTCCCAACCAATTTGTTCCCTGTGTACTATTATTTTCCATACACTGTGAATCATAATCACAGATTTGATTTCATTTCTTTCAGCTAACCTGCCCTCCCCCCTCGTTTTTTTTATTTTTTTCTATTTTTTATTTTTTTAAGTAACAAAATACTAAAGTAAAACTATTCTCCCCCTAAAATTCTAAAACCGAAAATCTTTTTGTGTTTTTGGATTTTAATAAACAGGAAAATAAAATACAATAAAAGAAAAGAAAAATAACTAATAAACTAAGAACCTACTTGTCGGACTTAGAACTGTCGTCTTCTTGAATCACATCACTTTTCTTTTTCACGCTATTAACCTCTAAAAGATATAAAAACCATGGTTTGTCAAATGCTTTTGTGTAGAGGTCGGCGCGTTGAAAATCAGTATTAATTTTAACCACATTGATTAATTGCTTTTCAAAACAGTCACGTATAAAGTGATATTTAATACCGATATGTTTTGTTTTAGGGTGTTGGACCGGATTTTTGGTTACAGCAATTGCAGCAAAATTATCAACAAAAATAGGGGTGTTAGAAAATTGCAAACCGTTCGCGCATTTGCTGTTGAATCCAAATGATTTGTGAATAGCAACTTGCAGCAGCAACGTATTCAGCTTCACATGTTGACAGAGCAACTGATGTCTGCTTCTTACACTGCCAGGTGACTAACTGTCTACCAAAGAACTGACATCCCGCTGATGTTGACTTGCAATTCATTTTGCAACCACCATAGTCCGAGTCACTATACTGTAAGCTCAAAGTCATCGTCATGAGGATACCACAACCCGAGTGTTGGAGTACCCTTCAGATAATGAAAGATCCTTTTAACTCCGATGAGATGATTTACTTTTGGGTTTGCCTGATATCTGGAACATAGACATGTGGCGTACATAATATTAGGACGCGAGGCTGTGAGGTACATGAGAGATGCGATCATTCCTCTGTACATGGTGGCATCAACCATATCACCATTTTCATCGGGTGCCACGTCATGGTTCGTGGCAAGTGGAGTTCCAGCTGCTGAAGCATTCTCCATGTCGAATCGACTGAGGATATCTCCTACATATTTGGTCTGATGCATGAAGATTCCTTTGGGTGTCTGATTCACCTGTAAGCCAAGAAAGAACTTCATCTCCCCTATGGCACTCATCTCAAACTCTGCTTTCATTACAGATTCCAATTCTTTACATATTTCTTGTTTTTGGAACCGAAGATCGTGTCATCCACATATATCTGAACCAGCAGTAAATCACCATCATTTTCTTTGATGAATAATGTACAGTCAATAACTCCTCTGCGAAAACCGTGTTTCACAAGATGAGTTAAGAGTTTCTCATACCAGGCTCTAGGGGCTTGATGGAGCCCGTAAAGAGCCTTGTCCAGTTTGTAAACTCTATCTCGATGATACAGATCCTCAAATCCTTCGGGTTGACTGATGTAGACTGTTTCATGGATTTCACCATGAAGGAATGCACTTTTTACATCTAGTTGATAAACTTTAATCTTCATGTAGGATGCATAGGCTAGAAATATACGTATTGCTTCCATCCTTGCCACCGGTGCAAACACTTCATTGTAATCTATGCCTTCGACTTGTCAAAATCCTTGAACCACAAGCCGAGCCTTATTCCTAATTATGACCCCTTGGTCATCTTTCTTGCACTTCAGCACCTATTTAATGCCTATCACCTTAGTACCTTGTGGATTGTCCACAAGGGTCCATACTCCTAACTTCGTGAACTGTAGGAGTTCTTCTTGCATTGCACTAACCCATGCCTCATCGTTTAAGGCTTCACTCACATATTTTGGCTCAAATTGAGATACAAAACATCGATATGCACCATCATGAAGATATCCCTTTTCCATGACTGAGGCATAATCAGCTGAGTATAGCTGATTTCGTGTTTGTACTCCTGATCAAACATCTCCAATGACGTTTCCAAGGGATGATAAACATTAATTCGAGATCCGGGAGTGGTGGGAACAACTACCTCAGTATCCAGATTATGAAACCCAGGTTCAGTATCTGTAGCTGTTGGAGTACGAGGTTTAGAAGTGTCAGAGGCATCAGGATTTGATGCTTGTGTACTTTCATTGGTGGGAACCTGTTCCTCCTGGTCCATATTTTCAGTCTCAACTGCTTCATCATCAGAGGAAGAATCACTTACTTCAAGCTCTCCCCCTGAAGGGCTAGAAGTATCATCTAAGGGAGCCGTTGATGTTGAGTCTGGTAGTGTTGTGTTCAGAACATCGTTCATCATCCTAGCAGAAAGCTCATCATCAGTATGAGAAGGCGGTAGATTGAAGGACTTAAAGAATCCATCATAGTTAAAGAAGAAGGAGGGTCCTTTTCCAGCAGGGGGTGGTGTATCTTTGAACATCTACATTGCACCACACTTCTACCTGACCCGTTGAGTTGTTATAAACTCTCTTGTGTGGTATGCTGTATCCGAGAAAAATACCTTCTTCTGCCTGCTCACTAAACTTCCCAGTCTGAGTTTTCTTCAACGACATGCACGGTGCGCCAAACGGTTCTAGATACTCCAAGTTGGGTTTACGTCGCTGGAGCAGCTCATAACATGTTTTACCATGACGTTTGACCACCAAGACTCAATTGAGAGTGTAGCATGCATTAGCCACTGCCTCGTTCCAAAATTAAATAGGTAGTTTAGAGTCGGCTAACATTGTTCTTGCTGTCTCTATTAAGCTACGATTCTTTCTTTTAGCAACCCCATTCATCTGTGGAGTGTAGGCAGACGTAAATTGATGTACAATTTCTTTCTCTCTACAGAATGCCTTCATCCACTGATTCTTGAACTCTGTTCTGTTGTCTGATCGAATCAGCCTTACTTTCAGCTTGTAGAGTGATTCCAAAGTAGGTACTAGATGTTTGAATGATTCAAATGTCTCTAATTTGGATTTCAGAAACATCACCCAAGAGAATCTTGAGTAATCATCAGTTACTACATAGCAGTACAGATCTCCGGCAATGCTTTTTGTGCTGACTGGGCCAAACAGATCCATGTGTAGAAGCTCGAGAGGAATATCAATAGAATTAACTTTCTTTGCCTTGTGAGACTTCTTGGTATGTTTTCCTTTCTTACATGCTACGCAAAAATCCGGAAGCTAGAAATTCTTGACAGTTACTCCATTCACTAAATCATTCTGAACCAAATGGTTCATCTTCCTTGGATTAATATGTCCCATTCTCCTATGCCATGAGATTGAATCCCTTTCAGTTGCCTTTGACAAGAAGCATTGAATAATGTGATCAGCTGTGGAGGTTTTGATAGATCCAAGACATACAATTCGTTATATCTTGAAGCTGACATAAGAACCTTATCCTCCTCAATCACATAATCCTTCTTCAACATGTAGCACTTCTTGTTGTCAAATGCAACTTTGAATCCTTTATCACAAATCTGGGAGACTGAAACTAAGTTGTTCTGTAGTTGTTGAATGTAGTTGACCTTGTCAAACTTCACTTTCTCCTTTCCCACTTCGCCTTGAGTTGTGATTTAACCTCCTTTATTCCCAGCGAATGAAACATGTCCCCCTTTAATTTGCTTGATGTTGAAAAGGAGAGGCGGATTCCCGGTCATGTGCCTGGAAGCCCCACTATCAATAATCCAGGTATTAGTGATAGCGTTGTAGCGGACACCCTGCACATACAAAGGAAATGATTAGTTCAGGTTTGGGACCCAAGCCTTAACTGGCTTGGGTGACCTAGAGGTATCACTCATCATGAACTCAACCCACTGTCCTTCAGAGGATGAGGGCACATCTTTCTTCTTCTTTTTCTCATTATCAGACAAATTACTTGATTTTATCTTCCATAACCCAGTTTTGTGTAAGGCTTGTTTGTGATAAACGGACAACTAGCTTATTGTTTGAACTTTAGGTTCACTAATCCTCTTAGGTGGAGTATTAGATCTCATTTTAGAAAAACTTGGTTTTGCATCATAAAGTTCAATTTTCGTTTAGGGCGTCTGATAATAAGGACAATTAGGAGAGATATGTCCTCTTTTTCCACAACTGTAGCAGGATCTCCCTTCAACAGATTGAGGAATATTGTGAGGTGGGGTTGAGTTTGGTCGGGGTTTCGATGAAGACTCTTCCTTTTTAGAAGTTTCAGCTTCTTTAACAAAATTAATTGTTTTGACATTTTGAACATCTTTAACTTTTAGTTTACTTGGACTTTGATGAATAACACGTTTATGGTTAACTGGTTTAGTCATTTTGGGTTCTGAAATCGACGTTTGTGAACCTGACCTTACATTAACCATTTTAATTTCATCATGCAAATTCTCAACTGGCAGTTTCCCTTTTGATTTCAAAATAGAATCCTTCTTTTTAGTGCCAGATTTCACCGGTTTACCCGTGGAATCAGGATCACTAACCAGAGGAGTCGACACCACATGATCCTTTACTGGGTTGTTATTGATAGGTCTACATTTTGTGTTCAATAGGACTGTATGTGGTGGCGGAACTACTTTGTACCCTAGACCTTCCCCATTATTTCGTTCTTTCACTAAGTTTTGAACTATGTGAGAAGAACTAGCCCAACTATGCAGTTTTTGTTTTAAAGAATTAACTTCGACTTCCAAAACTGCTCTTTCCTTCTTGGTTTCTTCCAAAGAATTTAAATAAAACTTTATATCATTAGCTTGATTTAAGGCAACAACCTCGGTTTCCCTTAGTTGTTTTCTCAAAAGTTCTATTTTTTCTTTAAAACTGCACTCATTTAGTTTTAATATACGATTAGCTTCAGTGTAGAGTTGTAAATCATTTACTAAGTTATCATTGTGTTCTAATAACCTAGCAAATTTCAGATCAATGCTTTCTCTAAATTTTTCACATTCAAAACAAGCATGTTTTGTAAATAATTGATCTAAAGAACTTACCTGTGATGAATTAGTTAAATCAGCCATCAAAGCAGAATCAGACCCTTCGGTGACTGGAGATTCTGAAATCGTGGCTCTAAGTTCTTCCTCTACCAGGTGATTTACCACATTCACAGCTTCTTCGGTATCTGACATCGCTTGCTCAGCTGTAATCTCACTTCACTAGCAGATCCATCATCCAGTGCTTCGACAAAGGCAATATTTGATTCTCCTAGAGACAAATCGGAAGGACCAATCTTGACCTTCATCACCTTGAGCAGTCAGAGCCTTTGTCTCTTTACTTGAAGAAGCAGTTCCAATCATGTCTTTGTCTTGACGATTAAAAGTAGGAAATGGATTACCATTTCCAGTTTTCTTGGGCTTTACACATTCACGTTTAAAATGCCCCTTTTCACCACAGTTGAAACATGTGACTTTGGTTTTGTCAAAACCAAAAGTTGTATCTTTAGTGGCGACTAAATTTTGCCCCGTCTTCTTGACAAACTTCTTAGCTCTTCTTACTCCACTTGCTAGTGCCCACATGATGTCCATTCTTTCCAGCTCATTCTCATCAACTTGCTCGTAATCCTCATCTGCAAGATGACAATTTCCAATCTTACCGGCAACTAGACCATCATAAGATTGTACCACTACTGCTAGAAGATCCATATGCACCTTAGCCACTTCCACTGTGATATTACCAAGATTCTCGGTCTTCAACTTTGTAGTGTTGGCCTCAGGAACTGTGTATTGGGTGCCAGATGACCCTGATGTTTTGGTTCCTGATGCAGTGGTTTGGGAAGGAGCAGAAGAACTAGACACAAATGCTGGTTGTAACGGTGCTCTTGAAACAGCTGGAGTCGGAACTGAGTTGTAAAGTGAAGGATTCTGAACATAGGATCCTTTCTTCGACTTGTATTTCATTCTCAGTTCTTCCTCTCTTAACTTCAAGATGAAGTCATTTATGTCTAATGTTACAAGAATGTCGTTCTGTCTCAGATTAGACACAAATGAATCCCATTTATCAGGCAAACCATCAGCAAAGCTTGAAACTTTATCTTCCATTGATGTGGTTACACCATGAGTGTGCAGCTCACTCATTAGATGATAGAATCTGTCAATAATATCATCTAAGCCCTCATTCCCTATCGAAGAGAAATGATCAAACTCCTTCTTGAGAGCTTTAGCCTTCAGTGCCTTTGAAGTTGCAATTCCATCATATCTCTTCTCCAATGCCTCCCATAGCTTTTTAGCCTGCTTGTTCTCAGAGAACTGATGAAAAATGTCCTTTGGTATCGACTGAGTCATCAAGGCATAAACTTTCTTCTCAGCATTGAAGAGAATCTTCTGAGCTTCACTCATTCCTCCCAAGGTTAACTTGACTCCATTAGCACTAACTGGTATTGTGTAACCAGTCTAAATGGATGTCCATAGATTGGGATCAACTCCATTTAGGTAAATCTCAAACCACTGTTTCCACTAAGGATATTCATCTAACGTTAACAACTCTGGCGGTTTATTATGATTACCAATCTCATTCTCCATAAGTAGTAGGTTCTGGATGCATGAGTTCTTTCTGGTAGTAAACGCAGCAAATTGATCTTCCATTTCTATAAACTTGATACTTCGAGAACATGACAGTTTCAATCGTGCGAATGGACAATGAGTACAGATCACTCGTGCGAATGAAGGGTGCAAATGAATTCAATCGTGCGATTGGATTCAGTCGTGCGTATGAACAGGACGATTGGAATCAAACGACTGGAGTTGTTCAGTCGTGCGAATGAGGAATGCGACTGAGTTCAGTCGTGCGAATGGAGTATACGAATGAGTTCAATCGTACGAATGAGCTAATCGTGCGACTGAAGGCTGTTGTTTTTGCAAAATCCAAGATTTTGACACTTTGACACAAAATACGATTTTTCTAGGAACCCTAATCTGCCGTATAGTGAAAAATCAAAACTTTAATGCCAAAAAACATCGAAAACACCCGTAGAAGCAAAGTGGTGACTCTTTTGATTAAAACGTAGGTTTTTGACACCAAACCTAATTGAATCAAACACAAAATCAAGAGCCAAGGCTCTAATACCACTTGTTAGGACCGTGTACGTACGGAGTACTAACTGATTCTGCGTTTAAACCAGATCAAATAGTGCGGAATCCTATTTGATTGGCGATCCAATCAGTGAGAACAATAACCCGACCGATATAAGATTGAACTAAACGTTAAGAACGAGTAGGAATCGATCAGGAACGAACTATGAACTTGGACAGGCTGTTTGGGACGCTATGGACGGCTAGGGTTTATGTGTATTCAAAATATCTCTTCAAGTGTCCTGTTTTTCCACGAATTAGGTGGTATTTATAGCTTAGTGGTTTTCATTCGTACGACTAAACCATTAGCATGGTTTAGTCGTGCGACTGAATCATGCGATTGAGTCATACGCACGATTGAAGGTTCAGTCGTGCGACTGAGTCAATCTTATGTCTCAATCATACGACTGATCCAGTCTCCTGGTTCAGTCGTGCGATTGGTCCAAAAGCATGATGTATTCATGTGTATGGTCCATAATTATGGTCCATTAGCATGAATAATCACCCGACTAGGTTGAACATAATACTCAATTATTATTGACTTAGAATTATGTACAACAACCTCAAACCTATATAAGTAGTTCATACATACGAATCAAGATAAATAAACATCAAATCATATATCATATTTCATTACTTCGTCAAATTACACATATGTAAGACATGAAAGACTTTTACATTTAAGCACATAAACTAGGAACACATGTATCTACAGATAATCTCAGACATGACCTTTTTAACAGAAAATCATCTGTTCACCTCAGACGTGATCCTTTTAATTGAGAGTCGATTGGTCACCTCAGACGTGACCTTTTTTAATTTAGAGCCGATTGGTCACCTCAGATGTGACCCTTTTTAATATGTGATTCACAGAGTTCATCTAGATATATAGTCCGACATCGATGCAAAGAAGATAACAAAAACCAAATACAACTTCGATTAAAACAAAACAAGACATATTTATGTGTTTTGGTTTGAGGTGGATTGAAACCTTTTAAAAATGATTTAACTGATTTTGCCTCCTGAGCAGGACAGCTTCAATTTATTTTTATCATATCTGGAAAGATTCATATGGAATCATACAGGTATATCATAATCATTTTGGACCCTTTATATGTACTTGAATACTAGATTCTTATTTGTCTGAGAGTCAATAACACTTGCAGGAAATCATACTAGAGCTATAAGGTGCACACAATGATTTTGACTGTCGAGAGTTGCAGCCACGATGATTGTCAGTATATTTGTCCACTTAAATCCATACACAGATTTTTGACTCATATTGGTGATGAGTTAGGTTTTATTATTTCAACAAGCATTTGTGGATCCCACACTTATATGGTATTTCAACAAGTGATATTTAATACCGATGTGTTTAGTTTTTGGGTGTTGGACCGGATTTTTGGTGATAGCTATTGCAGTAGAATTATCAACAAAGATAGGGGTGTTAGAAAATTTCAAACCATAGTCTCCCATTTGCTGTTGAATCCAAATGATTTGTGAACAGCAACTTGCAGCAGCAACATATTCAGCTACACATGTTGACAGAGTAATAGATGTCTGCTTCTTACATTGCCAGGTGACTAAGCATCTTCCAAAGAACTGACATCCCGTTGATGTTGACTTGTAATTCATCTTGCAACCACCATAGTCCGAGTCACTATACGCTGTATGCTCAAAGTCATCATCATGAGGATACCACAACCCGAGTGTTGGAGTACCCTTCAGATAACGAAAGATCCTTTTTACCCTAATTAGATGATTCACTTTTGGTTTAGCCTGATATCTGGAACAAAGACACGTGGCGTACATAATATCAGGACGAGAGGCTGTGAGGTACATCAGAGATCTGATCATTCCTCGGTACATAGTGTCATCTACCAGATCACCATTTTCGTCGGCTGCTACATCGTGGTTCGTGGCAAGTGGAGTCCCAGAAACTGTTGCATTCTCCATGTCGAACTGACTAAGGATATTTTTTACATATTTGGACTGATGCATGAAGATTCCATTTGGTGTCTGATCCACCTGTAACCCAAGAAAGAACTTCATCTCTTCCACGGCACTCATCTCAAACTCAGCTTTCATAACTGATTCTAATTCTTTACACAATGCTTCATTTTCGGAACCGAAGATTATGTCATCCAAATATATCTGTACCAGTAGTTAATCATCATCTTTCTCTTTGATGAACAACGTGCAGTCAATAACCCCTCTACGAAAACCATGTCTCAGCAGATGAGTAGAGAGTTTCTCATACTAGGTGCGAGGGGCTTGATGAAGCTCATAAAGAGCCTTGTTCAGTTTATAAACTCTATCCCAATGATAAGGATCCTCAAATCCTTCGGGTTGACTGACGTACACAGTTTCAAAGATTTCACCATTAAGGAATGCACTTTTCACATCCAATTGATAAACTTTTATCTTCATGTAGGATGCATAGGCTGAGAAGATACGAATTGCTTCCATCCTTGCCAAAGGAGCAAAGACTTCATTGTAGTTGTTGGATCTAGAAAGGTTGGTGCAACCAAAACCAAATCACTTAGAATATTTTGGTACAACAAATAAAGGAATTCCGAAGGAAAAAGGAGCTCTTCCGAAGACAAAGTGTAAAACTAACTTCTGAAGGAAAACTCCAACTTCCGAAGACAAAGAACTTACTTCTATAGATCAAGACTTATAATGAAAGATCTGAAGTCAACTTCCAAAGTATAGAAGTCCTCAAGCCTCCTAAGTATAGAAGCCTCTTCCGAAGTATAAGTGGCTTCGGAAGAACTTGTTCTTCCGAAGCCAACTTACCTTCGGAAGACACTACTATTGTCCAGTGGACATAAGTATGGTCTCCCTGTCACTCCGCTGCAGACCTCTGAGATACTGCATGCCGTTTTCTCAAAAGCCATGTAGTTGACCATACTTTATTCCACTGTTTACCTTTATATGTTAGTACAATTGCCATCTTTAGTTGGTGACAAAAGGTAAGTCATGGACATGTCATGACTACCATATCTTAGATAATACATTATCTAAGATACCTTAACTTTAGCATTGTAGTATATGCTTTAATCTTAGGTTTCCAGCTGGTATTAAAGTATATCCGGCTGTAGGATCTAGTATATATAGTTTCTCATTGTAACTTATGTTTTATGCTTGTAAGAGTCTTGTAATATCTTGAGTTGAGAAGTAATATATACAAATGCCTTGAAAATTATTTCTGTGTGTTCCTTGCTACTTATTATATTATTATAGACTCTTGTAAAAGACTTTACTTCATCTGATTTGAGTGTTCTATAAGTGAGTTTGAGAGAAATCCAAATGTTTAAGTGACAAACCCGATCCTGCAATTGGTATCAGAGCTTCTTAGGCTCTTGATTGTGAGATCTTACCATCCTAATCAACCTGTTTTTCACTCCTACTTATACCACACTCAAAATGGCCCTCAACAAATCTGAAGTAGAGATGGGGACGATGACCAAAGCTCCCATCATCACCCCTGAAAACTTCAGCTCATGGAGCAGAAGAATGGAAGGCTTCATCAGGTATCAAGACAGTAAGATGTGGCAATCAATTGTCAATGGCCCGTATAAGCCAAAAGTAGCTGGTGGAAATGATGCCATGATTAAGAAAGCTGTTGAAGATTTTTCTGATGAGGACCAGGAAGAAGTTGGACATCGACAGCAATGCTATGACTGTTCTCATAACTACAATTCCCAACTCCATCATGGTGGGGTTTGAGCATTGCAAGTCTGCCAAAGAACTGTTTGATGCGCTTGCTCAAATGTACTCAAGCTCAAATGACTCCAAGAAGGACTCACTGAAGCAGCAGTTCGAGAACTTCACCTACGTTGCTGGAGAGACTCTTAGCCAGCAATACTTCAGGTACATGGATCTCATTTCTTCCCTTCAATCTATGGGAATTGCTCATGAACTTAGAGACCTTACAAGAAAGTTCATGAGTGCATTACCCAATGAGTGGACATTCTACTGTGTCTCTATCAAGAGAACAGAGAACCTGAATACACTCACCATGACCGAACTCTATGGCATCCTTGATGGATACCGTTTGGAAATGGAGAGTAAGAGAGGTCAACAGACAAGCAGACCCTTGAGTCTTCCTGCTAGCAACGCTTTAATGGTTACTGAAGGCTCAGGAATCTCCCAGCCTCAACAATACCTGACTTACACCCAGCAGCCATCTGTTCTTCTTCTGGCCATACATCACATTTCCTGAGACTCCAACGTCTCAACAAGCTCAGCAAAGCTCCTTTCAGGACAGTTGTGCTTTTGTCTCAGGAAGTGGACACTCAAATTATTATCAATATTGTTTTGATGATTTAGAGTGCTTCAGCCCCGATGACGTGGAATACGTGGACATAGTCCAACAAATGGCTCTACTAACCTACACAAACAAAAAGTTCTTTAAGAGAACTGGAAGGCAATTTCCCTAGAACCCAATCAACAGCAAATTTAGGTTTGACAAAACCAAGGCCAAATGTTACAACTGTAACCAACTTGGTCATTTTGCAAGGGAATGCAAGGCTCCCAAGTCTAATCCGGGAACCCCACAGGCCTCCACACATCCCTCTACACCAAAGCCCACCGGAAAGTCAACAGAAATAGCTGCAATGGCTCAAGAAGTTGACTGGAGCTTCATGGTACAGGATGTGACTCCTGCTCAAGCACTCATAGCCGGAACAGATGAAAATAAGGTATATGAACATCTCTGTACTCCTGCTTGTATTGCTAAGGTTAAATTGTATCAAGACTACAATATGGAATTTAAATCTGATATTGAGTCTCTAAATGTTTTAAAATCTGATTTTAAAAGGGCTGAATCTGACTACCAAAGAAAATTGAGGAGTTAGAAAAAACTGTGTCCCTATTAAAACACGAACACACAAACTATAAGACTCAAATAAAGGATTTTTAATCCAAATTGACTGAGGCTCAAGCCCAGCTTGTCACAGCTAAGGCTCAAGCCAGGAAGTATGCTATTTCCGAGCAAAACTTCCAAGCCATTCTTGCATCATCCTCTCACTCAAAGCTTTGTTACCAAAACAAAGGTAGGTTAGGAACCAATGAAATTGCTCCACCACACTCCTATGAGTCTATAAGACAATCAAGGTGTGGTACTAAGGAGCAAGAGGTTCCATCTGCTGACCCACCTCCATATGAGTCAAAGAATGATACAACTATGGAGACCATCACAGGGAAAAACCAGGTAATTATACCCTCTTCTACAAATGATGATCAAACCCTTACCACCAAAGCCAGAAGAAGCAGAGCTAAGGCAGCCAGAAAAACTGCCAAGAAAGTGGCTGAGTCTAAGCTGAATATAGGCCCAAAGCAAAAGGGTGTATTTATCTCACCTGGATTCCAGGTGGTTGGAAACTCTGATTCAGGAAAGGGGTGTAACACCATCACTCTTGTCCTACCAAAGGACCAGAAGTTAAAGGGAAAGGTAACTGATGAAGAAAGAAATAACAAGAAACAACAATCCTCAAGTTCCCAAAAGATTAACATTGCATGCATAATATGTGGTCTGCAAGACCACATGGCCAAAGATTGTTACTACAATCCTGCTAGCACACATTATGCAAATAATGTTAAAAAGGAAGGAGTCAGAAAAGGTTTCTCATTTGGGCCATATCAAATGGTTCAAGTGATGAAAAAAATGGAAAGCTTGTTTCCGAAGCAAGGCTGCTTTCGGAAGAAGATCCTTCTTCCGAAAGGAAAAAGGCTTCGGAAGCTAAAGCTATCAAGACTCTAAAGAATAAAAGAGTCCCCTTGAAACCATCTTAGAAGAAGACTGCTTCGGAAGAAAAGGTGGTGAAGGCTTCTTATGAAAAGAAAGAACCTTCGGAAGAATGCCAAGCTGCAAAAGCTTCAACCAGCTCATCCTCCATGATCAACCAAGGGATGGAATGGAAGATCAAGGAAGATGCTGTAGCCCAAACCTCTTCTTCAAAGACATCCATTGAACCCCCATGCATAAATTTTGGTTCAATTATGTCAATATCATTTGAAGAACCCAAGACCAACAAGGCTTGGGTTTCCAATCAAAACTAATCATCTCATCTTATGTGCAGGGACTACCATATGACAAGAATAACAATGTTTGGATTGTGGATAGTGGATGCTCCAGGCACATGACAGGGAACAGATCTCTCCTTCAACAATTTCAACATTATGATGGAGGTCCTGTCCAGTTTGGAGGTGAGGCCGGAGGATATATTTCTAGCAGAGGAAGTATATCCAATGGAAAATTAAAGGTTGACAAAGTTAACTTTGTCAAACAGCTTGAACACAACCTATTAAGTGTTTCTCAGTTCTGTGATCAAAAGCATCAAATGCTCTTCACAAAACATGAGTGCATGCAGGATCGGGTTTTGTCAATTAACACTTGTAATTCTCTGAAACTCACTTATGATATCACTCAAACAAGATGAAGCAATGCCTTTAACAAGAGTTGATAATAATATAATAAGTAATCAAAGAACAAGCAGAAGTATTTTCAAGGTACTTGTATATATTACTTTCTCAACTCAAGATTACAAGACACTTACAAGCATACAACAAGAGTTACAATGAGAAACTATATATACTAGATCCTACAGCCGGTTATACTTGATACCAGCTGGAAACCTACGACTAAAGCATATACTACAATGCTATAGTTAAGGTATCTTAGATAAAGTATTATCTAAGATATGGTAGTCATGACATGTTCATGACTTACCTTTTGTCACCAACTAAGATGGCAACTGTACTTAACATAAAAAGGTAAACAGTAGATTAAAGTATGGTCAACTACATGGCTTTTGAGAAAACGCCATGCAGTATCTCAGAGATTTGCAGCGGACTGTCAGACAGACCATACTTATGTCTACTGGATAATAGAAGTGTCTTCCGAAGGTTAACTGGCTTCGGAAGAACAAGTTCTTCCGAAGCCACTTATACTTCGGAAGATGCTTCTATGCTTCCGAGGCTTTGAGGACTTCTTTATACTTCGGAAGTTGACTTCAGAACTTTATCTTTAAGTCTTGATCTTCGGAAGTAGCTTCTTTATCTTCGGAAGTTGGAGTTTTCCTTCGGAAGTGTATTTTACACTTAGACTTGGAAGAGCTTCTTTCTTCGTTCGGAAGGTGCCACTTCACCCTTGGCTTCGGAAGTCCTTTGTATGTTGTACTCAAAATTTCTAAGTGACATAGTTTTGGTTGCCCTGCCCCAACAGCCTCTCTAGATCAACAAACTCCCCCTAGGCTGGATGCTTGCCTACCAAAACTTCCCTTATTTCTACTCTCAAAGTTTTCAGCACCAGGGACAAAAGATATTTGTTGTCTCTCTGTTCTTCCCGGAAGTGGTGCTGAGAAGTTCTTCCCGGAAGTGGTGCTGAGAAGCTTGTACAAGTCATTCGTGGATAGGAGATCCAGTCTATCACTTTGAATGACATGTACCCTTTGTTGTGACCCCCTGAAGAGAGTTAGTTGACGGGAGTTTAGTCATACTCCCATCTAACTATGGACTCAAGTTCAGGACCTTCAACCATTTGAAGAAAGGCTTTGCCTTTGGTTGCTGATCCTTTCCTTTCCTCCTCCTCTCTCAGTTTTGACTCCTCTTCGACCTTGCTTCTGGCAGTAAGCTCGGCCATGTGAAGGCTGCCTAGATGATTTCTGATGTGGGCAGCTACATCGGAGTTGAAGGGTTGGAGAATGGTTTCTCTGCTAACTCAGCAATATCAAATCTGCTTAAGTGTAGCAGAGATGAGGCATTCAGCCTGTTAATCACCATTCTCTCTCTAACACAACAAAGTTGTGAGAAGAGTCTTCGAACCTCCACGGACTATCTTCTTTCTGGGTACAAGAGGTTGTCTTGGTACCCTATCTCCTTTCTTTTGTCCAGCAGAGTCACCAGCTTTCTCCTCAGCTTCTTTTCTTCCTCATTCAATGTATCTGAATTGAGGCCAAGAGTTTTGCAGCTTGGTCCAAAGTTCCTCTGGGCAGATCAAGAAACTCATCTCTTGTGAGGGAACTTGAGGATCCATCAACATAAGTCAGGTTGACTGATCCTCCTCACAGGAGATGTCGCTCAGAGTTGTGCAGTTGATGAGCTTAGTTTTGATCGCCTTGAATTCCTCCATAGAGAGATGTTTGGAAGGCTGAGGGATGGTTTGATTGGTTGTTGGGTAGGTTTAGGAGTTTGGGTTCGGCTAAGGTTTTAGGTTGGATGATGGGTAGTTTAGGTGGTTGAGGTGAAGAGTTTGGTAGTTGTGATGGTGTAGGTTCAGGGGTGAAAGGTTCAGGTTCAGTTTTGATTGGGAAGGGAAAGGGTATAGGTTCAGGTTGAGGTTGGGTTTGGATTTTGGGCTGAGAGGTGGCTTTGAAGGTCATCCCCTGTCCCCTTCTATACATCTCTTTCTTCTCCCCGCACGAATGTCAGCCTTGATGTCACTGACATGTCGTTGGAGAGTCTTCTCAGACATTGGACCCACCTGCCTGCCAGAGAAGCCATGAGCTTTAAGATAGTTCTTCATCCAAGCTTTCTCACCTATCTTCTTGGCGGCAGACAGTCCAGCCTCTTCTTCTTTCTTCCTCTTCTCCACCAGCTTCTCCCTTGCAGCTCTTTTCTCTCCTTCTCCATTTGATCTTGCTCTTTGTTAAGAGCCATAAGATCGTATCACTATTGTGTGGAGACAACTCCTCTTGAGAGAATCCTCTGGAGAGTAGGAAAGTGATCCTTTCTCTCCTGAGCTGCAGATCAGCTTCTCTTTCTTTTCTCAGCCTTTCTTCTTCCAAGGCCAACCTTGCAGCCTCTTTTTTTGCTGTCTTTGCAGCAAGGTTGCCTTTTCAAGCTCTATCAGCTCCTCTAATGGTAGCAGGAGTACATCTTCCGAAGCAGCCCCTAGACTGACAAGTCTATCTATTACCTCCACCCTTCTTCGATTGTTGACTGCCTCCTGGTTGGCTGCAGCTGCTTTGGTACTTGCAGCTAACAGTTTCCCAGTTGGTAGTCTACCTTTCCTTCTGAGCTTCTCCAACCTTTCTTCTTCCTGAAGCTCTTCCGAAGTCATCTTCCTCTTGCCTTTTATGTCTTCGGAAGTGCTAGACTTTGGTGGTTCTTGGATAGAAGATCCAGGTTGGGTGGTAGAGGTAGGAGCTGGGTCAATGCAGATGTTATAGCTAATGGTTGGCTGAGAAAGTCCTCCCTATTAACCTCAGATGCAAGTTCCAGAATTGCATCTGTGACTATTAGATCATCGGAAAGAGAAAATAGTCCTTCCGCAGCAGCAATCTCAGCTTCGGAAGTTTGTGCTTGTTCTTCCGAGGCTTTGAATTGTGCTTCGGAAGTCTGTGAAAACACACCTTCTGTCCCAACTGTTTCAGTTGCTGGGCCATCAGTCCTAGTTTCCCCTTCGAAATCAATCTCAGGTTCCACTTGGGCCTTAGGTTGACCAACTTCCTCAACAGTGGTAGGAGGTGCATTCAACCTCTGAAGCTCTTGAGCTCCAAAGTAAATCACAGACATATCTGGACTGGGCTGTTCTATCAGGGACTCTAAAAGGAACTTGTTGAAGATCCTATTTAGATCCTGAAGCATCCTTTGATCCACTTGAAAACAACTGGAGGAGGCTCAGGGAAGATGGCAGCTTGTTGTCTTGAGCTCAAAGAAGTAAGAGCTTGACTGATGGTATCCTGTCTTTGGCTTTGTCTCTCAACATTCTCCCCCTTTTGGTAGCATCATCTTGAGAGGTAGATGAGCTAGAGGAAGAGGTCAAGGAGACCTGAACTGGTACATGCCTAACAGATCTCTCAATCTGTGTCTCAGCTAGTTTGGCCTTGAGACTTTCAATCTCAAGTTGCTGAGTGGCAGACCTATCCTCTAAAGTCTTAACCTTTGATTCAAGGTTTGAGACTTTAGAAAGTAGGTCTCTTATGGTGAGTTGCATACTTCCCTCATCTTCTTTTGAAGAATCACGGGGAGATGAGGTAACATACCTGGTATGTTCATCCTCACCACCAGATGTGGTTTCTTGGCACCCTGGTTTCCCTTGCACAATGATGTCTCTTTCAGAGGCATCAAAGGGCATGGTTGCCGTAGATTCAGTCTGACTGTCGTTACCACTGTCCTGAGGATCCATTGAGGCTCCTTCAGTAGTGGCAGCTGAATCTACATGAGTCCCCTCCACATCAGTGGGACTCACCTCAGTAGGGCTTTGCTGGTGTGGGCTAGAGACAAGAGGTTTCTCTAGGCTCTGTTGATCCTTAATAGGGTGTAGTGGATCAACTTCATCGCCTTTGAGAGACATAGTCTCTTCACCAGCTCCGGTCAATAGGTCAGTGAAAGAAAAGGAATGAAGACCTAAGGACCCGGGACTTTGATCAATGTCAAAAGGCATTGAGCTGTCCCTTTGTGGCTGCTCAGGGGAGTATAGAGACTCACCCTGAGGGCTATCAGCTGGGGTTTTGGGCTCATGGGTCTGAGACTGAGGAGACTCAAGACCCATATTGAGGTCAATAGTGAAGGATTGGTGGACCTCTGGCTGAGTGGGAGCCCCTTGTTCCACTCTAGCCTTTTTGGTTTGAAGAGGAGGGGCTTGTTCAATCAGAGTAGATTGAACAAGGGTTCGTTTGGTACGTCTCTGGTAGGTGACAGTGATGGGAGGAGAAGGTAGATTTGGAATGGTGAGGGTAGTTGCTGGTGTGGGTTCATCACCTGTGGGGTGAACAGGGATGTCACCAGGAGCCATTGGCTCAATCATACCTGGAAGTAGTGCGGTATCCCTTCCAGTGTAGTTGGTAGACACTCTCTTCAAGACTTGAAGATGGTCGGCCTCATTTGGGGAGCAGACAGAGCAGCTGCACAGACAAGCTTACCCTGATCTAGCTCGCAGTTGATTATGTGCTGGAGAAATCTGGGATACATAAAGAATGTGTCCCTTTGCAGATTTCCCATAAGGTTAGTCAGCACAAACCTTGAGTAGTTGAAGCGGAGGCTTGTACCAACCCGTGAACTAAGCACCCGAGTTCATAAGGGATTTGATCCCATCCCCCGGATTTGTTAGATAGACAGTGAAGAACCACATGCAGCAGGAACTTCCACTTGTAGGAGAAGTTGAATTTGTAGACCGTTGACCTGCTTACATCTCCACCGTATCCCATTTGGAGATAAGAACTATCTAACTCAGATTTGGGGAATTCCGTCGGTGCGCCTTCATCATGGAGCTCAAGATGCTCCCTGATGATCTGTTCAGTGATGACCAACTCTTGGCCACAAACACTTGACCTAATAGCACGAACCCCGTTTAGGGTTTCAATCCGACCATTTGCCCAAAATTCGGACATTTGGTTGGAGTAGATGGTAGGGTTTACGGTCAAGGCTGTGTAGTATGAAGATTGGGCTAAGAAAGAAATGATATCAGAGAAGTCATCATCCCTTGAAGAGTCAAGGAGTGCGACCTGGTTGTGCTGAGGGTTTAAGGCCATTTGAGAAAGATAGCAGTAGAATAGTTCTGAGTAAGGTAAATTGGAGAAGAAGAAAGCTTTTAGGGCAGTGAATTTGGTAAAAAGAGTGTAAGTGATTAACCGGAAGTATTTAAATGGGTGAAATGGCGGTTTAAAGGGTGGTTTGGATAAGATGATGTGAGGGTTCAGTGGATGATGTGACAGGGCGGTAAGGTTAGACCATTTAAATAATCCGACATCATTAACAAAATCTTTACTTTTTACAGTGTGGGGCCCAAAAGATTTCCGTTACACAGTAAAATCTTTCTTCCGAGTATAAAGTATTTCCGAAGGTAATGTTCTTCCGAAGGCAAATGTACTTCCGAAGGTAAATTGCTTACTTCCGAGAGTATATGTTGCTTTCAGATGGAGTGTATTAAGTGCTTCGGAAGTAGATCTGAGTGAACTCAATCGCTTCTTCCGAGACTTAACACTCTTCCGAGAAGAAAATTATCCTATGAGAAATTTGCTTCGGAAGTTATGCTAGATATCTTCCGAGGGCTAATTTCTCTTCGGAAGAACTTATACTTAGATAAATAAGAAAGGATCTTTTGTAACAGGGCTTAGATTGTTTTGACATAAGACTTTACACATTAAAAAGGTTTTCAATTGAGATTAACTAATCAATGTTTATCATCCCAATAGCTGTAATGAGATATTTAAATCTTTGTTCATCAAATGCTTTGGTGAACAAATCAGCATATTGTTCATTTGAATCAACTTTGATTAGTTTTATAAGATTTTTCTCATGAATATCTCTAATGAAATGATACCTGATATCAATGTGCTTTGTCTTAGAGTGCTTCACTGGATTTTCAGTGATGGATATAGCACTGTTGTTGTCAATGTGGATAGGAGTGCTCATGAAGTTGAATCCATAGTCAATCATCTGGTTTTGAATCCACAGCAGCTGAGCACAGCAACTTGCAGCAGCAATGTATTCAGCTTCAGCAGTTGATGTAGAGACACAGGATTGCTTTTTGCATTGCCATGAGATGATCCTTCCACCAAGAAATTGACATCCACCTGATGTTGATTTCTTGTTGATGTTGCAGCCACCATAATCACTATCAGAGTAACCATAGAGATTAAAATCACTATTTCTTGGATACCAGAGACCTAACTTAGGTGCTCCTTTGAGGTATCTGAGGATTCTCTTGACAGCAATTAGGTGAGACACCTTTGGAGCAGCCTGATATCTTGCACAGATGCAAGTTGCAAACATGATATCAGGTCTACTTGCTGTGAGATACATCAGAGAACCAATGATTGCTCTATACTGATGTTGATCAGTATCCTCCCCCTCAGAATCAGGGCATAAATCATGGTTTCTGGGTATGGGTGTCTTTGCTGCTTTACAATCCTTCATATCAAATCTCTCTAAGATATCATTGACATACTTAGATTGATTGATGAAGAACCCTTCCTTCAGTTGCTTTACCTGAATTCCAAGGAAAAAGTCCATTTTTCCCATAGAACTCATCTCGAACTTCTTCTTCATAATGCTCTCAAAGTCTTTGCACATTTGGTCATTTGAGGAACCAAATATGATGTCATCAACATAGACTTGAACTAGCAAAATGTCTTTCCCAGACTTTCTAATGAAGAGAGTCTTATCAATGGTACCTCTAGTATAACCATTCTTCAGGAGAAATTGAGACAATGTCTCATACCACAGCCTAGGTGCTTGGTGCAGCCCATATAGAGCTTTATCCAACTTATAGTTTGGATGCTGTGGGTCTTCAAATCCTGGAGGCTGGCATACGTAGACTTCCCTATCTATATCCCCATATAGAAAGGCACACTTGACATCAAGCTGGTAGACAGTGAAATTCTTGGATGCAGCATAAGCAAGGAAGATCCTAACTGCCTCAAGTCTTGCAACAGGTGCAAAGACATCAGTATAATCAATTCCTTCCTCTTGAGTGTATCCTTGAACCACCAGTCTTGCCTTGTTCTTGATAATCAAGCCTCTGTCATCTCTTTTGTTTCTGAATACCCACTTGGTGCCTATAGGTACTTGACCAGATGGTAGCGGACATAGGTTCCAAACCTTTTGTCTTTTGAATTGAAGCAGCTCCTCTTGCATTGATTCAACCCAGCTACTATCTTTCAAGGCATCTTCCACCTTCTTGGGTTCCATTTGGGATAAGAAGCATGAGTACAAGCAGACATTCCCATTATGAGTTTGTCCCCTTGTTCTCACACCCTCAGAGACTTCCCCTATGATGTTTTCAGCTGGATGAGTATTGTGAATTCTAAGTCTTGGAATCACCTCCAGTTGCAAAGATAAGTCCAAGTTGGACATATTTTGCTCAGGAGCTTGAATACTTGGTCCAGCTGTTGTTTCAATCTCATTCAATGAGGACTGATTGAATGAAAGAGAAACATCATCATTTCTTTGCTGTGAAGCATCATTAACAGTTGCCTGTTCCTTCAAAATGCTGCTTCCATCAGCTTGGTGTTGTGCAGGATCACCTGAGGAGACTTGAAGATCATCAGGTGAATCCCTTGTTGAAGTTCCACTATTTCTTGAAATGGTTATGCTGTCAGATCTTTCAATAGTGGGAACTTGATTTGTTGTAGCTCTTGGAGAACTTGGAGCAGGTCTGGGAAGCTCAAACAGTTGATCTTCATCAGAATTGCTTTGAGCACCTGTTCCAGCTGAAACATTCTCACAAGATGGTTTAGAATAGTTTGGAAACAATTCTAAATCAAAGATATGATCAGGGCCATTCCCCCTAACACAAGGAGTGTGCTCATTAACTACAATGTTGGAGGATTCCTCAAATTGTTGGTTTTTAATATTATAAACCCTGTATGCTTTAGAATAGGAGGAATATCCAACAAAGATAGCATCATCTGACTTTTCAGCAAATTTTGCCAAATTGTCTTTTGTGTTAAGTATGGTACACCTGCTGCCAAAGGACCTTAGAAAGCCAATGAACGGTGGCCTCTTGTTCCATAACTCATAAGGGGTCTTTCCATGTGGCTTTACTACAAGAACTCTGTTCTGCACATAGCATGCAGTGCTGACTGCCTCTGCCCAGAATGTTAGAGGCAGCTTTGAATCAGCTAACATAGTCCGAGCAGCCTCAATAAGTGTCCTATTTCTCCTCTCAGCAACACCATTTTGTTGAGGAGTTCTAGGAGCACTGTATTGTCTGGCAATCCCTTTTGAGTTACAAAATGAGTCAAGAACAAAGTTCTTAAACTCAGTCCCTTGATCACTTCTAATTATTTTAACCTTGTGATCAACTTGATTTTCTATTTTAAGAATAAAAGATTTTAAAGTTTCAGCAGTTTCATCTTTAGTTCTTAAAAAGAATACCCATGTAAATCTAGTAAAATCATCAACTACCACAAGGCAATATGATTTCCTTCCAATGCTCATTATACTTGTGGGACCAAATAGATCCATGTGCAATAAGTGTAATGGAGTAGTGATAGAGTTAACAACCTTGGATTTATGAGAAGACCTGTGTTGTTTCCCTTTCAGGCAAGCAACACAGTTATCTTTGCAGAAAAATTCCTTTTTAGGCAAACCATGTACCAAGTTATTTTTAGCCAATTTATTCATTGTCTTAAAATTGACATGACACATTCGTTTATGCCATAGTGTTGACTCATCACTATCAGCTTTGGAAAGAAAGCATGATACTTCTCCCATTGGGGAAGCATTGTTCATATCAAGCTTGTACATATCCCCTCTCCTGGGAGATCTAAGAAGCACCAATTCCTGAGGAATTGTCATCCCAGGTTTGAGGATGATGCACTCATGTTCTGTGAAAAGCATTTGATGCTTTTGATCACAAATTGAGAAACACTTAACAGGTTGTGTTCAAGCTGTTTGACAAAATTAACTTTGTCAACTTTTAATTTTCCATTGGATATACTTCCTCTGCCAGAAATATATCCTCCGGCCTCACCTCCAAACTGGACAGGACCTCCATCATAATGTTGAAATTGTTGAAGGAGAGATCTGTTCCCTGTCATGTGCCTGGAGCATCCACTATCTACAATCCAAATGTTGTTATTCTTGTCATATGGATGTCCCTGCACATAAGGTGAGATAATTAGTTTTGATTGGAAACCCAAGCCTTGTTGGTCTTGGGTTCTTCCAATGAGAGTGACATGATTGAACCAAAATTTATGCATGGGGGTTCAATTGATGTCTTTGAAGAAGAGGTTTGGGCTACAGCATCTTCCTTGATCTTCCATTCCATCCCTTGGTTGATCATAGAAGATGAGCTTGATGAAGCTTTTGTAGCTTGGCATTCTTCCGAAGCTTCTTTCTTTTCGGAAGAGACCTTCACCACCTTTTCTTCCGAAGCAGTCTTCTTCTGGGATGGTTTCAAGGGGACTCTTTTGTGAGTCTTTGCAGCTTTCACTTCCGAAGCCTTTTTCCTTTCGGAAGAAGAGTTTTCTTCCGAGAGAAGCCTTGCTTCGGAAACAAGCTTTCCCTTTTTCATCACTTGAACCATTTGATATGGTCCAAATGTGAAACCTTCCCTGACTCCTTTTCTTTTAACATTATTTGCATAATGTGTGCTAGCGGTATTGTAGTAATAATCTTTAGCCATGTGGTTTTGCAAACTACACATTATGCATGCAATGTTAATTTTCTAGGAATTAGAAGGTTGCTGTTTCTTGTTCTTTTTCTCCTCATCAGCAACCTTTCCCTTTAACTTCTGATCCTTTGGTAGGATAGGAGTACAGGTACTGTACTCTTTTCCTGAATCAGAAGGTCCAACCACCTGAAATCCTGCTGATATGAATACACCCTTTTGCTTTGGGTCTATCTTCAGTTTGGATTCAGCCACCTTTTGGCAGTTTTTCTGGCTGCTTTAGCCCTGCTTCTTCTGGCTTTGGTGGTCAGGGTTTGATCATCATTGGCCGGGGAGGGCACAATTACCTGTTCCTTCCCTGTGATGGTCATGGTCTCCATAGTTGCATCACTCTTTGACTCTTTAGAAGGTGGGTCAACAGATGGAACCTCTTGCTCTTCAGTACCACACCTTGGTTGTCTACAGACTCATAAGAGTGTGGTGGAGCAATTTCATTGGTTCCCAACCCACTTTTGTTTTGATAACAAAGTTTGGAGTGAGAGGATGATGCAAGTATGGCTTGGAAGTTTTGCTCGGAAATAGCATACTTCCTGGCTTGAGCCTCAGCAGTGACAAGCTGGGCTTGAGCCTCAGTCAATTTGGATATTAAATCCTTGATTTGAGTCTTGTAGTTGGTGTGTTCATGTTTTAAAAGAGATACAGTTTTCTCTAACTCCTCAATTTTCTTTCGGTAGTCAGATTCAGCCCTTTTAAAATCAGATTTTAGCACATTTAAAGACTCAATATCAGATTTAATTTCCATATTGTAGTCCTGGTACAATTTAACCTTAGCAATACAAGCAGGGGTACAGAGATGTTCATATACCTTATTTTCATCTGTTCCTGCCATGAGTGCTTGAGCAGGAGTCACATCTTGAACCATAAAGCTCCAGTCAACTTCTTGAGCCATTGCTGCTGTTTCAGTTGACTTTCCGTTGGGCTTTGGTGTGGAAGGATGTGTGGAGGCCTGTGAGGTTCCCGGGTTGGACTTGGGAACCTTGCATTCCCTTGCAAAATGGCCAAGCTGGTTACATTTGTAACATTTAGCCTTGCTTTTGTCAAACCCAAACTTGCTAGTGATTGGGTTTTGAGGGAATTGCCTTCCAGTTCTCTTAAAGAACTTCTTCGCTCTGTAGGTTAGTAGAGCCATTTATTGGACAATGTCCACATACTCTATGTCATCTGGGCTGAAGCACTCAAGATCATCAAAGCAAAATTGATGATCATTGGAGTGTCCACTCCCTGAGACAAACGCACAGCCCTTCTGAAAGGAGCTTTGCTGAGCTTGATGAGACCTTGGAGTCTCAGGGAATGTAATGTAAGGTCAGATGAACAAGATGGCTGCTGGGTGTATGACAGGTACTGCTGAGACTGGGAGATACCTGAGCCTTCAGCAACCATTAAAGCATTGCTAGCAGGAAAGCTCAAGGGTCTGCTTGCTTGGTGACCCTTCTTACTTTCCATTTCCAGATGGTATCCATCAAGGATCCCATAGAGTTCGGTCATGGTGAGTGTGTTTAAATTCTCTGTTCTCTTGATGGAGACACAGTAGAAAGTCCACTCATTGGGTAGAGCACTCATAAACTTTCTGGTAAGGTCTCTAAGTTCTTGAGTGATTCCCACAGATTGGAGGGAGGAGATAAGATCCATATACCTGAAATATTGCTGGCTAAAAGTTTCTCCAGCAACATAGGTGAAGTTCTCAAACTACTGCTTCAGTGAGTCCTTCTTTGAATCATTAGAGCTTGAGTACATTTGAGCAAGAGCATCAAAGAGTTCTTTGGCTGACTTACAATGCTCAAACCCCACCATGATGGAGTTTGGGATTGCAGTCATAAGAACAGTCATAGCATTGCTGTCTATGTCAAGCTTCTTCCTGTCTTCATCGGAGTAGTCTTCAACGGCCTTCTCGATCATGGCACCATTTCCACCAGCAACTTTTGGCTTGTACGGGCCATTAACGATGGACTGCCACATCTTGCTATCCTGGTATCTAATGAAGCCTTCCATTCTTCTGCTCCAAGACCTGAAGTTTTCAGGGTCGATGATGGGAGCTTTGGTCATCGTTCCCATTTCAACTTCAGATTTGATGAGGGCCATTTTTGAGTGAGGTATAAGGAGGAGTGAAAAACTGGTTGATTAGGATGGTAAGATCTCACAATCAAGAGCCTAAAAAGCTCTGATACCAATTGCAGGATCGGGTTTTGTCACTTAACACTTGTAATTCTCTCAAACTCACTTATGATATCACTCAAACAAGATGAAGCAATGCCTTTAACAAGAGTTGATAATAATATAATAAGTAAACAAAGGAACAAGCAGAAGAATTTTCAAGGTACTTGTATATATTACTTCTCAACTCAAGATTACAAGACACTTACAAGCATACAACAAGAGTTACAATGAGAAACTATATATACTAGATCCTACAGCCGGTTATACTTGATACCAGCTGGAAACCTACGACTAAAGCATATACTACAATGCTATAGTTAAGGTATCTTAGATAAAGTATTATCTAAGATATGGTAGTCATGACATGTCCATGACTTACCTTTTGTCACCAACTAAAGATGGCAACTGTACTTAACATAAAAAGGTATACAGTAGATTAAAGTATGGTCAACTACATGGCTTTTGAGAAAACGCCATGCAGTATCTTAGAGATTTGCAGCGGACTGTCAGACAGACCATACTTATGTCTACTGGATAATAGAAGTGTCTTCCGAAGGTTAACTGGCTTCGGAAGAACAAGTTCTTCCAAAGCCACTTATACTTCGGAAGATGCTTCTATGCTTCCGAGGCTTTGAGGACTTCTTTATACTTCGGAAGTTGACTTCAGAACTTTATCTTTGAGTCTTGATCTTCGGAAGTAGCTTCTTTATCTTCGGAAGTTGGAGTTTTCCTTCGGAAGTGTATTTTACACTTAGACTTCGGAAGAGCTCTTTCTTCCTTCGGAAGTTCCACACTTGGCTTCGGAAGTCCTTTGTATGTTGTACTCAAAATTTTCTAAGTGACATAGTTTTGGTTGCAACAGCCTCTCTAGATCCAACAGTGTCCATTGCCTAGGAAGTGAGGACATGAACTTCCTTACAATGTCTCTGTTTTCAAGAGGAACTCCTCCATCCACAAGGGTATCCACTATCTCAACATACCTGAAGTATTGCTGAGTCATGGTTTCATCTGTTTTGAAGGTGAAGTTTTCAAACTGCTGCTTCAGCAGATCCTTCTTGTTCTTCTTGGCTTCAGAGGAGCCTTCATACATCAGTTTTAGTGCATTCCATAGCTGTTTAGCTGTTTTGCACTTCTTGAAACCTCTGTACACAGAGTTTGGAGGCAGTTTGAAGAGCAGTCATGGCTTTTCTATCAATTTATACTCTCTTCCTATCTTCATCAGAGTAGTTAGCCACATCTTTGGGGATCATACCAGCACCAGTAGCAAAAGGAGTGCTGGGTATGAAAGGTCCATTTTCAAGAGACTCCCACATTCTTGAGTCTAGAGACCTGATGAAACCTTCCATTCTCATACACCAGGTATCAAAGTCATCAAGAGTGATCAATGGGGACTTGTTCATGGTTCCAGTTTCCATATCAGTCTTTGAAATGGATGTCATTTGAAAGTTTAGTATTTGTGTGTGTGAGGGATCTTAAGATGGTGAGATCTTATATCAAGAGCCTGAAATGCTCTGATACCAATTGCAGGACCGTTGAAGGGTGGTCACTTACAACAGAACAACACAAAGAGGAGATTAACCAAATTTAATCAAACAGTAAACTGGATTAACCACAATAATGATACTAAGAACACAAGTAACAAGTAAGAGACAGAACAAGAGAACAAGAGATTGGGTTTCAAGGATGCAGTATATTGCTTTCTCAAGTTCTATTACAAGTGTTACAAAGCATAAAGAAAGATACTAGAACATGGAATACTTATACTACAACCTATATCCGTTTAAAAGCCATTTGGATACAATTGACTAGACACAAACAAAATAAATTGTAGAATCAAAAGGCATGTCTGCCTTTTGATTTGTGACTATGACATGTCATAGCTCACATCCTAATATATTACAAAAAGGATAAAAGTACATAAAGTAGAAAGCATGGATTCAAGACCTCAATGTACAGTTACCAAAAGCATGGACCTTTCACCAACTCATGTAAGTTGGTGACTTTACAGAGTTTCAGCGGAAAGGTGGTCCAGCTTTATGGTAAAGTACATCGGATAAAGGCATATCTCTAAAAGTCTTCGGAAGAAATCTGTCTTCACTATTTGGCTTTGGAAGACTTTGTCTCTGAAGCTTCGGAAGACTTCACTTTTGGCTTTGGAAGATATTGGTCTTGGCTTCGGAAGATTTTACACTTAGAATATTTCTAGTGCATGGTGTAAAATTTCCGAAGCAATTCTACTTCAGTTCTTTAGTGCATTGCTTGCAGAGAGACTTTGGATGTTTTGGTTTGCATCAAACTTGTAGGAATCCTTACAGAGGCCTAGCGCTCTCATCACCGCCTTCCTGGTGATGGGTCTCGGGCTCCTCATGAGCCGTTTCACCAGTCTTAGCTCGGCTCCTAGTGACCCGTGGCCCAACACCACATCCACCACGACCGCCACCACGAGAATCTTTTGAAGATCTACCGCAGCCATCCTCTACACAATATTAGATTCGAACACCAACACGGTCATTCAAGGTAATAACTCAGATTATGTCAACTATAGTAAGTCCCTAATTACAATGGCCAAATGTAATTAGTCACTTACTTTACTCTTCATCCCCCAAGCATTTCCTATCCTGACTTCATCAGTATCCAAATCTACTAAGAGCACATAAATCAAATAGCACGCGCACGTAATACCGGTTAATTTAAAGAAATTACCTGATGGCACGTAGCTACTTGGGCTGGCATCCTTCCATTTGGTCCCATTTTAAGTTTAAGTTTTTTAAATAATTTACCTATTTCTCTTAAATTTTGGCTTTGATACCAACTTGTAAGGCCCCGTTCCCGGAACGCTTACAGTTGGACGTTCATCGCACATAATATTTAAAACGCGTTAAGATTCATTAGACTAATAAAAACATCGCAGCAGAATAACTTAACAAAAACCACTTCATGCATTAATAATTACTTTTGCCAAATAATAAGTCGTTTTTAAAGTTACAAAATAATGTTTACTTGCATTACAAAACAAAAATATCATTTCTCCATAAAATGGATGTCAGTCTTTATTTGCTAAGTGGCTTTACCCTCGTGCCACCCTCAACAACAAATTACCTGCCAACTGAATATGCATAAAAGTCAGCGTTGCTGAGTGACTTCTAGTTTAATAAATAAAATACTTTTCCTTTCGTTTAAAACATTTTCTTTACTTTCGTACATGATCATCCATCGTACATACATCAAGGTAATATCATTATTATCTTTCATTATCGCATGCATTCGTTCATTCCGTACTTTTATATTATCTTTCACTTCTATCCAGATCCTGTCATATGTCAAACCCCCATCGTTGGGCACAAAGCCACCTTATTCCAGGGTTAAGCGACAAGAATCCCGTTTCGTACGTATGGAGCTGTCACAAAGACTGACTCCCCCAGTGTGTGAACCCTCAAGGGTTAGCCAAGATCGCACGCTATATAACTTAGAGTTGAGCTAACAACACTCAATGAGTTGTGAACCTCCTTACATTCCGCTTGCAAGGCTTTCATTCATTCATTTAGTTCCACTTTTCATTATCTTTAATCTTTCACTTCATTAAGATAATACTTTACGTACAATAGCATTAACACACCACGTAAAGCCACGTAATAATACGTAATTAGGAACATAAAAAAAAATAGGCCACAACATGCATAACATCAGTAAACATAACCACTAAATCATCCCAGGTCCTAGTCTTAAGATTTCATCTTCCCAAAATTTCAGAAATATTTCTAAGGCATTTAGGCACATGGACACTATTCGGGCGCATAAGCACTATGCGGGCGCATGAACACTATTTGAGCGCATGGACACTTAGGCGCATAGGGAAACTTGGGCGCATGGGGAAAACTTAGGCGCATGAGCAAGCACAGGCGCATGGGCGGACACTTAAGCGCATGGCACATGGGCAGTTGGGCACATGGGGAAACGTAGGCGCATGGGCAAAATCCTAGGCGCATGAACACTATGTTGGTCACATGGGTAACTGTTCTGTTCGGCCTACACTAATTTCAGACCCCAATCATCATCTTAACATGTTCTTACTCATTCTAACAACGTAAACACCTAAAACAGGCATATAAACATGAAACTTAACCAAAGCACACACAAACATACATACACTTGCATAAACATGGGCACAAGCATACGGTTCACATACCGAACGTTATTAAAAGTTAGTTACATACATTTTTAGCCCCAAAACAAGTTTAAAATAGTAAAATCGGGGATTTATAACTCACCTGCAGCAGCCTTGAGCAAAACTCTTCCAAACTCAAAGGCACTTGGAGTTCAAACACCTAAACACACAAAGAACACACAACCGAACACACACAAACACATAAGGCTCGGTCCAAAGGCTGAAATTCCAGCTGAAACCGAACAAAACACATGAAAAACTCACCTTAAACTGATCTTCTTCTTATTCTCTCTAAAACCGAGAGAAACTCTGTCTCTCTCTCTAAAAAGCCGATGAAATGATGGAGCAGAGGATGGGTATGCCCACTTTTTATATATAATAATATTAAAATTTGTCTCTTACACAACTTTAACCCCTTAACTTGAGTTATTTTACTTTTGTTCCTTTTTACCCTTCTTTTCTTTTCTTTAATAAATTTCCGGGTGTTACATGAGTCCCCCTTCTGATTATGGTGTCTAGTATTCTCGCTTAAAGTTTCATACTATGCCCTAGTAACTTAATCCCTCTATAATTCATGCAACATAGTATGTCTTCTTTGTTCTTATAAAGCAGGACAATTACACTAGTCATCCACATATTACCAGATTTAAACAAGATGGTTAATCAATATGTTAAATTATCAAGCTTAAAACTAAGTTGTAATTTTGGTTATTAATCATAGGCAAATTAGATTTTAATAATCCAAATTATTGCCTATTGGCAGGTAATAATCTAAGCTATCAGTTTGGCCGATAATGATATTAACTTTAATTTTTGTTGCCAATAACAATCCTAGTGCCAAAATATTCATTGCTTTACACTTGATTTCACTCGAATATCATTCCATTTCGGTGTATGTTTCCCTGTTTCATTCGCATCATCATCGTCAGCGAAATCGAGTGGATTTCAATTGTAAATCAACTAATGATTATGCTACTAGTTGCGCTTAGCAACAAAAACAAAAGTTAGGATTAACATCTACTAAACTAATAATATGGATTATTACCGGTCAATAGGTTGACGTTTGAATTATTAAAATCCAATTTGTGTTATTTATGCATAATAAAATTTGGGCTCTTATTTTTATAAGTGTTCGAGTCTTTGAGGTCAAGGGTTGAGTTGTGTCTGTGGCAAATTAATGTAAATTAATATGGTGTAGATTAGAACTAGATTAAATGAATGTTTGTGAGTTGTTCTAAAAATGTATGTCTTTAAAACACTATGCTCAAATGATTATGCATTTCTTGTGGTTCACAACAAACACAACTCCATACGTATTTAAATTATCATAAAATATTTGCTATGTTTGTGTAAAACAAATATCACATAGTTCATACTATATATAAAATTACTACAACATAAACTTGTGTTATAAGATACAATACTATACTATACAAGTATACCACATGGGGATGATTTTGTGAAATGGTCTAATGATTCAAGTCTATTCAAACTTCAAAATCTATACTCTTTTATAACCTACTACGAAGTAATGAAGCCATCATGATAGAACATCCAACGGTTGAGCCTCTCGAGCGACCTTGATGAAGACATCCTCTAAAGTTGTGTCTGCAAGCCCCCAAGCCCGCACTTGGAACCTACTTTTAGCAGTTTCAACTGCACGAAAAACATCTGCTATTTTGATGTCCTCTTTTGGCAACTCAAATTTCAGTGTCCCAGATATTTGGTATATTTTATTAGCCTTCGGTGAGAGACCTTTTACAAGGTTTTCTACATCTGCCTCGTGATTTGAGGATGTTGTCATTGTGAACACGTATGAACCTCCGTATCTACCTTTCAACTATCCTCAGTTGAAATTATAAAAAGAGAGATAATAAGCTATGATGATGGAAAAAAAAGAGAGCATGCACTTAGTGATGGTGGATTGGATGGGTAAGATTAAAATAGGTCCTTTTTCAAATCCTAGTCACAATAGTTTTCCTTAGGTTGGCCAACCCACAAACGCGTTTGAACCAAATCCGCTTATAAAAGGACTACTTGAACCAAATCCAAATTGGGTAAACAAGTTTGATTGATACTTGAACCTTAATAAGTAATGTAATCAAGCCGAGCTGAGTTGGCTCGGCTAAAAAAACGAGCAAAGCTTGAGCTTTAAGTTGCATCTCGATTTAAAAGTTGAGCTGAGCTGAGCCACAGGGGTTTAGAAATTAAGTTGAACTTGAGCTGGTCATAGCTCGAGCTCAGTTTGACTCATGAACAACCCTAGTAACGGGTAATTTTCAAATGGTGGTCAAATTGGTTTTTGTTAGGTTGACCAACACAAATCTTATCCATTTTTGAATTTTATATATGTAATGTACTAAAGAGGATTACAAATACTGTATTATAACAAAATAATCTAACATTTTTCGATTTAAGTGAATAGAAGATTCTTAGCATTTGAATACCCTCACAACCAGCTCGGCCCATTTGACCCGTTTATTTTAGTTAAATCCTTTAACTAAAACAATATTACCCGTAACCCAAATTAACCCATTTAAATATGAATCGGTCACGTCTAGTAGCATTGACCAATTATATGTGGGATTCAACTCATCCCAAGACAATAGATTATTGCTATATGCATATTTCGTTTTCCTTGAGGATATTGGGAAATCAAAGTTGGGATTGTATATACAAATGACATTTATTAATACCTCTTTGGGATTTCCAACACATTGCAAGCTTCCATCCACAAAAATGCCTAACCGATCACATAAATGCTCCGCTTCCTCCATAGAATGTGCTGAAACGTTACATTAGCCAACTGTTAATGTTCATTATAAGTGAATAATGCTTGAATGATCTTCTCAATGCAAGACAAGTTCTTTAAAAGTGCATCCTCTTTGTTCCAAAAATAAAGCTGGTCATTGTTTCTTACATATCAAAAAAGGCCGCTCAAGTTGGGTTGACCCGCTAACATTTTTATGTCCATTTTGGATAAATAAATTCGCAGAGTACTATTAAAATAATATCTAAGTCATCGAATAAACGATTATAGATGTTGCATGTATTAAAACTAGACTTGAACACCTCCTACAGTTTTCATTTTGCTATTTTTTTTGCCATTTGAGATAAAAAACAACTGAAACCGGTCCATTTGTTGTACTTGTCACCTACGGTGCTTCACCATATAAATAAGGAAAATCAGTTAGAGAATTACTAGTGAGAATAATTGCACGATTTTGTTTAGCCCGTTTGACCACATTCCATAAATTGTTTCTTGAAGCTGGGTCCAATCCGGTACTTGGCTCATCCATATACACAACCTAGGTATTAAGTCGTTGAATAGTAATGTTAGCAAGGCACGTGAGAGGATAGTTAAAAAGGCAATTCAATACATGGACAGTAGACATACCTTGGGGTCTCCAATCAATGAAATAGCAACACTAAGCCTCCTTTTCATGCCTCCACTGTACTTTCCAGCTTGCTTGTCAGCGACCCCACCGTTGAAGAGATTTACGCTTTTAAGAGATTCTTCGACTGCCTGAAATTAAAACATTTAGAAATGAATAAGTTTGAGAACAAAAAAAGACCAATAAAGATCATGGCAGGTAGAGGTTGCTCTTTGAAACGTTTTACTTATGGGTTGTGTTTTACCTTGAATGAGCCAATCAAAAAAATTAGCTAAAAGTAGAATTAAATATTAAACCTCCAAATAGGTTTATTAAAAATTTTGATAACTATCGTCATAGTAGTATTTTTCTAACAAAAATAATAAGAATTTACAAAAAAAAATAAAATATGGACAGATGTGTTTAGTGTCAACGTGACCAAACCAAAGTGAAAATGAGCCCTTTCAATCCACAACCATTTTAACATGTCACCCGACCAGTCTTCTAGAAAGAATTTGTGAGAAAGTAATGCCAACGTACTTGTTTCAAGGCGGAACCTTTGAGGTTCTTAAGTCTTCCATAGAAAAGAAGATGCTCCCTACCAGTTAGAGTTTCCCATAGCAAGCTAGATACACCAGTTATTGATAATTGACAAGTAAAACAACTATTTTAACCAGCATAATTAGTGAATGTTAAGAACTTCCAGAGGAATCTTGATGCTTACTCATGCTGAGGACATACACCCATGTTTGTATAAATCTGATCCATGTTGGTTCTTATATCCAGACCCTGAACATATGCTGTGCCAGAGCTTGGCTTAATGAGCCCAATCATCTGTCAACACCAACATTCTTTTCTTAGTTTCAATTTTCCGAAAAAGGGAGCAAAACAAAACAACACATTCCAAAAGAAACAACTGAAACATTGAGGTCGCAATTTCAACTCATTTACTTTTGAATAGGTCAATTTGGGTTATGTTTCACCCTAAATTGTGAAACAAAAAGTTGCTAAAAGCGTAACGGCTCAAATGCCACCCCTAAGGATGTTTATAATACTTTCAGCATCCTGAATAGTTTAATTTAAAATAAATCAGTAATATTACAGTTACATATTTTGTAGCATTTGGCAAAAAATGTGCGTGGGACAACCCAACCTGACCCAACCCGATATACTAAAGTCTAAAAACAACTAAAAAATGTAGTCCAATGTTCCAGGAACAAATGAGACAAAAAAACACAGGATTAAGTTTATCCATAGATAACAGAATATGCATCTATCAGTTTAGAATTTTAACTCGAAAAAAATCTTGTGAATTAAGATGGTTTTAAACTGACCATATTAATGAAGGAAGTTTTGCCAGCACCATTTGGCCCAAGCATACCAAAGCACTCTCCTTGAGATAATGCAAGTGACAACCCTTTAACTGCAAATTTCTCAGGGTTTCCATCCCTTCCTGGATACACCTTTTTCAGGTTATCACAGACAATTGCGTGGTTCGCGTCTTGTCCTTGTAGGGACTGCTCCACTCTCTCTCTCTGTTAGGACATGAAACAATGAAGATTAGATAAAAACTTGACAGAAGGGGTGTTAACAACATGCAATCCAGGTTGGGTAACGATGTCCAAACAGATAAGGTTGTACCATCCCATCAACACTTTTTTGTCCATTTTTTCTATAAAATTCTAATTAATTAATGGCAATAGAACTATCTAAACAATGTTAATATAATTATCTAATTTAGTAATGAAGTGATTTAAAATGCTCTGTGCATTTAAAAACACTTTGGGTGACTTTTGAGGCATTTGCTCGGTCAAACTGTTTGCATTTGGCTAACTTTTAACTATTTAGCCATGTGACATGTTACAAATTGTCATACAAAGATTATTTAAAGAATATATAGGATGGTTGTATATTTCAGGTCTTCTATACATTATACCGACTTTGTATAAACAGAGGGGAATCCACCTCTAAGTTAAACCATAAGGCCCATTCGGCTATAACATAAACAAGTAGGTGACGTATAATCTAAAACTCCCTCTCAAGTTGAAGTGTAGATATTAATCTTCCCTAACTTGTAACAAGTATCACTTGAAAAAAGATTTACGTAAAGCATCAAATGGGTACCTAGGAAGCAACTAGGATATCCACAGACTTAAGAGGGTAGGCTCTAACATGTAATCAGCGATAATTCAAAGTATATCCTGAATAGTTTTGTATTTCATGTCTTTTTTACAATATACAGACTCGCTTATATATAGAAGGGTTTTTGCGCTATAAAAAATATACAAATAAGTGTTATATGATCTAACAGAAATTAACAACACAAATTGACTAATATTTTAGATATATGGTTTAGAACAGCCTTCTGCCCATAGTTATATGTGACCAAACTGGTGTGATATACAAAAAGTTCAATTTATAAGATATGGAAGACATATACTACAGGCATTGTTTTAAAAATAAAAGAATAAAAACATAGTTTTCATCATGGTCGTAACTAAAGGAAAATATACACTTGGAATCATTTTATGAGAAGCTATGGCAACTCACTGTATGTTCCATAAGAAATAAATGACAAATCCACCTACTCTGTCAGTGGAAACTATCCAATGAATATACATTAATCACTATCCTATGCATAACACTATAACAGGTTGAAAAAAGTCATTTTCTAGCACAGGGTGAGTTGACATGCAAACAAAATTTTGTCCATTTCAATAGATACTTAATGAGTTAATTCAAAATTATATAATCACAATAAACATCTAAACCTCAGAACATAATGACTTAGGAGGTTGTATCATGTATTTATTAGAAACAGATCTTGAATGACTTTCAACCGTTCGAGATATAACTGCGTTGCAATCAGACTGGGCCAAAATTACCACCTATGATTTTGTACTTAAAATACTATATAAAATTTCTAAATGACCAAAGTTGTATTACTTGCCTCTTGGACTACATCAGGTTTCTCCAGTTCCACATATACTTTTGAACCCTGCCTTTGTAAACTGGGTTTCCTGAATGATGTTGAATGTTTCTTCTTGAACTTCTCCAAGAAAAGAAGTGGACTTTTTCGGGTGCCACTTCCTGATGTTACTACCTGGTCAATATAATATGCGATGAAGAATACCAACAACCATTCCACAGCCATGATTATTAACACATTACGCATCTCATTATTGTTGTCACTTAAATCTCCCCATCTCATTCCGTCAGTCCCCATATAATTTCCAGTAAAAGCATACTGTGAAAATTCATATAATCCAGCGTATAGAGAAAACCCTGGATATAACTCCATCACAACAATCCAAACTCCTACAAAAGAAAGTAGGAATATTTAAACAAAAAGTAAACAGGAATATTGGATTTTAATTGTCTTTTAAATCAAACAGGCAAAATAAGTTTTTTTATTAAAATGAAAATTGGTCTTGTGGGATAAACAGGTTAAAGGGTGCCCAAAGTTGAGTTCTAGAGCATACAACCTTGAACCTCCTTAGTCCTTACTACTTTATGCAAAAATTTAACTATTATTGTGATAATATTGTTTTTGTAATCATAACTAATGTCATAATTATCTGTAAACCATAAATAGAATGTATTTGCACGTCGACCCAACCCGTCCAGTACTAACATTTGACCTGTTTTAACCCATTACCAAACCCACCAGAACCACCTATGTTCCTCACCTCTATAGAATACAATATATAGCTCTCAAATGCTAATGTTAGTATACATGCTTCAGCAACATTTGTGCTGAATGATATGAACAGAACTACATTATTAGCATCTTTACTTACTTGAAAATGATTCATCTTGAAGGAAGAATTGAAAAAAGAAACCTCCCAAAAGACCAGTTGCAAAGACAGTAATGTACCCCACAACTGTCATAAACATATGCATACAAGTCATAATTACAAGAAATTGAACTAGTCCAAAATATATGAAAATATGACAACAAACCTGCAGCAGTCTTCACATTAGAAAAAAGTGCAGCCACTAGAAACGCCATAGACATTTGTAAGTTTATGTAGATGAAATAAAATACAAATTGGATGCTGTAATCATTCAATGTAAAGAACTTCAACCCTGAAATTATTAAATGAAATTAGATAAGCAGTTTACAACATGGAGAAGGGTAGGAGTTTAATTCAGCTTTCTTTTAAGTTATACCTACAGCAGACCCAAATACCACAAAACAGAACATATACACCAAAGATATGGCAAGAAAGTATGCATAAGAAATCATCCAATAAGGACCGTCCCCTAGCCCATGCATTTTCATCATGATCCTTAAGTTTTGTTGCTTCTCATACACCAGAGCTGTTAATACAATCTTCAACAAATACAGTAATTAGAAAACACTATTTGTTAACACTTAAATTCAATATAACTTTGAATCTTTATTATTTTACTAACAGGGAATAGCTGCAAAATGACCCATGTAAAGAACAAAGGTCCAAGGAGAGAAGAAAAATCAAGCCTGATTTCAGTTTCAGGTTTGGGCATCTCTTTTACAAAGTCAAACAGCATTTGTGTAGAAGGCCCAAGCAATAGTTGTAGGAAAGCATTTGACACCTGTAAGCATAGATGTTTGAAATGTTAGTATTTGCATTGTGGATTTTTTTATGGAAAAACCAGTTAATTCTATTTGAGATAGCCAACAAAAGAAATCCATAATTTAATGTCATCGGATTATGAGAAACAAGTAATATGTTCAAATTCAATAAAAAATAATTTCTTTTAAATGTAGACCAGGTTTTTGCTGATACTTGAAATGAAAATCATTATCTGTCTAAGACATAAATAGTTCTTGTTTACAACAAAAATTATACACATGCTACAAATTTAGAATGTGTACCAAATTTATTGAGCGAGGAACCCGGACAATTCCTGTAGGACCATTTCCTGTATCATTCTTGTAGGTAGAGTTGTACCATACTGTCACATTATAATTATTGGTATCCGAATTCAAGAAATCATAACCTATGGAAAAGAATAAAAATAGAATTAAAAACAAAGCTTAATAATGAAGAAATAGTAAAGGCTAAGAACCTTTATGTTAAAATTGTTAAAATAAAAGGTTCAAATCAAAGCTTAAATGATATAATGATTAGCATCAAAGCATGGATCATTTACTTAGTTAGAATATGTTTGGACTATCCAACCTGCTAATATCTCATTGATTTTCTCCTCGGGGTTTCCCTTTCTGTATCCCGCATATAACTCATTGTTAATATCAGCGGAGCTGTTGCGCCATAAATTTAGACCTTGAACACATCTAATTTCTACAAATTAAAAAAAAAACAAGATAATAACAAGATTACCATTCCATGAGAGTCTGAACCATAAAACTGTTTTGATTAACTTCAACATGTTTACTACAAAATTCTGGGTTCTAATATCATCCAACAGAAGTTACAAATATCTAGAGAAATCAAACCTTTCTCCACATCCAATGATGCTATTGGGACCGATATAGAAAACGTGGAGTTGGCTCCACACTGAGATTGAACATAGTATATAGGAAGACTAGAGAAGAAAGCCGGGTCAAGAAAGTTTGATATCTCAGTCATTGAAGCTGACCCCTGATATATTTTAAACATCATATCATCAAACATATCTCAATGTAACTTCATCACATAAATGATAAATCTGAAAACTTAAGGTTGCAAAATCACAATAACTAACCAATACAAGACCATCCAGGCCATTGGATGAGTTAAAATTGGATGAACTGGGGAACATATTTCTACCCAAACCTGTCAAATACACACACAAAGCATAAAATCATTCAAATACTGTATATGAAATGATAGAAATTAGGTCATGTGATGGATAAAAATGGACATACTCTCTCCAAGAGATTGATTATTCCCAGTCATTAACACAACTGTAGGACATGAATTTGTAGCTCTACATGAATCACTAGGCAAATCACCAAACGAATCAAAATCAGTTCTCACTGCGCGAAACTGCGGAGCAGGTAACTGCAATATCGGAGGCCATTCAGGCGGATTAGGAATCGAACAGGTGGCCACTTGATCCAAATCTGAGTACTGAATCCCGCACACTCTCTCGCATTGACCATCCCCATCTTGATCAATACAAGTGCAGCCGCATTTATTCGAAGGTTTATCGAGTTCATTGTTGATCACTGTTTGCAGTAACACAAGCAACAAACAGAGAACGATTGGGAACAATATGAGTCGGAGATTCGTCCTGAAATTCCTACTCTGATTTGAATGAACAAAACAACGATTTTACAATGTCAAAATCGAGCATCCACAACGACATGAAATCGAAACGAAAACGCATAAAACGAACCTGAAAAGTCAAATTCTTCCGGAACAAAGCGTTAGCCTGAGTCCAGAAGCTAGAGGAACCGTTGGTTGAATCCGCCATTGTTGCACCTCACAGTATCTACACTTTCTCTCTCACACACTAACACGTAAAACGCACAGTGGCTGTGATGAGATCGTGACCGTTAAAATTGGAATCTGGCGCCAAAAGAATAATATTGCAGAGAAAGAGAGATGGAGGAAGGTGAATGGAGTTTGCTTCGAGTGTTGTACAGATGCTTTTCTTTCGTATTATTATAGCTAGCGATCTTACGGGTTCTGCTAAAATGACGCATTTGTCCTTGTGCGATTAATTTATTTAGTTAACGCTTTGGTTAATTGACATATATACCCTTTTATACTCCGTTATACGTTACGACGTACGACCTATTGGGTTTGCTTTGACTTTTTAGAGCCACGTAATTGGTGACGTTATAAAAAATTAAAAACCGATCATATGCGCATTAACCAATGTTTTGATTTTTGAAGGTAGTATCGTTTCAGCCGGTCCGACCATCCCGCCGAGAATCATAGGGGGTTGATCCAAGCAGCCCAGTTTGTTTCTATAGGTTCGATCAGTCGGTTCGTCAGTGTTCGGTAGCCGGACCGGGAACAGGATATGGGGTTGGATCGGATTTTATGTTTTCATTTTTTAAAATTTTTAGATTTTAATGGGTTAATAGGTGAGTTGAACAATATATTGGAATGTTGTTGAGTTTTATATGTAGGGTAGGGTTATAATAAAAATGGTATATAATTAAAAAAGTCTTAAAAGTATTGTAAATTTGACATGTATCATTCTATTGCTCTAAAAAAGAGAGCATTTTGATTATTGTGTTAAATAAATCAGCTTATTGTGTCATATATTTTATATAATTTATTAGGTGTATTTATCATTGTATTTTACTTTTTAGATCATTTTGTGTTATTATTGTCATTGTTTTTATATATTATATAAACTTGTTATCTATCAATATATTTTACAATCAAAAATGCACAATAATATACTTTCACTAATGTAGTTTTCAAAACTTATAGTGTTGAAAATAACACAATGTGTTATTTTTGTCATTATTTTTATACATTACGTTATTATCTATCATTTTATTTTACAATTAGAAATATGCAGGACCGTTTAAGGGCTTTAACACAATTACAGCACAACAACACAAAGAGGAGTTTAACTAAACTTTTAATCAAACAGTGAACTGGGTTAACCAAAGTGATACAAAGAACACAAATAAAGCAAGAGACAGAACAAGAGAATATGGGTTTCAAGGAGGCATTATATTGCTTTCTCAAGTTCTTTTACAAGTGTTACAAAGCATAAAGAAAGATACAAGAACTTGAAATACTTATACTACAACCTACAGCCGGCTATACTTTGAAAGCCAGCTGGATACAATTGACTAGACACTAACAAAATCAATTGTAGGATCAAAAAGGCATATCTGCCTTTTGACCTTGTGACTATGACATGCCATAGCTCACATCCTTATACATTACAAAAAGGATAAAGTACATAAAGTGGAAAGTTACATACTCAAGACCTCAATGTACAGTTACCAAAAGCATGGACCTTTTCACCAACTCATGTAAGTTGGTGACTTTACAGAGATGCAGCGGAAAAGGTGCTTTATGGAACAGTACATCAGATAAAGCATGTGTACTAAAAGTCTTCGGAAGAAATCTGTCTTCATAGGTTGAAGCTTCGGAAGACTTTGTCTCTGAAGCTTCGGAAGACTTCATGTTTGGCTTCGGAAGATATTGGTCTTGGCTTCGGAAGATTTTACACTTAGAGTATTTTCTAATGCATTGTGTAAAACTTCCGAAGCATTCTTCACTTCAGTACTTAGTGCATGTTGCTGAGACACTTTGGATGTTTTGGGTTGCATCAGACAAGGAATCCTTACAAACTCCCCCTAGGCTGATGCTACCAAAACACTTAGAAGATCTTCAAATGTTGGTAGTCTTCAGTACAATCAAGACCATTCCTTTCTTCATTAGATGGTCAGGATCATCAAGACTCTTATAGTATATTCTCATCTCAAAGAGATCATGCAGAGGTAAGTTGATTATGTCTTGCCATGAGTAGACATTCTCAACACCTTGATCTCTGATAACATTCCATCTTTCTGGATTGGTAGAATAAGTCCAGGACAAGATGGGTGTCTCAGTTGTTAGAGGAGCCACTTGAATAGGAGTTGATTGGGCTTCCTCATCATGCACTTCCTCAGGTTGATCTGATTCAGCCTGAGGTGCAGAGGTAGATGACTTTGGCTTCTTCTTCTTAGTCTTTGGTTTAGAAGCCATTCTCTTCTTCCTCTTAGATGACTTTAACTGAGAAGACTGGTCTGCAGCATCATGTTGATCATCAGTGTCTTTCTCAGTTGGGTGTTCCTCCCTCACAGGTTCAGAAGGAGAGAGAGTTTGACCCTGCCTTGGATCAGAAGATGAAGCTTGCTGAGGCTCAGCTGGAGGTTCTGGTTGAGGTGTCTCTGGTTGTTCAAACTTGACCTCCACTTCAGGTGGGACTTGACTTGGAAGAGAGTGCAAGTCAATCAGTTCTCCACTTTTAATCTTCTGCTTGATCACCCTTATATGCTCATCCATAGTGGATAGAGACATGGGGCCAAGTCTCCTTCCGGAGAATCCATATAGCTTCAAGAAGCTCATCATTCTTTGTCTGTCAGCAGACTTCTTTGCATTCTTTTGAATGATGGCTCTTGACTTTGCAGCTTCTTCCCTTAGCTTCCTTTTGGTTGTTTTTCTTTCTTTGACTAGCTCAAGCTCAAGTTGCTTTAGTTACTCGAACTCAATGAAGTCATATGACAGGGGAAGAAGTGCATCTGCCTGATAGAAGCCTGTGGCACTCAGGTAGTTGATCATCTTGATCCTATCTTCTTCTTTATCTACCTGCGGTTCTTGTGGAGCCACATCTTCCTGTGCAGGACTTTCTTGAACTGGTGAGAGAGTGGGAGCATGCTTGTAAAGTCTTTTCTGTCTCTTCTCCTCTTTGAATTGGAGAAGTAACCTTGCATCCTCTTTCTCCTTCATCTCTCTTGACACTTCTATGTCAGCCAGTTCATTTAACTCTTCTAAGGGGAGGGAGATGATTTCATCAATATCATAGTTCCTGGTCTGTAAATAGGTAATCCTGACTGCCCTTAACTCATCATCTTGAGTATTTGGTCTGGGAGCAGCCCTGATTGCAGCTTGCATGAAGCTAGATGACCCAGAAGAACTTTCTCCCCTTAGTCTCCTTTTCCTCTCTCTCTCTTCCTCCTTAATTTCCTCAGGAGTCATTATCCTTTTCCTTTTGTCACCAACAGACCTTTGTGACTCAGGGTGGATTGAGGCTTGGCCTTCATTGCTTGGTGTAGCTTCCATTCTCTGGCCAGAGAGAGGCTGAGAAACACCTTCACCAGCAGGTGTTTCAGATGGAGTTTGGACCTCTGCAGCAGTTGTTGATGATGAGACAGGGGTCTCAGGTTCTGCCACTGGGCCTTCAGTCAAGGTTTACCCTATGAAACTAATCTTAGGGTCCACCTCAACATCCAGTTGACCGATGACATTGCCTGTTGCCTAAGTCTCCTTCTTAGAGAGAACTCTGCAAGGATCCTGTCTTGGATTCTTTGAGCCAGCCTGTCAGCTTGTCTTGAATTGCTTGGATTGACAAGTGGCATGTTGACTAAATCCAGTCTTTCATAGAAGCTCAAGCTTTGGAACTGAAAAACTTCTTGTTGGCCTTGAACTCTGTGAAGTATAAGGGCTCTTCTGTCATCATCATACCTCCACCTTATGATGTAGTTGCCAGTTCCTTGTGGTGGAGATGAGACAGCCCTTGGTATACCTTCCTCAAAGAGACTCCTGATGATAGAGTCTATAGAGTCCACATTAATGTGAACTTGAGGAAGTTGCTGAGAATGCACAACAGCAATTGAGGATGGTGAGTCCTCTATGTCCATTCTCTTTGAAGAACTCCCAGGTTCTGTGGTTGTAATAACTTTCTCCCCCTTTTTGGTAGCATCACCCACTTGCATAGGTGAGCTGGAGGATAAGTCAATCACTTCCACAGGTTCTTGTGTTCCTGGTTGAGCTCTCCTTAAAGGTCTCCCAGCTAGTTTTTCCTTCAGATATGAAATCTGGAGTTGCTGATCATTGACCCTGTTTTGTAAGGTAGTCACCTGAGATTCCAAGTGACTAACCTTAGAGACTAAATAGGTGCATGTTTTTGACAGTTTCTGCACCTTTAGTCTCAAATTCCCCTCATCTTCATCAGAAGAATCATTGGGGGATGAGATGATTGGACCAAAGTCCTCTCTCTCACCACCAGCTTGAGTTTCTTAGCTGCTGGTTTTCCTCTGCTCACTGGCAGCCTTAGTTGAGATGCCAGTGGGCTGAGTTGCCATGGTTGAGGTCTTAATGATGTAATCACTTTTAAAAGTGAGAGCCTCTTCCATATGGACATCCTGAATGAAGGGGTTTGTATGATCATTTACATCTTGTTTAACCATTTAAACATACAAAACGCAGCAGAATATTCAACTTTAAACATGTTAAAGTTTCTGAAAAATTACCATTATCATGTGTAAACAAACAAACCCATAACAAGAGGATCTTTATTATGTGAAAAGCAAGCATACAATATGAACAAGAACACCCAAAATCGTGACATTATCATACCATGAAACTACCTTTCAGGATGCTGTCAAAAACGACTTGAAAAAGGCTGAAATGAGTCTGAAAAATGGCCAAGACTTCAAGGATAGAAGTCCTCAAGCATTCATACCCACAAGCCTCCAAGAAAACACCATCTTTGCTAGGATTTGAACACCAAAATCGGGTCAAAGAAGCTGTTGAACTCTTGTTCCAGCCGTGAACAAGCAACAAGGGTGCTGGACCCTTTTTCCAACTTAGAACTCTTTCTTCCATAAGAAGAGTTGATGTTCTTGTGACCATTTTTGCATATTTGAGAGAGAGAGATCTGAAAATAAGAGTGTGTGTGTGTACAAGGAGATCAAGAACTCAAGAGAACCAAAAAAACAAAGGAGAGGGCTGCCTAGTGGGGGGCGGCCGAATCCTTGTTTCTTATTAGGGTTTTCTCCCCAAAAACATTAATCCATTTTAATCAAAAGTCTTTTGTAAGTTATGCAATTACCCCCTTTAATTATATAACTTATACACACACTCCTTTTATTTGATATTATTTAACCAAATTAAACAACATTACAAATAATATCCATGAACAAAATATCCATATAAGTTGTTCAATCTCATATGCAACTTATTTAGAAAACTCATTTTCTAAATTGGTGTATTTATTTAATTGCATGATCATATCATCAATTAAATATTAATTGGTGTTTGCTAAGCTTGTTATTGGGTATGACCCGACTTGGATCATAACGTACTAACCACATCAATGTTCTATGTGTCTTGGGCATAAAGAATACAACAATCTCCCACTTGCACAAGATACATAGAAGATTGATGCAAGCAGTAAATACCGCCTAACAACGGTTTACTACCCTTAATACGCATGACTTTAAAGCCATTCAATAACATCATGCCCTTCAAGTTCCAAACTTGAAATGATTTAGGTGAATCGATCATCTATCCTTTTGTTACAGATGTCATGTTAAATCCAAGGACATAGAATGATCATTCCTTGTTGATTTAGCTTAATCAGGCCTTAGACATCTTGCTCTCAACGAATAAGAGGAACAAATCCCATCTTGACTGCATACGTTTCTCACAATCACCTTGTGTCACACCTGAACATAGCCTTATGTACTGTCCATTATTTCAGAACAGTAAAGAACTAACTCAAGGTATAACATTTGATGAATATCAAAACCCAATATGCATCTCAGGTCTGAGGATACTAAATGATATTCGCCTTTTACTCAAAATTACTTATGATCAATCAAAGAGATTATATGTAGTAAAATTTGAGACGCGGGTCAGTCCAATATTTGCATCCCACAAATATCTATGAACCTTGGTAGCAACCAATTGCTCTATATTCATACTTATGAATATCTACCAATCCATGTTCATAATAGTCTTACATTCATATTTGTTCCCACAAATATGACCGACTACGGACATTTAGAATAATAAACATATTCATAGATATAAACATGCTAAAAGGGAACATAACTCAAATATATAAAAGAGTTAAATATTACAATTGTTCCATATTTTATATGCTAAACAGATCAATTCTAATCACCAGAAAATCGAAATCCTAAGGCACAAGTATGACCCTCATACTTTGCCCTCAACAAGGAGCTTCGTTAGTGGATCAGCAATGTTTTGATCTTTATGAACTTTACGAATACATATCTTTACCCTTTTCAACTCCATCCCTTATGATGTTGAATCTCCGCTCAAGGTGCTTAGTCTTTTGATGAGTACGGGGTTCCTTGATTTGAGTAATCCCACCCACGTAATTACCAAAGATTTCTAGGGGGTCTTGAATGGTAGAGACCACCCCTAGATAAGCAATGGACAAATTTATCCATGCAGCTTCCCAAGCTGCCAATGAAGCGGCTATGTATTCGGATTTTTGTAGTGAACAATGCTACCGTGTCTTGCTTTGAACCTTTCAAGGACACTTCTCCTCCATTCATAATGGAAGTATACCCCGATTGTGATAAAAAATCATCTCGATCAGTTTTGGAAGCCTGCATCCGTGTAACCCTTTACAACGACTTCCTTTTCAACAGATCCGTATATTAGAAACATATCCTTAGTCCTACTAAGGTATTTCAATATACTTTTAAGAGCCATCCGATGGTTATTTCTATTGGTATCTATTTTGTCATACTTAATAAGCATGACTCGTCCGGTCAAGTGCATATCATCACACAAATGATGGATCCTATAGCAGATGTGTATGGGATATCCTTCATTTGATTTTGCTCATCCTATGAGCTTGGACATTGAGATGTAGTCAACAATGTCCCTCCTTGAATAGGTACCATACCTTTCTAAGAGTTTTTCCATCTTGAACCTTTTCAAGATTTTATCAATATATATGCACTTTGGTTTAACCCTATCAACCACCTCGATCTATCCTTATAGATCCTTATTCCAAAATATGGGTGGCTTAAACGAGATCTTATATGAAAAATATCTTCCAAGCTAGGTTTTAACACCTTCCAAGGTTGGAATATCATTTCCAAATAGTAGTGTGTCATCAACATACAACACTAAGAATACAATTATGCTCCCACTAGCCTTCATATATACACAACCTTTTCGATGCTTATTTCAATCCATAGATTGATCACTTTAACTTATATAAATTATTAGGATGTCATGGATCGACAAAACCATCATGCTGAACTATATGGACAGTCTCTTCGAGATGTCCATTAAAAAAGGTAACCGGTTTTGACATCCATTTGCCAAAACTCATATTCAGAATATGCAGTTATGGCACATGATATCCTAATCGACTTTAGCATTGCCACGGGCGCAAGAGTTTCATCATATTCAACCAATTGAGTTTGATGTAAACCTTATGCTATAAGTCTTTAACTTATAAGTATTCAAGTCTCCATGCATATCTGTTTTCATCTTGAAAACTCACTTGTATCCAACCGATTTGGAGTTAAGTGGAGGGTCAACCAATTCCCAAACTTGGTTGTTATAAATGGATTGCATCCTTACGTTCATGGCTTCTAGCCATTTGTCCCAATCCAAATTGGACATAGCATCTTGGTATATGGTTAGCCTACAGGGGTCAACCACATAGCATCCATTCTTGGAATATTCATATCACTTAGATGGAATACTAACTCTACAAGATTTGTGAACGTTTTGTGTATATTTATCAACCTCTTGATTATCATCAACAACCTCTTGTTGGTAGCTAGTGTCAACCAAAAGTGTACCGACTTGTGTATTTTGATCCTTATCAAGTTCCACAGTTCTATACGTCATTCCTTCCATAAAGAACTTGGTTTCCAAGAACTTAGCCTTTCAAGAAATAAATACTTTTGCTCCGTTGAGTCAAAGAAACAGTATCCCATACAGTCTCTGTGGATTCTCAACTTATATACACTTTTTTTGTCCGGGTCATATTCATAATATGAGCCTCAGAGAACAATGCGAAAACCCAAAATGATAAAGATGGTAAGCTCATAGCCATAATAAATTGAACTATATCCAAATAGGGTTCAGTTTCTCCTTTATCAGAATGAAGAACATAGATAGTTATGTAGAGTTGATTTTCTACTTCATTATTGAAGATTTTGAACATTTCAAAAGCTTCATCCTTATGTGTCATCAAGTGCACACAATAATAGCGAGTGTAATCGTCGGTAAAAGTAATGAAGCATCTTTCACCAATCTTTGTTATTGTCGTAAAAGGACCATATACATCCAAATGTATCATTCCTAATAAGTCTTTTGGTTCACACTTATCAAATGAAACATTTTCATTTGTTTCCAAAAGACCATTCTTTTGAAGTGTTTGAATCCAATTCTTGTTTATGTGACCAAGATGACAATGTCAAAGATAATAATAACTTAAACCCATTTTAAGTTTCTTGGTGCTTAATGTGTATAATGAGTTATTATAGGACGAATTATCATGAACCAATTCATGGATATCATTAAAAGGCATGTCCTTAAAATGAAATACATCATCCATAAAACTTAATACCATTATTTACAAACTTTAAATCATGATCACATTGTTTTAATAGGAAACATTAATTATGTTCCTAGTCAAACTAGGTGCATACAAAAATATTTTGAGAACAACTTCCAAATCATTTGAAAGTCTCAAAAAAAGAGTTTCCCTCCTTGAAGCGCACATTTCTTTTGAACCCCTTTGCAACAATTGCAAGAATGAGTCTCACATCCGGTATCCAATACCCATGTGCTTGAAGAAATGACATTTAATACAATGTGGGAATCATGGAAATTGTATTTGAGGTTTGCTCAACATCCCTCTTGTTTTTCAACTCCTTGAGATAGGAGGGACAATTCCTTTCCATTATCCTATCTCTCCATACTCAAAGCATGGATCGTTCTCCATTACCTTAGGTTTCATAAGTTTAGGTTTTTCGAGGTTTCGCTTTAACCTTTGCTTTGATGTATTCCTTTCCTTTGGTGATAATTGCCTTAGGATCGGGATTGGCCATTTCTTTTAGCTTCCCTCATTAATTTAGAGAATAGGTAGAACCTCTCTACCCATCCCTGCCTCGGTTGCTTTGAGCATTGCGTGAAGTTCACTAATGCTCTTGTCCCACCTATTCATATTACAGTTTATTATGAATGTCTCAAACCTTTAGTTAGGCAATCAAGGATCAAATCCTTGGCCAACTACTTTGAGACAGGACAGTTAAGCATCTTGAGGCTATCAATGTGGCTTTTCATCTTAAGAATATATAAGATGATATCGATTGTGTTTCATCCATGTGACATGCATAAAGTGCTAGAACCGTTTCGAAGCAATCTAATAAAGTTTGTTGAAGGAACATTTCCATCAACTAGATTATCATGTCATATGCCCCATGATGCTCCAAACTCTTTTGGAGTTCGGGAATCATATTCCCAACATGAGGTAGGATACCTGCACAGAATCCTTAGTGTGCCTAAGCCAATCGTCAAAAAGCCTTAACATCAACAGCGTTGGTAGGTGAGGTATGAGATCGTCAAGGACATAGGCCTTTACTCATTTTTGAGAACGATTCTCGAGTTTCGAAATTGAGTCCATAAGGTTTTTATGGTTAAGACGATCCCCTTTTAAGATGGTTCTCGGTGGTAGGGTAGGGACGGTCGGGGTAGTAGCATCGTGGTTTGCAGCCATTACTACAAAATTACAAAGTTCATTTTAGTATTTCTGAAAAATTGCATTTTAACTATTAATACCCTTTACATGTCTCATAGACAATTAATAATTAAAATCTAGAATCCAACGTTACATTTAAATGATGGTTAGGTGACCTTTATCCCATTATTTAAATTAACAAGGTAGTCAACAGTTGACAATTGCAACCTATTGCAACTTCTAGTCTTATGGGATCGGTTAAACATCATATGTTTAGTCGGCATGTTTAATCCCATCAACACCATTGTACGCCATGCTTCGGTGACCCTAATCACATGGTTTCCAATTCAAGTCGTCCTACTTACACACACGTGTGAGTTTTCACATACAAGCGGTTAGGTGACCTTTATCCCACAAGTACGTTAGACTCACCTCAAAGATACAAGTTCCCTACAAGTGGTTAGGTGACCTTTATCCCACAAATAGTTCCCAAGTGATTCGAGTGTCGTGTAAAAGGATGGTGTTAGACTTGTTACCAAAGGGATTTATGTTTCCATTAATTTTAGATATGAAAACTCTATGTACCTTGTATTCGCATGCTTTCAAATACATGGTACCCTATGGTTCTCTTTTGATAAAACTTCTTTTATTTTGAAATCATTAATCCTTTTAATAACCTTTTATTAGTCACTTAATGATTAGGAACCAAAAATTCAGCTTGTTATGATAATTTATTTAGATTGTTAAGCATATCCATATATCAAACAATCAACAGAAAATGAATAATCAAACAAGTATATATCAAACAGCCACATGTGCATAACCATAGCCACTATGTTGACTACACTTGTTTGCCATCACAAGTGTTGTCATAAGGTCTTTCCTAAGGGTTAACAATGACACATCATATGTGTCCATGAACTCCCACTTGATTCCACATCCAAATGCTTCAAGTGTCCTGTCTCTTGTGTCCTTCCTTTTGTGTCTTCATCTTGTGCATCTTCTTTTACAAAATCATATCCTAATACAATTTTCTAATAAAAGAAATGAACCTATTCTATTTATTACATAACCAAATGAATAAATAAATTACAACCCAAATACAAACACAAAAGAATAATATTACAACCCTTTACGAATGAAATCAACCAACATGACAAAACCACAATCAACCAAATCCAAAACACATATGGTCAAGGCTATGTTATGCACTAAAATATGTATCCATATACATCATTCAACAAACAAAATAAACCCCATCAAACCCCAAATTTTCAGCCAACATAAACTGAAAATTAGGGTTTGTTTGTCCAAACAAACAACAACCAAAACATATCAACCAATTGACATTTCTATCTTTCAAAGTTTAATCATAAGCATGAAGATGTAACTTTGAAAGACATGGGGTTTATTAAATCAACCAAAATCAGCCTCTAATGACTTGATAAACATCCTTTAAAACTGATTTTACAAGGATAATGATGCTAGTTTCCACATAACCGGCTCTAGATGCCATTGAAGGGGTTTGTATGATCATTTACATCTTGTTTAACCATTTAAACATACAAAACGCAGCGGAATATTCAACTTTAAACATGTTAAAGTTTCTGAAAAATTACCATTATCATGTGTAAACAAACAAACCCATAACAAGAGGATCTTTATTATGTGAAAAGCAAGCATACAATATGAACAAGAACACCCAAAATCGTGACATTATCATACCATGAAACTACCTTTCAGGATGCTGTCAAAAACGACTTGAAAAAGGTTGAAGTGAGTCTGAAAAATGGCCAAGACTTCAAGGATAGAAGTCCTCAAGCATTCATACCCACAAGCCTCCAAGAAAACACCATCTTTGCTAGGATTTGAACACCAAAATCGGGTCAAAGAAGCTGCTGAACTCTTGTTCCAGCCGTGAACAAGCAACAAGGGTGCTGGACCCTTTTTCCAGCTTAGAACTCTTTCTTCCATAAGAAGAGTTGATGTTCTTGTGACCATTTTTGCATATTTGAGAGAGAGAGATCTGAAAATAAGAGTGTGTGTGTGTACAAGGAGATCAAGAACTCAAGAGAACCAAAAAAAAACAAAGGAGAGGGCTGCCTAGTGGGGGGCGGCCGAATCCTTGTTTCTTATTAGGGTTTTCCCCCCAAAAACATTAATCCATTTTAATCAAAAGTCTTTTGTAAGTTATGCAATTACCCCCTTTAATTATATAACTTATACACACACTCCTTTTATTTGATGTTATTTAACCAAATTAAACAACATTACAAATAATATCCATGAACAAAATATCCATATAAGTTGTTCAATCTCATATGCAACTTATTTAGAAAACTCATTTTCTAAATTGGTGTATTTATTTAATTGCATAATCATATCATCAATTAAATATTAATTGGTGTTTGCTAAGCTTGTTATTGGGTATGACTCGACTTGGATCATAACGTACTAACCACATCAATGTTCTATGTGTCTTGGGCATAAAGAATCCAACACTGAACAGGTTCAGAAGTGTCCACCTCAGTAGTAGGTGACTGATATGGGATAGACTAAGGAGAGTCAGAGGTACTCATCTCTCTTTGAGTAGGGGAGGAGAAGAGAGACTCATGGTACTCACTGAATCCTAAGTCTTCATCAGTATAGAAGGATAGGTTGGGAATTGGTTGGTTGAGATCCAAAGGCTGGGGATGGTAGCTGTCCTCTGAAGGTTGTTCACTTGAGTGTTGAGACTCAGAGTGAAGGCTTAAGGCTGTTGGGCTAGTGAGCTCATCAGGGTGAGCATGAGGAACTCGGCCCTGATAGGTGAAGTAATGGGAGTGGTTTGCTCCTCAGGAGAAGTGGGAGCTCTAGTATCCACTTCTTCATGTAAGGTTGAGTATATGAGGGCCTGCACAGACTCAATAGCCTGAGCAGGGGTTCGTTTGGATTTTCTTTGGTAGGTGAGGGTGATTTCTGGTCTTTTTAGAGGTAAGGACAAAAGAGGTGTGGGTTTAACACTAGCTTGTGTTGCTAGGTTGTCACCTTGAGCAATGAGCTCTAACATTTTTGGGACTAGGGCTGTTTCTACCCCTGAGAAGCCTACAGTTGGCTTCTTCATTATTTTAAAGATGCCGGGCTTCATCTGTCCCAATTTAAGAATATTACTTGTTTCCCTCAACTGTGAGCCCAGTTCATAGTTGAGAATGTGTTGAACATATCTAGGAAACATGTAATACTCTAAGGAGTCTAAGTTTGCAAGTAAATTAGTATAAACAAATTGTGAATACCTGAACTTGACCCCCTGAACCATTCCATGAACTATAAAGGAGAGATCCTCAGGAATCTGGTCCCATCCACCATGCTTGTTTGATAAGCTGTGGATAACCACATGGAGCAGGTATTTCTATTGGGATGAGACCTTCCCTTTCCTGAAGGTCTTTACAGAGAAATCTCCTTCATAGCCCATCTGCTCAAAGGAATGATTAACAGCTTCCTTTGGGAAGGACACCACACCTTCTTCATCATCCAGCTGCAAATGTTGGTTAATGATGGCCGGAGTGATAAAGATTGTCCTCTCTTGCACTGTGACAGACAGTGCCTTCTCCCCATCCATAATGACCTCTTGGCAGGTCTTCCAGAATTCAAGCAAGTGATCCTCATATAGAGTAGAATCAATGGTCAGGGAGGTGAAATAGTTTGACAGAGTCAAGAATTGGCAAATCTCTGAGAAACTTGCATCTTTCTCAGAGCTTAACAGAGCAACTTGATTATGTTGCCTGTGAAGTTGCATGGAGAAATCTGGGTTGTTTCTGTAGTTAAGGTTGGCCATTTCAGAAGCTTAAGGGTGAAGAAAGGTAGAAAGCAAAGGCGGTTTAGAGAATTAGGTTAGAGGAATAGTAAAATTTGAGGAAGATAGTGGGAAAGAGGGGGAACCGTTGGGTATTTATGTGAAAAGGGATTTGAACCAAAGTTAATGAAAGAGGATAAACTTTGAAATCCGGAAGTCGGTCCCACCTCTGAAAAGGTAGTTTACTTTTGCTCAAAAAGTAGTTTTCTTGGAATTCGAAAAGCTTCCGAAGGTAATTTGTCTTCGGAAGTTTTGATTGAAAAAGCTTCCGAAGCTAAAATGGCTTCGGAAGATTTTCCTGAGAGTCTTGAAAATTTATGCTTCGGAAGAGAAATAAACCCTTGGATGCTTGTATAAGAATAAACAAAGCTTCCGAAGGTTAATTTTGCTTCGGAAGGAAAAAGTCCTTAAAAATGAATAAGTGTCTGAGTTAAGAATTTTAGCTTCGGAAGATGAATTTGACTTCTTCCGAAGGTAAAATCTCTTAGACAGTTATTTATTTTGAAGATATGTTTTTCTTCCGAAGATAAAACTTTATCTTCCGAAGTATCAGAAAATTTTCAAGAATCTAAGGAAAGTCTTCAAAAAGAATTTTACATCCAAAGAAAACATGAGCTTATGAAAGTGATGAACTAGACAACTTAGGACACACATATTTTAAGAAGAAATAATTAAATTAGTTTTAAGAAAAAGTCTACTCAAAGTTAATCATCCCAATAGCTGATATCAGATACTTAAATCTCTGTTCATCAAAAGCTTTTGTGAACAGATCAGCATATTGTTCATCTGTATGAACTTTGACTAGTTTAATTAATCCCTTTTCATAGTTATCTCTTATTAAATGATACCTGATGTTGATGTGTTTGGTCCTTGAGTGCTGCACAGGGTTCTCAGTGATAGAGATAGCACTATTGTTGTCTATGTGGATAGAGTCTCCTTGAAGTTAAATCCATAGTCCAGCATCTGATTTTGAATCCAAAGCACTTGAGCACAGCAGCTTGCAGCAGCAATGTATTCAGCCTCAGCAGTTGATGCAGACACACAGGATTGTTTCTTGCATTGCCATGAGACAACCCTTCCACCAAGGAATTGACATCCCCCAGATGTAGACTTTGCAGTCATGTTGCAACCACCATAATCACTATCTGTATAAGCATACAGATTGAAGTCAGGATTCTTTGGATACCATAGACCAAGTGTTGAAGCACCTTTGAGGTATCTTAAAATCCTTTTCACAGTGATTAAGTGAGACATCTTAGGGTTGGCTTGATATCTTGCACAAATACATGTAGCAAACATGATATCAGGCCTGCTAGCTGTAAGATACATAAGAGACCCAATCATAGCCCTGTATAAATGTTCATCTACACACTCCCCCTCAAGATCTGGACCAAGGGAGTGGTTTCTGGCTATGGGTGTCTTAGCAATCTTACAATCAGTCATGTTGAACCTCTTGAGTATGTCTTGAACATACTTTGACTGACTTATGAAGATGCCATCTTCAACCTGCTTCACTTGAATTCCCAGAAAGAAGTTGAGTTCTCCCATTGAACTCATTTCAAATCTGTCTTTCATCAGCTTCTCAAAGTCTTTGCAGAGCTTTGGATTAGTTGAACCAAAGATGATGTCATCTACATATACTTGAACTAGCAATAAGTCATTTCCCTGTCCTTTGATGAAGAGAGTTCCATCTATAGTACCTCTCCTGTATCCATGTTTACAAAGATACTCAGATAGTGTCTCATACCACTTCCTGGGTGCCTGATGCAGCCCATAAAGAGCTTTGTCAAGCTTGCAGACATAATCAGGATGATCAGGGTCTACAAAACCAGGTGGCTGTTTGACATAAACCTCCTCATCAATCACTCCATATAAGAAAGCACACTTTACATCAAGTTGGTAGACCTTGAAGTTCTTGGATGCAGCAAATGCCAGGAATATCCTAACAGCTTCTAGTCTTGCTACAGGAGCAAAGACATCAGTGTAGTCAATCCCTTCTTCTTGTGTGTATCCTTGAACAACTAGTCTTGCCTTGTTCTTGATGATGATTCCTCTATCATCCTTCTTATTCCTAAAAACCCATTTGGTTCCAATGGTAGTCTTCCCATGAGGAAGAGGACAAAGGTTCAAACTTTCTGCCTTTTGAATTGAAGCAGCTCTTGTTGCATAGCTTCAACCCAACTTCCATCCTTTAGAGCTTCATCAACTTTCTTGGGCTCTATCTGAGATAAGAAACAAGAGTGAAGACAAACATTTGCTTCATGGGTTTGTCCTCTTGTTCTTACCCCTGTGACAACATCTCCAATGATGTTTGTGGTGGGGTGAGACTTGTGGATCCTTAGCTGAGGGATCACAGCAAGTTGCTGAGAAAGATCCAAATTTGAGAAATTTAGATCTGGTCTGGAAGATTCACCCTCCACATTATCACACTTATCAAGATTAACTTGATCCAATGAGTGTGTGACATCATTGATGTTGTCATCTATGGTGTGGTTATTAGCATCAAGAAATTCCTGATCACTATCACCATCACCATTGTTGTCTTCTACAAGTGAGGTGTCTTTATCTGGTTGAGAGGCCTCTGAGCTGGAATTTGAAGGCATACCAGATGTATCAGCTGAATTTGTCATTGTTGTGCTGATAGAAACCTCATTTGCTGAAGTAGTTCCAACTGGAGCTGAAGATGTATGAGTTGAAGGTCTTCCTAGCTCAAATCTTGGATCAGGATCACCTGTATTTAAATTTTCTGCAGATCCTGAAACATGCTCACAAGATTTGTTAAAACAGTTGGTAACTAAATCAAGATCAAACAGCCAATCCGGACCAGAACCAGCCACACAAGGTGTGTGCTCATTGAAAGTCACATTGGCTGACTCCTCAACAATTCTAGTTCTGAGATTGTATACTCTATAAGCTTTAGCTTGGGAAGAGTATCCAATGAAGTGTCCATCATCTGATTTCTCAGCAAACTTGGCAATTTGATCTTTGGTATTCAAGATGGTGCAGGGACATCCAAATGACCTGAGAAAACCAATGAAAGGTTTCCTCTTGTGCCAAAGTTCATAAGGAGTCTTACCATGTGTCTTAACTACTAAAACTCTGTTTTGCACATAGCAAGCAGTATTAACTGCCTCTGCCCAGAAGGTGATAGGCAGTTTAGAGTCAGACAACATAGTTCTTGCAGCTTCAATAAGTGTCCTGTTTCTCCTCTCAGCAACTCCGTTTTGCTGAGGAGTCCTGGGAGCACTATATTGTCTTGTAATACCTTTTTCATCACAAAATGTATCAAGGATTTGGTTCTTGAATTCAGTTCCTTGATCACATCTTATGGTTTTGACCTTGTGATCACATTGATTCTCAACTTTTAAGATGAAATTCTTCAGAATCTCAGGGGTTTCATCCTTAGTTCTAAGGAAGAAGACCCAAGTGAATCTTGTAAAATCATCTGTGATCACCAGACAGTAAGAGGTCCTTCCTAAACTCATTACACTGGTGGGGCCAAAGAGATCCATATGTAACAAGTGTAGGGGAGTAGTGATGGAGTTCTTTTCCTTAGGCTTGTGAGATACCTTGTGTTGCTTCCCTTTCAGGCATGCAACACAATGATCATCACTTGTAAACTCTTTCTTTGGCATTCCAGTTACCAAATCATGTTTAATTAATTTATTCATGTTCTTAAAGTTTACATGGCACATTCTTTTATGCCATAGGAAAGACTCATCACTATTTGCTTTAGATAGAAAGCATGAAACTTCTCCAGAGGGAGATGTTTCTTGCAAATCCATCTTGTACATGTTCCCTTTCTGGGGGCTCTGAGCAGGATATGCTCATGAGGAATGACCACACCAGGCTTGAGAACAATGCACTCATGCTCAGTAAAGAGCATGTTATGACTCTGATCACAAAATTGGGATACACTCAGAAGATTGTACCCAAGCTCCTTAACAAAGTTTACCTTCTCAATGCTGAGCTTACCATTTGTGACCTTGCCCCTTCCAGAAATGTAACCACCTTCATCTCCTCCAAAAGCAACTGGTCCTCCATCAATTCTCTCAAAATTATGGAGTAGAGACCTATTGCCTGTCATGTGCCTGGAACAGCCACTGTCAATTATCCAGACATTCCTGTTTGTCTTGAGCTGTTCCTGCACAAAGAAAATGATTAGTTACATTTGGAAACCCAAGCCTTACTTGTCTTGGGCTCATTAAGTGTAATAGAAGGTAATGCAACAGTAATAGATCCTATGGTTGTACTATGGGGATCTTCAGCTGTTGTTGATGGAGAAACTTCAGTCATTTGGTCTTTCTTAGACTTCCACACCACCTTTGGAGTCTTGGACTTGACCTTCAAAACCTTAGAAGCTTTTGGAACTTCACAAGTTTTGATGACTGAACCTTCGAAAGAGTCTACAGTCACTGCAGCAGACTTCAGTGCTTCGGAAGAACTCCTTTCTTCCGAGACCAACTTTGCTTCCGAAGGTAATTTTCCATTTACCTTCTTCTTTGATTTGGAGCTTCCGAAGAAACAGACTTTCCTTCCGAAGCTTGAGACTTCTTGAGACTCTTTGAAGTCTTTGTATTGGTCATGTGGACAGTACTTTTAGGATTGTATGGGCAATCCTTAGCAATGTGAGAAGTACTTTCACACATAACACACAACATTTTCTTCTTCAAACAAGTCTCCTTTTGAGAGCAAGACTGGCTTTGGTCACATCCCTTCTCCACCTTCATCTTGGTAGATGCTGAGACAGTTCTTTTGGGCTGTGAACTGTTCTTGGAGTTTGATGGTCCAGGCTGTGCAGCAGTGGTACACAGCAGCTCAGTCTTCTTCTTTGCACTGAGATGATTTGAACAAGAACCAGGACTCTTAGCTGAGGAGTCTTGGTTGATGTCTTCAGTCCTTACTACTTTGAAACCTGCAGAGATAAAAACTTGTTTCTGCTTAGCATCAAAAGTAGCCTTGATTTCTTGAGCCTTCTTTGCTTTCCTTTTGCTCTTCCTGATCAAGTTCTTTCTCTTGGACTTGGTCATCACAGTTGACTTCTTCTCCTCAGAAGGATAGTGGCCCTTGGAAGAATCCTCTTCTTCACTCTTCTCAGAGGAATTCTTCACTATCACTTCTTCATCATCCTCACTTACAGGATCTATGAGAGGAAGCTCATCTTCACAAGTTCCACACCTAGGAGATCTTACAGACAAGATTGTGTGTGGAGGAGCTATCTCATTTGATCCCAGTCCCTGTCTATTTTGATAGCACACTTTGTTGTGCAGGGATGAGGATATCATGTTCTTGAAGGTCTCTTCTTCAAGAACACTCTTCTCTGCCTTGGCTTTGCTGATCACAAGCTCAGCCTGGCACTTTTTTAGTACTGAAATGGTTTTCTCCAAGTCCTCTATCTTTAACTTGTAATCATTTTCAGACTTTCTAAAATCAGATTTTAATATGTTTAATGACTCAAGATCAGATCTCATCTCTAAGTTGTAGGACCTGTATCTATTTACTTTAGCAATGCATTTAGGAGTGCTGAGATGTTCCAATACCTTGGCTTCATCATGGTCAGCCATCAGTGCTTGGTTTGGAGAAGCATCTTCCACCTGAAAGCTCCAGTCAAAGCCTCCCTCTTCAACAGCAACAACAGCATGTTGCTTTGTCTTCTCAGCCTGAGGGGCTTTGTCAGTGTAGTTTGGTCTGGGTTGTGTTTGGCCCCCATTTGCTTTAGGTGCCATACACTCCCTAGCAAAGTGACCCATAAGGTTACAGTTGTAACACTTAACTTTACTTTTATCCAGCCCAAACTTTCCACTGGTAGCATTGCTTGGAAATCTTCTTCCTGTCCTCTTGTAGAACTTCTTGGCTCTGTGAGTGAGGAGAGCCATCTGCTGAACTATCTCCATGTATTCCAGGTCATCTGGATGGATACAGTCCAGGTCTTCAAGAGTGAAGAGATAATTCCCACAGCTTTCATCAGTAGACACAAAGGCTTGAGAAGAACTTGTCTTTTGGAATGGGCTTCCTTGAGTAAAGTTCTCCCTTGGTGTCTCCAGGAAGGTGATGAAAGGACCCTTTTGTGAGTTGTCAGGGTAGCATATGAGATGATGTTGGGGTTCTATGCTGTCCCTTTCAACCACATGAAGGGCTGAACCCATTTGATTGTTGGAGTTGCCAGATGAACCTTGCATGTTCATCTCCATCTGGTATCCACTGAGAATCCCATACAACTCTGTAAGAGTAAGAGTTTTAAGGTTCTCAGTCCTCTTGATCACCACACAATAGTGTGTCCCTTGCCTAGGAAGTGAGGACATGAACTTCCTTACAATGTCCCTGTTCTCAAGAGGAACTCCTCCATCCACTAGGGTATCCACAATCTCAACATACCTGAAGTATTGTTGGGTCATGGTTTCACCTGCTTTGAAGGTGAAATTCTCAAACTGCTGCTTCAGAAGATCTTTCTTGTTCTCCTTGGCTTTAGAGGAGCCTTCATACATCAGCTTCAGTGCATCCCACAGCTGTTTGGCTGTCTTGCACTTCTTAAAACCTCTGTATACAGAGTTTGGGAGAGCAGTCTGAAGAGCAGTCATGGCCTTCCTATCAATCTCTACTCTTTTTCTATCTTCATCTGAGTAGTTGGCCACATCTTTAGGAATCATACCAACACCAGTAGCAGAGGGGGTGCTGGGTATGAAAGGTCAATTCTCAACAGATTCCCACATTCTTGAATCAAGGGACCTGATGAAGCCTTCCATCCTCATGCACCAGGTGTCAAAATCATCAAGAGTGATCAGTGGGGATTTGTTCAAGGTTCCAGTCTCCATATCAGTCTTTGAGATGGAAGCCATTTGAAGAGTTTAGTATTTTTTTTGTGTGTGAAGGATCTTAAGATGGTTAGATCTTATATCAAAGGCCTGGAATGCTCTGATACCAATTGCAGGACCGTTTAAGGACTTTAACACAATTACAGCACAACAACACAAAGAGGAGTTTAACTAAACTTTTAATCAAACAGTGAACTGGGTTAACCAAAGTGATACAAAGAACACAAGTAAAGCAAGAGACATAACAAGAGAATATGGGTTTCAAGGAGGCAGTATATTGCTTTCTCAAGTTCTTTTACAAGTGTTACAAAGCATAAAGAAAGATACAAGAACTTGAAATACTTATACTACAACCTACAGCCGGCTATACTTTGACAGCCAGCTGGATACAATTGACTAGACACTAACAAAATCAATTATAGGATCAAAAAGGCATATCTGCCTTTTGACCTTGTGACTATGACATGCCATAGCTCACATCCTTATACATTACAAAAAGGATAAAGTACATAAAGTGGAAGGTTACAGACTCAAGACCTCAATGTACAGTTACCAAAAGCATGGACCTTTTCACCAACTCATGTAAGTTGGTGACTTTACAGAGATGCAGCGGAAAAGGTGCTTTATGGAACAGTACATCAGATAAAGCATGTGTACTAAAAGTCTTCGGAAGAAATCTGTCTTCATAGGTTGAAGCTTCGGAAGACTTTGTCTCTGAAGCTTCGGAAGACTTCATGTTTAGCTTCGGAAGATATTGGTCTTGGCTTCGGAAGATTTTACACTTAGAGTATTTTCTAATGCATTGTGTAAAACTTCCGAAGCATTCTTCACTTCAGTACTTAGTGCATGTTGCTGATACACTTTGGATGTTTTGGGTTGCATCAGACTTAAGGAATCCTTACAAAATACACAATGATTTTATTTAAGCAATGTATTTTTCATAACTTTTAGTGTTTAACATTACATAATAACGATCAAAAAACACAATGAGACATTGTTTTATTTTGTCTTTATTTTTAATGTATTAGATTAATTAGTTATTAATTTATTATTGTGTTTTACATATTAGAGATACACAACAATGTTATTCCATCATTATACTTTTTTAAAATTTATTATTTACAAGAAACATAATAGTATTTAGAAAAACATAATAACTAACAAAATGACACAATTAACTGCACTAAAAGACACAATAACAATATATGAGCTTAAAACCGTAAAAAAATTATTAAAATTTTATATAACAATGTTGTACTCGTTTTAATGATGAACAAACACTAGTTTTTATGGTGTAATTTTTATAAAACAATAATATCTTACATAAAAGTTATGAACGTTTAAAAAAATGAAGACATTTACAAATAGTCAACAATAGTGGTACTAGAGATACTGGTTTACCTAGATATTTTGATCGATGATTCTTTGTTTGTTGTGATGTTATGATTGTATATGTTACTATCATGCATTTGAAATTATTTTGTGTTTTCTCTTTTGTTTAATCCATAACAGAAGTTAATATATGACACCTAACACTTGAAATACCACTGGTGCTAGAGGTACTAGTTCACTACCATGACCGAAGAGTAAGTGTAAACATCTCGTATTTTTCGTTAATTAACATCGTTTATTCTTGTAAGGACCATTGTTGCCAAATATGAAATTTATGGGTTGCTTATGCTTATTTACTAGTTTGTCTTTAATTCTTTAAAAGTTAATAGTTAAATTATGAAATTAAACATAATAGTAAGTAATAAAAATTTACTAATAACAATAATAATGATACTATTAATAATAATAATAATATTAATAAATAAATAAATAATAATATTAATAATAATAATATTAATAATAATAATAATAATAATAATAATAATAATAGCAATAATACTAATAACAATGACAATAATAATAATAATAATAATAATAATAATAATAATAATAATAATAATAATAATAATAATAATAATAATAATAATAATAATAATAATAATAATAATAACATTTATAAAATTTATAAGAGTTATTAAACTTAAAAAATATTTAAAACTTAAATTAAGAAAGTTAAAGGGTTGGTTTGTCAATTTTATAAACTTTAAATGGAAGTTTTAGCATAAAATAATAGGAATTCAAAGTTGAGGGACCAATTGTGTAAATTACTAAAACTCAAATCATTTTCCCCTCTACACCGTATTTCTGGCGACCAACTCCGGTGGAGCTCCGGCGAGTCCCAAAACCCACGAAAACATACGGTTTTTAACACCCAAACCGACCCAAATCGTTTCTTTCGAACTTAAATGAACATCTTAATTGTGATTAAAACACCGGTTACTACTCGAATCATCGTGTAACCGATGACACCAATCGATTGAGCCGTTCGGCATTGAAGACACAATAATAATTCAATTAATCAAGCATAGACAATCTTTTAGCTATCCCTAATTTATCTACACTCTCAATTTCACCTGAAACAAACTCAAACATCGAATTCGATCATCCCTTCATCACGAATCTGCTGCATCATCGAAACCCACTTCTCGAATGATTTAAACCGAAATTAACAGAGGGCTTTGCATCAAGATCATCATCCGAAGCAATCCACGGAGTTAATTTAATTATCTCCCTTGATTTCTCACAAATCGAATTCAATATAGTCGCGGTTTGTTCTTCGTCGTGTTCATCTCGAATCCATCTTCAACTGGGTAATTAAATACATTTATAAACTCGATTTCACTTGGGAAACAAAAGCCCCAAACTTAATTCGGTTGATAACATCGTTTTGGTGTTCAATTTGGATTGAATTGAAACTAGGGTTCATTCAATTTGGGGATTGTTTAGTAACTTTGTTTTTAACATTTAAGGACCGAAACCTAACGCGGCTAAGGCCTTGGTTCACTGATAACACACACATCCTCTGAACTGGAGGTCCCCGGTTCAAATCTGGGGAACCTCATGTTTTTATTCTTTAAAGTTTTGGCCTCCCAAACTAATTCTAAAAATTTTTAAAAATTATAAATAGTCATTTTATAAAAACTATTTATCTTAAAATACTTTTAATTATTTTCTGTAAATTATTTTCTTAAAAAGAAATACTTTTATACCTTTATTAAATATTCAAAGAAAAATATAAATAGCTTATTTTTTTAAAAACAAGACTCTGGATAATATTTTTTTCCACAAATATTATTATTTCAAACGTTTTCTTTAAATTAGTGCTTAAATTGTGTTTATTAAAATTTATTTAATCTTTATATATATACAAATCATTATAAATATTATAGTTTTATATGTATAATTTTATATAAAACGTAACATATTCTCTTTGATTCCAATAAATATATTTGGTTCTTTTTTTAAAACGTAATTATTTGACGAGCCCCAAATATCAAATTTAACCCTAGTCCTCAAATTAATTTGTTAAACTTATTATTGGACGTTAATTATTGTAATTAAATTTATTTAGGTACCTTGTGAAGGTTTACGTTGGAACGACGTTTATTATTCCTATTAATCTCCAATTATATACTTATTGATCATGTGAGTTTTCTTGCCCCTTTTTATATTATTTCACACCATTTTGGGGTGAAACATGTTAAACTTATTAACTTACACTTATAAACGTTTTATACTTGTAATGCACTTGCAATTCATACTTATGTTTTGTCATGGTTATTTGTGTTATTGTGAGCTTTATATGATATACATTATATGCTGACAATCATTAACTATTGCTAGCCTGATGACGTCATAAATCTAAGGTCCTGACAAGCCTATTTGGTTCTAAAGCCGATGTATTGCCGGCTCCTGATGACGTATGACTTGTTCATCATGGGAACCAAGCACACTTAGCCAATCGTTATAAACTTGTAATCTTAATCTTAGTCGAGGTTTGATTGTAGCTATATGTGTTCTGTAAACTTGCATAACTCATAACCTTTGATCATGAATTGCTACTTGTAACCTTTTTATATATTTATGTATATTAAACCCTTGGAAACTCATCAGCTTTTATAGTTGACCTTTATTTTTAACATGTTTCAGGAAATGCCCAAGTTTGAAGTCATCTTTTGAAGTTCTCACAAATCTAGGATTTGGACCTAGAATAAAGAATAAAATGTCTTGGATTATTTCATCTTATGTTATGTTTGTTTTTCCTATTTGAGACTTATGTTTGTAATTTACATTTGAAACTTATGATGTAACATCCGCTATTTTTTCAATTAAAAATCCTAAATCATGTTGAAACTTCTCAAAATGGTAAAATTCATTAATTAAGTATGTTAATAATTTAGATGATCAAACGCCACAAATTTTATATAATCGTTATTAGGAATTGAGTTATTAAAAATTTTAAGTAGTTTATCGTTACATCAATTGATAATAATTATACTTCATAAAAATTTACTATTTTATAAATTTCAAATGTTAATTATAAGTGTTAACCCTTGAAATATTTAATTAAATTAAAAGATGTTACTTAGATAATTCATTTAAAATTTTAAATTATAGAATTTATATAAATTACTTGTTATTAAATAAATTAAATGAGGGTCTTAATAGTTAAGGGGCTTATATGTCATTTTTGAAACTTAATTAACAAGTTTCTTACATAAAATGATAAGCTTTCAAACCACAGGGACTGAAATTGTAAACTATAAAAAAATATCCCAAACCGTTCCCCCCCCCCCGGGTCGGCCCCCTTTCCGGTCACCTCCGGCTACCAACTCCGGCGACACTCTAGTCGCCAAAAATCGACCCGTTACACTCGAATTAACCATTCGTTAACCTTCACGCGTCGGTTTCGAACTTGAACCCATGTTTAAATGTGTTTACTCGGCCATTAATGCAAGAAACCAAAACCGAAAGTACATTCAAAAGATTAAAGTCATTTTACTTGCAACCGAAGGAATCAAACATTAATAAGCAAAGAAAAACTCTCGATTAGATGACTGTATGCCGTGAAAACACTCAATTTCAATTCAAACACATGCACACCTCCTCACCGATTGTCATCCTTCATCGCCCCTGCAACTCAATCGAAGTCGAACTTCCGATCTCTTTTGTACAAAATTGGTTGAGGGTTTTTACTTAGAATCACCATCCGAAGCTTCCTACAAAGTTAATTTGATTATGAATAACGTTTGCACCTTGAATCAACCATCACATCATCGCGACTCGTTCTTAAACTTGAGATCATCAAATCGAACTCAAACATGTAAGTTTCATATATCAATATGCTCGATTTTACATGGGGATCAAAAGCCCCATGATAATCGACGTTAACAACAGCGGATTCATGTTCAATCTGATCCAAATCGATTCTAGGGTTCTTATGAAATTGGGTGATTTTGTAGTTAATGTATTTAAACTTTAAAATTGAGTTTTTAACAGATATGGGGCTTATAGCCCACTGGTAACATACATGGATAACACACATGGGGTCCCGGGTTCGAACCCGGGCACCCGCATGTTATTTTTTAATTACTAGTTTTAATTTTTTTTTAAATTCCATAAACTCTTAATATACTACTTCATCAAAACAAAATTATTATTATTAATTAAATTTATTCCGGAAGTTATTTATTTAATTTCTGAAATTTATTTAACAAATAATATTCTAATTTTGTAGTTTCAAATTTATAAAAACTATGACTAGAGTTACTTAAAAATTTGTATTTTATTAGTTTATAATGATTGTCTTTAAATCGAATAAGTTATGTTAGAACTTCTTTTAATAATTGATTATCTAATTCATTGTTTTGATTGAATCATTAATTAATTTATTATTAAATTAATTTAAAAAAATTTTATAAAAAAAAACTTATGATTTTAAATTTAATTACTTTAAAGAATAACAAAGATTATAAAAAGTATTAGTAATTATTTTATGTAATTTAAATGTTATAACCCTATTATGGTTCAAATGTGGATTATTCTAAACCGTTATAAATCTATATGTACAATTATTCAAATAGTTAATTATTCATTTATTCATTTAATCATGTTATATATAATTAGTTAATAACATTATTTCTTAAACTTTATTTAAGTTTGTGGGACTTATAAAATAACATGAATTCTCTATTATTTCTTTATTATTGTTTTAAAGCTTTGATATTATAAGACTTTTATAAAGATTATTTAAAACGTTTAAAAACCTTATAAAATGATAGTTTTAAGGTCATTTAAAGTAAATATTAATTAATTACTTTTATCAAATTTTAAATAATTAATTATTGAATTATTCATCTCTTTTCACATATCATATTTAATCATTATTAATTTAATAAGTTAAATCATTGAATTCTTATTTATAATTGCTTGATTCCAACATTATAAACCCAAACCATAAACGATTGTTTTATTTTATTTTGCTTGATTTATTTATTAAAAATCCCCAAATTCCCAATTGAAACCTTAGTTCACGTTTATTTGTTAATCTTACCTTTAAACTTAACATTGGAATATATATACATTAGGTATCTTGTAAAAAGGAATCGTTGGAGCATCATTAATTTCTTATTATCATCTTATTATTTCATGTGAGTATTTCCATACCCCTTTTTGCTTATTTTCATATTTTGGGGTGAAACATGTTAACTTATTATCATTGCACTTGTAAACTTATTTGAGACTTGTAATCTTTATGGCAATTCATCATGCAAAGTTGTGGTTAGTTGAACTTTTGTGGTTACCATGTTATGGCGTTATATGTACAATCATTAACTATTGCTAACCCAGCGAAGTCATAGATCTATGGGCCAGACAAGCTTGCTTTGGTTGATCCAAGTACACTTAGCCGATCGTATAATCTTGTAAACGTTTGAGACTTGTAAAACTTTGTCGAGGTTTGATTGTTGCATTGTTCATAACATCCCTAATCACTTTATTCACTAACTTATGACTTGAATTGCCATCTTTTATATACTTATGTATTGAAAACTATGGAATGCTCACCAACATTTTTATGTTGACCTTTTATTTTAAACATGTTTCAGGTATACCTCAAGTTTGTGTTCTACTCTTTGAAGCTTATTACATCTAGGATTGGACCTAGAGATAAAATGGATGATCATGTTATCTGTAGCATTTGTACATGATGTATTCTTTGTTGAAACTTTTGCTTGTAAAGTTATTAATGAAACTTATGAATAATATATTTGGAATTAATAAATAGCGTTATGTGGCTGTGAACAATCGTAACCCTCACATCTCGACATTTCCGCCGTCAAGGTTGGGGTGTGACATATGATAATAATATTTAGATTAAATGATAGCGTTTGTGTGGCTGTGAACAATCTTAACCCTCACATCTCGACGGTTCCGCCGTCAAGGTTGGGGTGTGATAGATTGGTATCAGAGCCCATAACTATAGGGATTTAGGTTATTATAAATGGTGACCTAGACTATAGTTTATGCATGAACCTTATAGAATAATATTTATACCTTGTAAATATATATTGTTTACATGCTACATGATGCTATGCCTTCTTATGTGCAATTTGATGTCTTAGTATAGGTTTGCCTTGTAATTTGTTAAACTTTGATTCTTGTCTCCCCTAAACTTATCCTTGAATCTTTAATTCCCCCCGACAAATAAAACTTCTTAAACTTATTCTCGACGACACGTGGGTTCGTACGCCTTATATCTATAGTTTAAATCTTTAGACTTTATGTCTAATATATATAAATCTCATCAAGGTTTTGATTCCATGAACCTAAGAAATATTGTGTGACACATAGACACCTGTATTCTGCATTTCCTGGAAAAAAAACTTCGGGCTAAGGTAAGCATTTCGCATAAATCCTACGGGACTAGTTATGCTTACCTAGGAATTTCTGGAATGAGTGATATACTATGGTCAACATACACAAGTTTCTAAGACAAATGGGTCAATTTACCTTGATGTGTCAACGTTTCCAAATGGTAATGCGTTACCAAATGTAATCATTCCATGTGCCTTACAACTCTTGATTTATCCTTGTTTAAATTACTGTCATTTTATATCCACATTCCCGTGACTAACTCATTTTGTATCCAGCATATCTCGTCATCATGGAAAGCGTGGAAGTTCCGACCGTAAGCTAGCCGCCACGATTGCACGTCAAATGGCTGCCATCATCCCAACCATGGTTGTTGAACTCAATAGCACCATGATGACCAACGCTAGCAATAACAACAATGACAATGGTTAAGGGGAAAATAGTGCGAATCAAGGGTGCAACAATCAAACCTGCACTTTCAAGCACTTTAGTTCATGCAAGCCCACTAGTTATAGTGGCAAGGAAGGAGCCACTGGTCTTCTCGAGTGGTTTGAAAGTATGGAGAATACGTTCATCAACTGTGAGTGTCCCGAGGCACTAAAGGTTCGTTATGCCACTAGTATGCTCCAACAAAGGGCACTTACTTGGTGGAATAGCGAGAAAAGGAACCATGATGCTGAAGCTGTGTTAGCACTCACTTGGGAAGAGTTCAAGAACATAGCCATCGCGAAGTTCTGCCCGAGGAGTGAACTACAAAATCTGGAGGAGGAATTTTGGAACTTGAAACAAGATGGTGGTGACCATTTGGCCTACTCAACTAGGCATCACGAGTTGAGCATACTGTTGCCTCATATGGTCGACATCATCTCCCGCAACATTGAGAAGTTTATCAAAGGGGTACCACCCCAAATTCAAGATGTTGTGGTGGGTAGTCAACCCACGACTTTTGAGGAAGCCCTCACTATCACCGCTCAACTCACCGAGAATCATATACGAGCGGGCACCATGTCTGTGAAAGGTGCTAAGAAGGTGGAGAAGATGGTTACTGAAGTTGTTAAGGAGACCAAAGCTGAACCGTCCTACAACAATAACAATAACAAGAAGCGCAAGTTCACACCGGCACGCAACTATGTTGTGGCTGCACCCAAACCACCGCAAAGACAACTTGTACCTGTGGCTGCACCTTTGGCTCAAGTGCATGTGGCTAGGGCCTATGCTGGTCCTCAACCTATGTGCAACATCTGTAGGTACCATCATCCGGGGAACGCCCCGTGCCGTATTTGTACCTTGTGCGGTAAATATGGACACCTGGTGGCGACTTGTCACCGTGCACCTAATAACATCGCGATGGTCACGAATCGTGTTTTCTACAATTGTGGGGAACCTGGTCACTTCCGCCCACAATGTCCTCGTCTTGTGGGTAATGTTCCATAATCCCGAGGACGTGCTTTCAACATCAACGCAAACCAAGCACAAGCAAACAATGATATGGTGAACGGTACGTTTACCCAACCCCTACTTTTATGATCTAATTCTTTTGATGCTTTACATGTATCGTTAAATACCTTTAAAACTGAACAGCTATGTTCCTTATTGATAATACTTATGCCTACGTTCTATTTAATTCTAGCGCCGATAAGAGTTTTGTCTCGTTAGAGTTTGAATCCGTTCTTGCTAAGCCACATATGAAACTAGAAAGACCTCTCACCGTTATAGTCGCCGATGGAGAACTGATCACCGTTGATATCGTTACTCGTGATTGTATCTTGAGTCTCGACACACATGATTTATTTATTGATCTTATACCTATGAAACTTGGAAGCTTTGACGTCATCATTGGTATGGATTGGTTAGCCAAACACCATGCCGAGATCATTTGTTTCGAGAAGTGTATTCGTATCCCTTTGCCTTTTGGGGATACATTGAAAGTATTTGGTGAAAAATCCTCCAAAGGGCTCAAACTCATATCGTGCACTCAAGCCCGAAAATGCTTAAGCAAGAACTATATGGCTTTTTGGCTTACGTGGTCAACAAGAAAGTCAAAGGGAAAGATCTTAAGGACGTCCCAATTGTATGAGACTTTCTAGAAGTATTTCCTGATGACCTTACTAGTTTACCTCCCGTGCGTGAAGTCGAGTTTAAAATCAATTTGATTCCGGGAGCAAACCCCGTGGCTAAGTCACCATATCGACTTGCACCATCGGAAATGCAAGAGCTATCTAGTCAACTTCAAGAACTATCCGAGAAGGGTTTTATTCGTCCTAGCTCTTTGCCTTGGGGTGCACCTGTTCTGTTCGTGAAGAAGAAAGATGGGTCGTTTCGTATGTGCATCGACTACCGTGAACTTAAAAAGCTTACCATCAAGAACCGCTATCCTCTTCCTCGTATCGATGATCTGTTTGACCAACTTCAAGGAGCTGCCATATTCTCGAAGATTGACTTACGTTCTGGTTATCATCAACTACAGACGATGATGATATCCCAAAGACTGCGTTCCGTACTCGTTATGGGCACTATGAGTTCATGGTTATGCCTTTTGGTCTAACAAATGCTCCAGTTGTCTTCATGGATCTTATGAACCGAGTATGCAAGCCTTATCTAGATAAGTTTGTGATCGTCTTCATCGATGATATACTTATCTATTTCAAGTCCAATGCCGAACATGAAGTTCATCTGCGACAAATTCTTGAGTTGTTGAAGAAAGAACAATTGTACGCGAAGTTCTCAAAGTGCGAATTTTGGCTTGAGGAAGTTCAATTTCTACGACACGTGGTGAATAGCCAAGGAATTCACGTTGACCCTGCAAAGGTGGAAGCTGTGAAGAATTGGTGTGTTCCTATAACTCCAACCGAAGATCGTTCTTTTCTTGGTCTTGCTAGTTATTACTGGTGATTCATTGCCAACTTTTCGAGGATCGCGAAGCCGCTTACCTCTTTGACACAAAAGAATAAACCATTTGAGTGGGGGTCCGAGCAAGAGGAAGCCTTTGAAGCGTTACAGCACAAGTTGTGCAATGCTCCTATCTTGACCCTACCCGATGCTAATGACGATTTCACCGTGTATTGTGATGCATTTAAACAAGGCCTTGGTTGTGTTCTCATGCAACGGGGAAAGGTCATATGTCACACCCCCGCTAAAAGCAGAAACACGAGGATGTAACGAGACGAGATCGTCATAACATATGGTAGACAATAGAGATGCAATATAATAAATGATGATAAAGCGTGTCATGACGACACCCGACACAAAGGAGACTTGTGTCGTGTTTAGTCAATATTCACAACAACATAGCCATAAGCATAAACATGTTAAATGATTCACATAGTCAAAGTAGTAACAATTGTAATATAATTCCCACAACCCGGGAACAAGTATCAAAAGAATGAAGTTGTTTAAATCAGACTACAACAATGTTTCAAAATGAATGTTTGTCAAATATGTTTAGTCTCAAAAATGCATCCTAGCGTCTCCACTAAGGCAGCACACCTAGATCTTCAATTAGCAGTGTCACGCTCAAAATGGTCAACAAAATTGTTGGTGAGCTCGCAGGTTTAAATAGTAAATAAGTAATTGATGTTGTATAGTAATTGTTGTGGAAAACCATGAATACAGTTATAAGTAAGCAAAATCACATGACAATGAGCTTTACAACCAAACCTAATGACATACACACAGAATCTTGTCGGAATATATTCACCCAAGGGCCCGTTCCTGGCCACTGTTGGTACCAACTAGTATACCAACAAAAAAGGGTGGGGGTGTCAACCCAGTAGTACTACCAATACCTATCCGTCGGTTCCAACACCGGAATTAAATGGTTGTAAAGAAAGTACCACAAAGCGAACTCAAGCATGTATCAGATAAGTACTCACAAATTAGTAACACGTTGATTCCAAGTATGTAAATGGTATGTAAGTTGTACAACATAGAAAATAGGTAAGCATACTTTTCCCCCATGTTTGTAAATGTTTGAAGTATTGTGTAAGCATAAAAAGGGGCCACGAAACTCACTTGTTAAGTGGTAAGTATGAATGATCAAAGTTTCCAAATGTTGTATGCAGTAAACGGTCAAATACCTATTGACAGTTATTGTTATTGATAGGATCGGATCAATTAGATTTGAATTTTGCAGCGGAATATAACAAAATAAGATCGAATTCAAGCAAGAAAATGATGAATATGCAAACACACAATGACGATTATAGAGAGAGAATATTTCTGTTAAAGGAATGTTTTCATTCACGCGTAATGCTTCGGTTACAAAACAACTAGGTCAACATTCCTTATATAGAGGAGTGTGACGTCTGCTGATGTCACTTGATAATGACATCTAACAGAATTATACAAACTACTGAAACAATGCAAACTACTGAAATGTTCTCAACAACTGATCACATCTCAGAGAATGCTAAGTACAAGAATATAAAACTACTGACCTACAACTACTGAAACAATAAACTACTGAAAGATAAAATACAAGTACTAAAAAGGAAAAACCATCACAACTACTGAAGTTAACAACTTCAGCTATTGTGACAACTACTGATCACTCTGGTCTTCAGTCTTTGTCTTCAGTACTTCACTTTCAGACTTTGTCTTCAGTTCTTTACTTTCAGACTTTGTCTTCAGACCTTTGTAATCAGCTGATGTCTTCAGCTGTTGTGATCTTCTTCAGCAGTTGTAATGTCTGTGGGACTTAGAGGTTTTTCTGATCAGGCTCATTGGTTCTTTTGGTCCAACAAACTCCCCTTGAACCAATGCAGCCAAAACCTCTAACTTTATTGATGATCCCACTTATTCTTTGGCAGAAATACTCTCTTGATCAGCTTCAGAGGTACTCATATAAGCATAGGCCGGAAAAAGGTTTCTAATCTTTTGATTGGCTAAGTATGGAAGGGAACTCTGTCTTGGGGAAACTGGACACAGAGTCTTGTCCCAACCATGAAACCTATTTCCCATTGATGAGTCTGTAAGACTCTCTTGCATAGGCCTCAAGGAGAACAACTTGTTCCTCCTTGGTGAGTTCTTCTGCTTCTCCCTCAAAGAAGAATTCAGGCCCATAGTATTTAGACAGATACCTTACTGTCTTCCCATTCTTCAACTCAACAGTTGTGATCTCTCTGTATGCAAATTCATCTGGATGAGAGCCTTCAAGCAGCAACTGGAGTTCACTCTTTTGAAGATCTTCAAGTCTTTTGTATAACAACCCCTTCTTGATCATTTTGTTCTCAAGTATAGATAGAGGGGTTGATTTTGAGGTGTGTGCTCTCTTGAATTCTTCAATAATTTCCCAGGGTGAGACTACCATGGCCAACATAATTGCAGCATTCAAAGTCTTTCTCACTTGACCATGATATCTACTTGGTATGTTTTTCTTGTGTATTCTGGAACTTACCCTGGGGTCTGGCCAAATCCTCACTCTTTCTCTTTGATGTTGGAATGTATGTCTAAGAGTGTACAGCCTCTGAGCTTGTTTCTTCATTGCTTGAATGGATGAGGACTGAGGGAAGTCCTTGTCAACCATTTTGAGAAATTGCTCATCATGCTGCTTCTGCTGTTCTTCTTCTTCAATCTTAACTTTAACCATTTGCCTTTGAGTTTCAGGAGTTATTGTTTGTGATTGACTCCTAGGCTCAGGTTTCTTCATTTTGATAATAGCAGATATTGGCAGACTATCCTCTTCATCATCTTCTTCTTCTTCTTCCATCCTCAGCACCCTTCTTTTTCTTTTAGGTGCATCACTGGTGGTAGATTGAGTGGGTTTCTTAGGTAAAGGGGTTGGTTTAGAGGGTTGTGAGGTTGGTTGTTTTGATGATTGTGAGGATAATTGTTTTGGAGGTTGTGAGGTTGGTTGTTTTGAGTGTTTTGAGGTTGGTTTTGAGGATTGTTTTGGTAAGGAAGATTGTAAAGGCTGCTCTATCATTTTGTTTGTGAGGGTGGCTTTGGATAGCTTAGCCATGTCAGATCTCTTCTCAGCACCAGCTTCATCCAGAGCTTCTATGATTAGACCTTTGTTGAAGCTTTCAGAGGAGCATATTTTGGTGGTTATCTCCAAAATGCTATCTCTAGACCATGACTTGACTTCAATGATAGGTCTTCCCAAGTGTTTGGATAGAAATCTGATCATAGCCTCCAATCTTTCCCTTTCTTCTTCATTGCAGCCTGCCCATCGATTCTCAATCTCCTGAATCTCAAGCCTTCTGATCTCTGAGTCAAGTTTGGCAGTATCAAATCCTTGCCTGAAGAGCTGATCAATAATCCTGTCCATGGATCTGCTGTGTTGCTCATCGGCTTCTTTGATCATCTCATCCAACCTATTTTCATCCTCAGTTTGTTCACCAACACTCTTCTTTCTCTTGTAAGTGATGATCTCTTTCCCTTTATTCTCCTTGGCTTCTTCCTCTTCAACTCTCTTTCTTTTATCATCTTTCACTGACTTAGACTCCCTTTTTGGTTGCATTGGGTTCAGGGGTTTGAATGTCAGAAAGTTTCTTTGACACAACATCATCCACAAGGGTTTGAAGATTTGAGGAAATCCTCTCATCAATGGTTTGATGGACAATAGTAGTGATGATGGGAGTGATGAGAGGTAAGGAAGATTTGAAAACAGCAGCCATTTGCTCAGAGGGGTTCTCTCCCTGAGAAATGGTGCCTAAAACAGAGGCTGGTGGCTTGTTTGATTTGAGTGGCTCAGTGTTTGGTAGAGCTTCAACAGAAGCTGCCATCTGTGGGTTAATTGGGCAGATGGACTTGATTCCTGAGACATTTTGGCAAGCAGGTCTCTTAATCTGCAAACTTCAGCCTCAAGAATGGTGTTTTGGGCTAAAACTTCAAAGAAAAAGCCCAGGTCATCATCAGTGTAAGCTGAATCAGCTGACCTCCTGAGTGAATCAGGATGAACATGTGCTGAGTGTAGATCAGTAATCACATGTGCCCCTTTGTCTTGGAACTGGGGACTTCCTGCCTCAGGAGCAAGTCCTTCATTGGCAGTTGCCTCTGGTGAGGTCTTAGAGATGATACCTGCTTCATCCTGTTCATGTGTTGAAACAGGGGAAGAGGTAGCCTCACCAGATGTTCTAGTCTCCTCATCTACACTAGGAGATTGAACTTTATAATCCCTATGTTGTGGGTTGTCAACTACATTATGATCCTCTCCCTCAGCTGTTGAGGTTTTCCCAGTGTTAACAGGTTTCTGGGGAGGGTAGAGGAATGTAGTTGAGTCAGCACTTGTGCAATGACTGCAGTTGGGCTTGTAGGGGTGGTATCAGTGGGAGATGGAGGTGAAAAGGATTGCACCCGGGGAGAATGGTGCTCTTCAATGGCAATCTTCTCAAGTGAGAGAGATTCCAGTAATGTGGCTTCCCCAATGTTGGTTGCATCAGGATCCTGTTGAGAGGATACCTGAGCGGTTTCAGCTGGTGGAGTCATTGAAACTACAAGGGGATTAAGGCTTGTAGTTTCATCCTGCGTTTGTGCTGCAGGGGCATCATCAGGGGACTCAACTCCCTGAGTAGCCTTTTTGGTTTTCTTTGGTTTTGGTTTGGAGGGGACTTTAGATCTGGAGGTGGAGGCTGTGGGTTCCCTCTGCTTGGTTTTAGCAGTTTGGCAGCCTCTTTGAGTTGTGGATTTGAGTTGTGCCTGGAGTATACCTCTGGCAAAACTACCAGAGCAGGGACTCCAAGGCCAACAAGGCCATCAGATTTTAATTGATTTAGAATTATGGCCATAAGAAACCTTGGATATAATATCCATCTATTTGCCACAGGTTTCATTGCCAAATCTTTTAATTCCAAAAAGATTATTTCAGAAAAATTTAGGCTTTGATGTTCAAGGATAGAATACAATACCTGTTGCCACCTGGATGACATTTGATCCCATGAGGATGTTTTGGGGGCAAGACAGACATTGATCATGTGGAAAATGAGTGAGCCGCTCAGCATCATGAAAGTGCTTCTTCAGAATGGTAGTAGCACTTAGGTCACCCTCATAACCATGATTAGCAAAAGATAGATCAATGGTGCCTTTGGGGTATTTGGTGGTATAGGTGGCATCATTCAGGTCTAGGGTTTGACGAATGATCTCAGAAGTGATGACCACCCGTTTCTGGTTGACAAACGACTGGAGAGTGATGGAGTCATCATTCTCAGCAGTATGAACAGTGACGTTTGTCCAGAATTGGCAAAGGGTATCGGGATAGATGGTAGGATTCAAGAGAAAGGCTGTGCGGTATTGGGAATCAACCATCAAATCAATAGCAGCATCAAACTTGTTCCAAAAGGGTGATTTGGTAAGGTGAGCGACACAGTTGTGTCGAGGTTTGATTTGCATGGTCGCCATTAATGGAAGATGAACGTTTGGAAAGTGGGTTATGAAAAGTTTGAAGTTAGGGTTAGGTATATATAGGTTATGAAACGGCTGAAAGAAAACAACTGAAAGTTTTGGTGTGAGTCATCAGGTGTTAGAAAACAACTGAAGACATGGTTTTAACTTTCAGATGTTGTAAACAACTGAAGACTTGGTGTTGGTCATCAGTAGTTGTAAACTACTGAAGACTTGGTTTGGCTTCAGTTGTTTTGAAATGAAACAGTAGTTTTCGTCAATTCACAAAGTTCAGCTGTTTCAATGACCTTAACATTACTCATCAGATCATCTGATTTTCAGATGTTTCATTGGTCATCAGTACTTATTTATTATAAAAGACATCAGTAGTTTGAACTACATCAGTATTTTCCAACAAATGAAGTACTTCAGTACTTTTAAGTAATTTAGTCTTCAGTAGTTATAAAACTACTGAAGATAAAATGACTTATCAGCACTTATTTTTGACAAAAGTATACTAATGCTCATCAGTATTTATTGACTAAGAGCATCAGTAGTTGTCAAATTATTCTAGTTGCAGCATACCAAGCCTGAGTACAAGATTATGAAAAGTTGCACTATCCAAAGGCTTAGTAAATATATCTGCAAGCTCATCAGCACTAGGCACAAACTTTGGATCAATCAGACCTTTTTCATAACAATCCCTGATAAAATGATGTCTGATCTCAATATGTTTGGTCCTAGAATGCTGGACAGGATTCTTAACAATACAAAGAGCTGAAGCACTATCCATTAATAAAGGAGTCTTAGTCTCTGTAATGTCATAATCCAATAATTGATTTTGAAGCCAGAGTACCTGAGATGTACAGCTTGCAGCTGCAATATACTCTGCTTCAGCTGTGGATGTAGCAACTGAAGTTTGTTTCTTACTCTGCCAAGAAACCAAACAGTTGCCTAGAAATTGGCATCCACCAGAAGTTGATTTTCTGGTTAACTTACACCCTGCATAGTCACTATCAGAGAAAGCAACCAATTTGCAAGAGTGCCCAGTGGAATACCAAAGTCCTAGAGATTGAGTTCCTTGCAAATATCTAAAGATCCTCTTGACTGCAATCATATGGGAATCCTTAGGAGCAGCCTGAAATCTAGCACAGACACAAGTTGCAAACATAATATCTGGTCTAGAAGCTGTTAGGTACATCAAGGAACCAATCATACATCTGTAAAGAGTTTCATCAACTGCTTTACCTTTTTGATCAGCATCCAGTTGTGTGTTGCTGCACATGGGAGTAGAACAGGGTTTACAGTTTTGTAAATCAAACTTGGTTAACAAATCTTTTGTGTATTTTGACTGATGAATGAAAGTTCCATCAGCCATTTGTTTGATTTGCAAACCCAGAAAAAACTGTAATTCTCCCATGGCACTCATTTCAAACTTTTGTTGCATCAATTTAGTAAATGCATCACACAACTGTGGATCAGATGATGCAAAAATAATGTCATCAACATAAATTTGAACAAGGAGCTTATGCATGCCTGCTTTCTTTATGAACAAAGTTTTATCTATGGAGCCTCTAGTGAAATTATTTTGAAGAAGAAAGTTAGATAATGTTTCATACCAGGCTCTGGGTGCTTGTTTCAACCCATAAAGAGCCTTATCAAGCTTATACACCCAATCAGGATGTTTATGATCTTCAAAACCTGGTGGTTGACACACATAAACCTCTTCTTTTATTTTACCATATAAAAATGCACTTTTGACATCCATTTGAAAAACTTTAAGGTTATGAAAAGCAGCATAAGCTAAAAACAATCTAATTGCCTCCAGTCTGGCTACAGGGGCAAAGGTTTCATCATAATCAATACCTTCTTCTTGTGAAAACCCCTGTACAACCAGTCTGGCCTTGTTCTTGACAATTTGGCCTTTTTCATCAGTTTTATTCCTAAACACCCATTTAGTGCCTATTGCACACTTACCTTGGGTAGAGGAACCAGTTCCCACACTTGCTGTTTTTGAAATTGAAGAAGCTCAAGCTGCATGGCTTCAACCCATCCATTGTCCCTTAATGCCACATGATAATTCTTTGGCTCTTGCTGACTGATGAAGAGAGCATAGAGACAGAAATTGGACAATTGACTTCTTGTTGAAACACCAGCATTAATGTCACCAATGATCTGGGACATGGGATGATTCTTCAATTCTTGATACTCAATAATATCTGTGCAAGTGTTTGTAGGAGATTCAGCAGCAACAGATGTTGATTCAGACTCTTGAAACCTAGACTGAGATGGCAGTTCAAATGAAGTAGAGGATTCAGAGATTTCATCAGCATTTGTTGTGGATGGAACTGCTGAAGCTACAGGAACATCAAGTGTAGTAGAAACAGGCAGATGATCACTACAACTTGCATTTGTACCATCAGATGGAGAGGATGGAACTTCAGAAACAACAACAGGTGGAGGCTGATATGGAACATATTGCAGTATGTCCAAATCAAACAACTCAACAGGGTTTTGAGGAATCTTGTCTTTTGGAGATTCATTAAACTTGACATGCAAAGTTTCTTCAACAATCTTTGTTCTGCAATTGAAAACTCTGTATGCCTTGCAAGTAGATGAATACCCAACAAAATACCCTGCATCCACCTTGGATTCAAACTTCTGAAGTGGATTCTTTGTGTTAAGAATATAACAGGGACACCCAAATGCTCTAAAGAATGAAATCAGAGGGGCCAGATGATGTAAGAGCTCATAAGGAGTCTTCATCAACCTCTGATTCACTAATACCCTATTCTGAACATAGCAAGCTGTGTTGACAGCTTCAGCCCAAAAGGTTAGTGGCAAACCTGAGTCAGCCAACATTGTCCTTGCGGCTTCAATAAGGGTCCTGTTCTTTCTCTCCACCACTCCATTTTGCTCAGGAGTTCTTTGAATACTATATTTTCTTTTGATTCCCTTAGACAAATAGAATTCATCAAGAGTGTGATTCCTAAACTCTGTCCCATTATCACTTCTCACACACTTGACTGGAAGTGAATGCTGCTTTTCCACATGCAACACAAAATAAATGATACTTTGAGCAGCCTCATCCTTGGAATGCAAGAAGAAAGTCCATACAATCTGGAATAATCATCCACAATTACCAGACAGTACTTTTTCTTTGCCATACTCATTACTCTAACAGGACCAAAGAGATCCATATGCAGTAATTGCAAGCAGGCAGTGGACTTAGGTTCTTCTATAGGAGGGAATGAAGCTTTGTGTTGCTTTCCTTTTAAGCAAGCTGGACAGTTATCATCACACTTAAACTCCTTCAATGGCAAACCTCTCACTAAACCATGATGAATAAGCTGATTCATGTTCTTAAGATTCACATGACCAAGCCTTCTATGCCATAGTTCAGATTCTTTAGGAGAGGCTTTGGAGAACAGACATGGATGGCCTTTAAGATCGATTTTCTTTGATAGATCTAAGGCATATACTCTTCCAATCCTGTTGGCCTTCAGGAGAGTATATTCATCCAATATCTTGTCAATCTTGTGCAAAACTTTGGAAGACAGAATCCTACAGTTTTGACTTGTGAAAAGTGCAACACGCCCTTTATCACACATTTGACTGACACTCAAAAGCTTGTATTTGAGGTTCTCCACATGGTTATCGAATCTTATCTCCCCATTTGAGACAAAACCTTTCCCAATGATGTAACCCTTGGCATCATTTCCAAAAGAAACAAATCCCTTCTTTCCTTGAGAATAATCATGAAGAAGAGAGCTGCTCCCTGTCATATGCATGGATCCTCCACTGTCTACATACCAGATGCTTCTTTGGCATGTTGAAGAACCCTGCATTTTTCACAAACATTAGTTAGCCTTTGAGACCCAAACCTTTTTGGTTTTGGGTCTGTTTTCATCAACAGATGTTAAACTAACAGATTGTGCATGATTAACAGCCTTTGAAGATGTAGATGGTGCTGAAAAGGATTCCTTGGATTTTGGCTTAGGTGTCCTTTTCAGTGGTTTAATCACAGAAACATCTAATTGGTTAACTCTCCCCAATAGATGTTGAACCATCATCACAAGTTGTGTCTGATTGTTGTCAAGGTTTTCAACTCAGTTGACACATCAGTACTTGTTGATGATTTGTTCTTGTGATTCACTACATTCTTCTTTTGAAAAGACACAGACTTAGTCTGAGTTTTTAATATTCCCTGAGGAATATTTGCAGCTGTTGTTTGACAAACCCCTTCCTTCTTTGTGACTTTTTGAAAAAGCTTTGGTTTATCAGATTGAGATGATTGAGGTACAAACTTGGTTTGAAATTCATTTTTCATTTTATGCATTTCCTTCTTAATGATTTTCTCTTTGTTGAATTTTAAACCCTTGTTATACCAGCATTCATCAGTAAGATGATTAAACAAACCACATATTTCACATGGCTTTCTTTTCATCTTTTCTTGATCAACTGCTGAAGATGATGAAACTACTGAAGATTTGTTCTTCAGTACTTTCTTCCTTTCAGTACTTTTGGGAAGTACTGAAGGATTTTCAACAACTGAAGATTTGTTCTTCAGAAGTTTTCTATCAGTACTTTTGAGATTCCTGATAGATTTTTCAGCAGTTGTCAAGGAATGCTTTTTTTCCTCTGATTTGAAATGCTCTTCAGGTGTTGTGTTTTGCCCTTCAGTACTTTGAGTACCTTGTGGAACAACACCTGAATTTCTCAGTCTCTTCTTGATCAAGTGTTTCGAAGCAGTGGGACCATCAGTAATTTGATTAGCTGAGGTACTCACACTATCTTCATCCTCAGATTTTGAATTGTCATTTGAGGATGAAACACCTGATGATGTGGTTTGGGAGTGACACTCATCCTCAGATTTTACTTCTAATTTGGGAGTAAAATCTGTGGGAGGTATGGTATGATTATACCCAATCCCAAACTTCACATTAGAAGCAGTTTGCTTACTGAGAAGCATTTCAAATCCCTTGCATGATGTTACCCAGCGTTCACAATCAACTTGGGTAGCTGCAAGTGTTTCTTTGAGATTCTTGTGATTTTCTAGAATGACCTCTACCTTTGCTTTTTCATCAGTGATTTGACACTTAAGTTTATAAATCTCCTCATCCTTCTCTTTTAAAACAGACTCAAACTCAGCTTTTCTTTTGGAAATTGCTTTTTTTAGGTCAAGGTTTTGATTAATTAAAGCTACATTTGCTTCCCCAATTGAAACAAAAGCAGCTATGCATGACTCAGAACATAACTTGGCCTTAGCCTCAGAAGATACCTGTGGTACCTGAGATGATGAAGACTTTTCATCAGTAGATTCCAGGGCCATTAGAGCAAGATTTCCAAAAGGGTTTTCACCACCATGTTGACCAGCACCAGCAAATTGTTCAGAATAACCAGAGACATCATCTGGTAAGCTGCTCCAATCAACAACCTCAGGGGTGAAAAAGCTCTGATGAGATTGAGATTAAGATTACTGATTTGTTTGAGATGGTTGATGATCAGGTAGAGCATGTGGTTGTTGAGCCATGGGTACAGGAACTTGACCAGACTGAGGCATGTAAAAACATGGATAAGGATATGGCATTGGACTTTGAGGAACAAAGTATGCAGGAGATGATTGATGTTGTGAATGATGATCAGAACTGGTAGAATGTTGCCCTTTGGATTGTGAGCTATTGCTTGGAAAAGTCACAAAGGGTGCAGATGAGTTAGATCCAGATGATCTACACTCTCTAGCAAAATGTCCAAGTCTATGGCACTTGTGACATCTCAACTTACTCTTGTCAAAACCAACCTTGGTTTTGCCAGAGAGACCAGGGAATTTTCTACCTGTTCTTTTGTAAAACTTTTGAGATCTGATATTGATCAATGCCATTTGGCTCAGAATATCCATCTCTTCCAGATCATCATCAGCAATTCCTTTCAAATCATCCATCATAAAACACAAATTATCAACACTAAAACCTGAGTTACCCTCAACTCCAACAAAAGCATGATTTCCACTGTTGAAGAGAAATCAATATGCTCATCATATGAACTTTCAGATGAAGCATATTCAGACTCATGACCAACCAGAGCAGTGTTACCTGGTACAAAGGCATCAGTGAGCTTTCCAGATGAAGATAGTTTCCTTTTCTGTTCTATCTCTCTCTCAAATGTTAAGAGTTTCTCATGAAGTTGGGTGAGAGATAGAGTATCCAGATTTGCACTAGAGCGTAGGACAATGGTGTAAGTGTCCCATCTCTCAGGCAGGGATCTGAGGAATCTGTTATTCATCTGGCTGTTTGTATGTTCATGTTGAACCATTTTTAACTCAGAGATCAAACATGAAAATCACTCAAACTGTTGAGTCAATGTCTCACCCTTCCTATGAGAGAATGTCTCATATTGCTGGGCAAGGATTTCTCTGTTGTTTGCTAAGACCTCATCAGTTCCTCCAAATTGTTCCTTCAGAGCAACCCAGAGATCATAAGCAGTTTCATGATGCATAAGCCAAGAGTAGATTTCATTAGGCAGTGCCATGGCCAGAATTCCATGGGCTTTAGCATCAATCTCAAACAGTTTTAAATCCTCATCAGAATATTGTTCCTTCTTCTTAGGAACCATCTCATTGGTTTCAGGATTACTCACCATAGGCTTGTATGGTCCATGAACCACTGACTTCCAACAACCTGAACTGTTAACAGACAGGTGATGGAGCATTCGGCGTTGCCATATGTTATACTCACTCCTAACAAGCATCGGAGGCTTAGTTGAGGAGCCAGTATTGTGAGGATTATTGATTGAAGTAGTCATTTTCACTAATTCAATCGAATTCAATGAGATTAAAATCAGTCTAGTTTAAAAACTCAACAACACAATTAGAAAACACAATTAGAATCTCAATTAATTAACCAGAAGCGACAGAAAATCAAACTCTATAATCAATTCTTGCAAAAATGCTAATTCGATCAAACTTAGCTATCAAAAGAGCAGTTTCAATGATCAATTGTTAGATCGATCAATGATTAACCAGCTCTGATACCATTTGATAGGATCGGATCAATTAGATTTGAATTTTGCAGCGGAATTTAACAAAATAAGATCGAATTCAAGCAAGAAAATGATGAATATGCAAACACACAATGACGATTATAGAGAGAGAATATTTTTGTTAAAGGAATGTTTTCATTCACGCGTAATGCTTCGGTTACAAAACAACTAGGTCAACATTCTTTATATAGAGGAATGTGAATGTGTCGTCTGCTGATGTCACTTGATAATGACATCTAACAGAATTATACAAACAACTGAAACAATGCAAACTACTGAAATGTTCTCAACAACTGATCACATCTCAGAGAATGCTAAGTACAAGAATATAAAACTACTGACCTACAACTACTGAAACAATAAACTACTGAAAGATAAAATACAAGTACTGAAAAGGAAAAACCATCACAACTACTGAAGTTAACAACTTCAGCTGTTGTGAAACTACTGATCACTCTGGTCTTCAGTCTTTGTCTTCAGTACTTCACTTTCAGACTTTGTCTTCAGTTCTTTACTTTCAGACTTTGTCTTCAGACCTTTGTAATCAGCTGATGTCTTCAGCTGTTGTGATCTTCTTCAGCAGTTGTAATGTCTGTGGGACTTAGAGGTTTTTCTGATCAGGCTCGTTGGTTCTTTTGGTCCAACAGTTATGCATTAATGATACGTATAAAGTAAATAGTAACGTTCGGCCGGTTCGAGTTGTATTGGTTCGATCGCGTGTAACACACACAAGAAGACACACGTATTAGATCTTATGTAGATCTAAGTACTTGAAATCATCGCCATTGCTGATGATGTTTGTGTAAAAGTTCCATTGTTGTTAGAGAAGTATTTGGTAAATATTAGTAGTTACGAATCGGTAGTTGATAATTGTAAAATGTTAAGTAGATTTGATTTGGAATAACATTAGTAAGTTTGATAGTGTCGACTTTAACGTTTTCATTAGCAATGGCAACCGTGTCGATGTCACCTTAACATCACACGACATACACACACCACACACAAGAAGGAATTCATGCACAGCAACTTCAGTCGCACGACAGGACCAGACGCACAACTCAACACTCCATCCGTACGAATCAACCCTCATTCGTACGAATCAGCTTCATTCGTACGATTGAACCTTCATCCGTGCGACTCAGCATTCAGTCGTACCACACAGCACCCAATCGCACGACTCAACATCCATACGCGCGAATCAACCTTCATTCGTACAAATCAGTTTCATTCGTACGAATGAACCTCCATTCGTGCGACTGGCATTCAGTCGTGCGATATATGCACAATCGCACACATTCATCCGCATTGGCTCAATCGCACGCATACATTCGGTCGCATTAACTCAATCGCACATATCATCGGCAGGACTCAATCGCTCGCATACACCAGTCGCACGACTCAGTCGCACGACACACCCAGTCGCACAACTCAGTCGCACGATAGACACAGTCGCATGACCCAGTCGCACGGCTCAGTCGCACGGCAGACCCAATCGCCAAAACAATAGAACCACGACTGCAGAAGTGCAGAGCAGCCTTCAACTGCTCCGTGCACAAGATTTACACCACAAGCGCTTCCAGAAACACATTTTGCACACACCTAAACAAGAAGAACACGCAGAAAGACATCACACGCACCCACACGACCTCATGTGCTCGGGTTGGCCCCGAACACCCGAAACCCTAAATGGACAGTAGTAGACAAGCAAGAAAAGGGATGACCAAGGTCGTCTACCTGCAAGAATGGAGTAGACTCAGCTGTAGCCGAGGTCTTGCCGGTGAAAACGCGAAGAAATGGGGCGGTTTGGTGCAAGGAGGAGGAGAAAAGTGGAGAAGAAGAAGATGAAGAGGAAGAAGGTGAAATGGAGGCTAGGGCTGGAATATGGGTATTTATATCCAGCCCTAGTTTGGAAAAATATCACATTTGGTCCCTGCACTTAGCCCCCGAGTTCCCAAATTAGTTTCGGTTGAAAACGACTTTAATATGCTAGTTATATTAATGATAAAAATGTAATTAATGATATTGGTAACTTAAAAATGGTTTTATTAATGACAATAATATTATATAAAAATTGTATATTTAGTGATAACGATGATGAAAATTGTAAAAGTTTTAAGGATTGAAACGTTAACTGTAAGAACACAAGAATAAAGACGATAAAGCAAGTATAATATCCACACGAATAGTTTATAATGAAGAGGAATGAACGATCGAAGAAAAGTTAATGGAATCAATGTTAATTGACGAACCTTTTGGTGACGGATGTCACAGTATCCCCCAGTTGAGAGAATTTCTTCCCGAAATTCAGCTGGAGTTAGGTCCAAGAGTGTCATCCTCGAATAGATGTGACTATTTAAGTTTCATCTGGTCTTCCCGTTTCCATGTAAACTCTAGCCCTCGTTTTGAATTCCATCTCACGCGGACAATTGGTATTCTACTGCGCTTCAATTGCTTGACCTTTCGATCCATGATCTCAATGGGTTCCTCAACAAAATGAAGCTTTTCGTTAATTTTGATGTCCTCAATTGGTACGTGAAGGGATTCGTCAGCCAAACACTTCTTGAGGTTTGACACGTGGAAAGTATCATGTACACCGCTGAGTTCTTGTGGCAACCTTAATCGGTAAGCCACTGGACCGATTCTTTCTGTAATCTCGAATGGTCCTACATATCTTGGGGCTAACTTCCCTCTCTTTCCAAATCGAACGATTCCTTTCCAAGGAGAGACTTTAAGTAAAACCCGATCCCCAATGTTGAATTCTAGAGGCTTCCGACGGTTGTCGGCATAGCTCTTTTGGCGATCTCTGGCAGCTTTTAGTCGGTCCTTGATTTGAAAGATCTTGTCGGTTGTTTCTTGAATGATCTCTGGGCCTGTTAACTGACTTTCACCAATCTCGGCCCAACAAACTGGTGATCTACATTTTCTTCCATACAACGCTTCGAACGGAGCATATCCAATGCTTGTATGGTAGCTGTTGTTGTAAGAGAACTCGATCAGCGGTAGGTAAGTGTCCCAAATACCACCAAAGTCGATTACACACGCCCTCAGCATGTCTTCTAGCGTTTGTATAGTTCGTTCACTTTGGCCATCTGTCTGAGGGTGATAGGCGGTACTCATATCTAATCGAGTGCCCATCGCTTTCTGTAGTGTCTGCCAAAAGCGTGAAGTAAATCGGCTGTCACGGTCGGATATAATCGACACCGGTACTCCGTGTCTTGTCAGGACCTCCTTGATGTACAATCTCGCCAACTTATCTATTTTGTAGTCTTCTCAGATCGGCAAGAAATGTGTTGACTTCGTCATCCGATCCACTACGACCCATATCGAGTCATGCCCGCTGCTCGTTCTAGGGAGTTTGGTAATAAAATCCATAGCTATATTCTCCCATTTTCACTCGGGAATTTCAGGCTGCTGTAATAATCCCGATGGTTTCTGGTGTTCAGCTTTAACTTTCGAGCATGTTAAGCATCTGCTTATGTACATAGCAATGTCTTTCTTCATGCCTGGCCAAGTACAGATCCTTAAGATCGTGGTACATCTTGTCTGCACCAGGATGAATAGAATATCGCGTCTTGTATGCTTCATCCATGACCAAGGTACGTACACCTCCCCATCTGGGTACCCATATACGATCCATGAAGTACTGTATACCATCATCCTTGCAACTCATTTGTTTATCCAACCCTCAGAATTCTTCTCCCGCAAGGTTTTCTTCTTTCAATGCCTCACTTCGTGTAATATGGATCTGAGCTTTCAAATTCGTTTGAATAGTAATTCCCAATGCTCGAGCACGTAGTGGTTTCACGCGTTCTTTGCGGCTTAAAGCATCAGCCACCACGTTAGCTTTCCCCGGATGATACCGGATTTCACAATCGTAGTCACTTAGAAGCTCTACCCAACGTCGCTGACGCATATTAAGTTCCTTCTGATCCAGGATATGTTGGAGGCTCTTATGATCTGTGTAGATGATGCATTTGGTTCCATACAGGTAATGCATCCATATCTTAAGTGCAAATACTACAGCGCCCAACTCCAAATCATGGGTTGTATAGTTCTTTTCGTGCACCGTAAGTTGCCGTGAAGCGTAGGCAATCACCTTATCCTTCTGCATTAGTACACATCCCAATCCTTGATGTGAAGCATCGCAGTATACCACAAGATCATCAGTTCCGTCAGGGAGGGACAATATCGGTGCGTTGCACAACTTCTCCTTCAACGTTTGGAACGCTTGTTCTTGTGCATGTCCCCAATCAAACTTCTTGCCTTTCTGAGTCAGTAGTGTTAACGGTTGCGCGATCTTTGAAAAATTTGCGATGAAGCGACAATAGTAACCGGTCAATTCTAAGAATTGCCGTATCTCTGAAGGTGACTGGGGAGCATCCCATTTCTTCACCGCTTCGATCTTTCCGGGTACTACATGAATCCCATCCTTGTTAAACACATGACCCAAAAACTTCACTTCCCGCAACCCGAATTCACACTTCGAGAACTTGGCGAAAAGTTTCTCTTCCCGTAACAGTTCCAGTATTGCCCGAAGGTGTTCTTCATGATCTTCTTTCGATCGGGAGTAGATAAGTATATCGTCTATGAATACAATCACAAACTTATCCAGGTAAGGTTTACACACCCGATTCATTAAGTCCATAAACACTAGTGGTGCGTTAGTCAACCCGAACGGCATGACCAAGAACTCATAGTGTCCATAACGAGTTCTAAACGCTGTTTTCGGTATGTCATCCTCGAAAACCCTTAGTTGATGATATCCAGAATTAAGGTCGATCTTGGAGAAATATGAAGCTCCTTGCAGCTGATCAAACAGATCGTCGATCCTGGGGAGAGGATATCAATTCATCACGGTTAACTTGTTCAAGTCACGGTAATCGATACACATGCGGAGCGACCCATCCTTCTTTTTGACAAATAATACCGGTGCTCCCCACGGTGAGTGACTCGGCCGAATAAAACCCTTCCTTAGTAGTTCCTGTAACTGACTAGATAACTCTTGCTTTTTCAGATGGTGCTAACCGATATGGCGTCTTTGCTACCGGTGTAGCTCCAGGAACCAACTCTATACGAAATTCCACCTGTCGTGGAGGAGGCAAACCAGACAAGTCATCAGGAAATACATCTGGGTAGTCCCATACCACTGGAATATCTACTAATTTCCTCTCCTCTTCCTTCTTCTCTACCACATGAGCCAGAATTGCATAGCACTGCTTTCGTAAACTTCGGCGTGCTTTCATGCAGGAGATAAGTTTTAAGTTTCTTCCCAGTCGTTCTCCTTGAATCCTGAGTACCTCCCCGTTTGACATGGGGATTCGTACTACTTTGTCCCGACAGACAATCTCAGCTCCGTGTTTCGACAAACAATCCATTCCCACAATCACGTCAAAACTTCCTAACTCAAAGGGTATCAAATCTATATCGAAGGCATGGTCCACCAATATTATCGAGCATTTTCTAATGATTTCATCAGCCTGAACAACCCTACCATTGGCCATTTCTACAGAGTAGTTAGTTTCTAGCCTACTAGGACTCAAATTAAGCAATTGCACACACTCAGAAGATATAAAGCTATTGTCTGCTCCAGTATCAAATAATACAGATGCGAAGTGAAAATTGAGTAAGTGCGTACCCGTGACAACATTCAGGTCCTGACGGGCATCATTTGCTCCAATGACAAATGCTCGTCCCCGAGTTGCATTTCCTTGATTTGCCGGGCCTTGATTTCCTGCTATGGCCATTACCTGCTGGTTGTTCCCTTGTTGGCCCGGCGCCCGATTCAGTCTGGGGCACATGTTTCTGTAGTGATCAGGGCCTCCACACTCATAACAGACCCTGGCATTCCCGGCGGGGTTAACCGCGTTGACTGGTGCCACCAGATTCGGCGCTATTCTGCAGTCTCTCGCTAGATGCCCCGGGCGTTTACAGTTCACGCACACCCAGCACGGCATTCCTGGGGGATGATGGAAGTTGCACCTATCACATTTGGGGTGCGGCCCAACGTACTCTCTTTTGCCCTGTGTCACGGCCATAAAATTTCTGGTTGTCTTGGCCCTTTTGTCAAATTTCCCGGCACTCGACCGGCTCGTTTCCCCAACATCCTTTCTTTTCTCTGCTCCTCTTCCCAAGACCCCCGTTCTCACCATCTCGTCTGTCAGAGCGCCAGCCTTCAGAATTGCCCTCTGGATCGTAGGAGGAGCAGCTGCTGTTACCATCGCCCGGATTTGAGGCGCAAGTCCCCAAATATACCTCTCGATTCTCTTGGATTCCGGAGTCACTAGATGTGGAACCAGTCTTGCCAACTCGTGGAATCGATCAGTGTAAGCTGCGTGTCCGGCCCCCACCATAGCATGATTCCAGAATTCATGCTCCAATTTCTGCATCTCGTTGAGGGGCAGTATTCCTCGGTGATTGGTGCCTTAAACTCATCCCACGACATCTGCATTGCCGATTCTCTTCCCCTAGCCTGAACCTGAGTGTTCCACCAAGTTAACGCCTTGCCCTGTAATGAACACGTGGCATACTTTATTTTCTGGCTATCGAGGCACTTACTGATATCGATCACTGCCTCAATCTTCTCCAGCCATCTGGTTAGGGCTATCGCTCCACCCTTCCCATCAAATTCTTTCGGTTTGCAGGCCACAAACTCCTTGTAGGAACATCCCTGAAGATCATGATAGGTTGGACTCACTTTAGTATAGATGTTTACTTTTCAATGTAATAGGACTTGTGTTAGTTTCATTTTGTATTTTGATAGTTATTAGCAGTTTTGGCAGTCCAGCGAAACTGTGAGCGAATCTATAGTTTCGCTCAAAGTTTGCTGTTTTGGTTCACCCGGCGAACTTATGTTCTGCCGGGCGAAACTATAGTTTCGGCATGACAGTTTCGCTTGTAGCGAAACTGTCAGCGAAACTATGACTGCTATATATACTTTTGTTATTTCATTTTGCATGATAAGTTTGCAAAACCCTAAACGTGGAATTCTGTTGCAAACTATCATTCTCAAGCAGTTACTTCATTGAAATACATTGTGCTTATTGTTATTGAGTGAGTTTGTTCATTTGAATATCAATTATGTCTTGATTCATCATATTCATCTCTCAATTGTTTGTTATTTAGCTTATGTATGTGATATTGATCAAACTATTCTATCAATTGTACTGTTCATCGATCACATGGACCAACAATATGGTATCAGAGCCTTAGTGCTCTTGATTTGTTGAGTTTTGGTGGTTTTGGTCAATATCTAGTTTCAATCAATTCTCATTGGATTATCAGCTGTTTTTGGGATGGAAATTGATTGAATTATGCTTGTTCTTCATTGAGAAAGATTCTACAATCATCAGATCTCAAATTCATTGAGTTTTGGGTGATTTCAGATTGATTTTAAGGTGAAAAAGGGTTTTCAGATCAACGAGCGAAACTACAGTTCTTACAGCGAAACTGTGATCTTCATTCAGCGAAATTATGAGTTATTTTGAATTTGAAGTTGTTTTCTAGAGTTTCAGCGAAAGTATCTCTTTGAACGAAAGTTCAGCAGTGTTTTGATCAATTATCAAGCGAAAGTGCTGCCGAATCTATTTTTGAACGAAAGTTCAAGCTTGTTTCCTGCGAAATTAGCAGCGAAACTAAGCAATTGTTGTCTCTGATTCAAGCGAAAGTGCTGCTGAAATTGCAAGAGAAAGTGTCTGTGTTTGCGAAAGTGTTTGTTTTAGCGAAATTGTTAAGCAAGTCTACTTTCTCAGCGAAGTTGTTAGCGAACTTGTCAGCGAATTTACCAGCGAAATTACCAATCTTTCTGCGAAACTATCATGTCAAAATTAACTACTCTCACACTTGCGGATCTTGAAAGTGTTGCTCCTAATAGACCTCCAAGACTTATTAATGGAGATAATTTTGAAGATTGGAAGAGATGTCTCAAGGCTTTCTTTTTCTATACAGATCATAATCAATGGGAATCGATTATTTCAGGTCCTCATATACCTACGGTTACAGTTGGTGATGTCGTTTCTCAGAATAAAGATCCATCTTCTTATACTGAAAGAGATCTGAAACTGATTGATCGTGATCAAAAAGCATTTGGTGCTCTAACTCTCTGCTTGGCTCCTGACATCTACAATCGTTTTGCAGAACATAAAAATGCTAAATCTCTTTATGATGCTCTCTGTGAATTCTTTGATGGGAATGCAGATCTGGTGAAAGACAAGAGTATTCAAGCTGAAAAGGAGTTCAATTCGTTTGTAGGATATAAGAATGAAAGTTTGACAGATCTTACAAATCGATTCTTAACTGTTTCAAGCACTCTGAAGAAATATGATGAAAGACTCTCCAACAGTGAACAAGTTAACAGACTTCTCGATTCTCTTCCACCACAATGGAGTCTTCAAGTGAGGATGCTCAAACAAGAAAGAGGTTTTACAGATTATAAGCTGATGGATATCATTAATAAGTTGAAATCTTTTGAGTTGGATATGAAAAGAAGAGAATTTAACCAGACTATGATGCCCACACCTGGTTTTTCTCAAAATGCTGCTTTATTGTCAACCGCTGCAAACTCTCACATTCAGAATCCAATTCAAGGAGGGAGCAATACAAGTAATTTCTCAAGTGGTAGTAATCATGTTGGAAAGGAATTGGGAAATTCTAAGGTAAATGCTGAAACTACTATTCCATCTGAAACAATGGCTCTTTCTGGAATGTTTGTTCAGAGCTATGAAGCTCTTGTTGCTGGTGAATTGAAAGGTAAAGGAATGACTATGGAGGATATGTATCAAGTTGATCCTGATGATTTGGAAGAGACTGACATTCAATGGCAAATGGCAATGTTAACTTTAAGAGCTCGGAGGTTCATGGAAAGAACAGGAAGAAAGAACTTCGGTGGTCAATCATCAACCTCAAAACTAGGATTTGACAAGTCAAAACTGAGATGCTTCAACTGTAAACAATTGGGACATTTTAAACGTGAATGTCCATTACCAATTGTAACAGATCCTAGTAACACTGGAGTGCCAAGATTGACAGAGAAAGTAAAGGAAGAGGGAAATTCAAAAAAGGAGTCAGCCTTGATTTCTAATTTTGACTGGAGTGCAGAGGTGGAAGAAACCAGATCTGAAATAAATCATGCTTTAGTTGCTGAGATTGTGAAAAGTGATGAGATGGAAGGTGAGAAAGATGAGTTTGTGTTGTTTAAGGAATTCAAAGGAGAGAATGAATATTCAGTAACGGAGAAAGAAGAGAAGGATGATGGAGAGAAGAAAGAGAAAACTTCAGATTCAAAAGCTGTGAAAGGAAAAGAGAAGGATGATGCGGCCGCTACTGTTGAGGAAAGGAAATCGAGTACTCCAGTATGCATGTGCGATAAAGCTTTAGCTGCCGAAAAGATGGTAATGGGACTTCCTTATGAGGTAATACAGGATATGTGCTCATCTGCTTGCAAAATTAGACTTTTTGGGGTTTATAAGGCTAATCGTTTGTTAATTGATAATGAAAAGGATTTAAAACGAATTAATGATGAACTTTAAATTGAATGAATCAAAATATTTTGGTGAAATTAAATGAGGCTTTAAAAGAAACTGATCATTTAAAAAGAATTGTTTTGGAAAGGAATGTAAGATTAATACTTTGACTGAACGGTTGCTCTGGCTGAATTTGAAGCAAGCAACTTCAGTCAAAGTTAGATAAATGGACTATTTCTGGAATGAAACATGATGATCTTGTAAATCTCAACGGGGAGCAAGAATTAAAACTGGTTTGGGTTATGAAAATGTACAGGTTTATCCTCCTCCTAGTACATATTGTTATTCTCCTATGCCTGTTCCTCATCCTTCTAATGATTTAATCAAATCAGATACTGACAGTATGTCTGCAGGTTTAGTTGGAATAACTCTAAGTACATTCGTGAAGACTACACGACTATGGACCAACTAGTGGGCTTGGATGCACTAGTTCTAGTACACCTGAAAAACAGCAGTCTGTTTTAGATAATAAGTCTAGTTTAAATTCAGTGTTTGTTTCTAGTTCAAATGTAACAGACTTGAATGTCTCATGTTCTCCTGATTGTTCTATTTCATCTTGTAATTCAAATCTTATAGTGATGATTTTTGTTCTGGTTATGAATTCAATGAATCTGATGTTTCACCTAAAACAACTGAGCAACTTAAAACTAATTCTTTTGAAAAGTTCTTTTCTCAACCTATTCCATCTTTTTATACCATTAAATATGACATCTTCAGAAAAATGCAGTTCTCCTTCATCTGAAACTGGTACCAATGGTACGAGTTTACTGATTTGTCAGAAGAATCAAGTTATGATTTTGTAAAGAATAACTCTGAGTCAAATAAACAAAAACATCATGAGATGTATGAGACATTCAGTGATGTTGATTCTAGTTTGTCTGAATGTGATGAGGAGATTATTATTGATCCTATTTTTACCTCATCACATCATCGACCTAGATTCAAACATCATTGTTTCAGGTGTGGTGAAGAGGATCATCTTATCAAAAATTGCCCTTTGATTGAAAGATCCTCTAATAGAAATTGTTTTGGGAATAAATTGACAAAATTGGTTAATAATTTCTTTCATAAAAATCAGCTTCTTTGAAAACAAAGGTTGTTCAATCTTGGGTCCCTATTACTCCTGTGGCTAAATGATTTGTTCATTCATTTCAGGGATCTTCTTCAAAGATTGTAAACAGTCTGTGGCATGTTGATAGCGGCTGTTCCAAACACATGACGGGATTAAAGGATTTGTTGACTAATTATCGAATTATCGATGGAGGATATGTGGCATTTGCTGGAGACAAGAAGGGTGGAAAAATGATTGGACAAGGAGAAGTTACCAATGGCTCTCTTACTCTGGAAAAAGTCAACCATGTTCCTGAATTGGCATTTAATCTTCTGAGCGTCTCTCAAATTTGTGATAAAGATATTCCAGTTCTATTTAAATCTGACGAATGTTTATTTTTGAAATCAGAGATAGCTATTCCAGAAGATTTAATTCTCATGCGTGCTCCAAGGAAACACGATACATATCTTCTTGATATGAATTCTAATGAGTCAAAAGCTACTGCAACTTGTCTTCTCTCAAAAGCATCAACATCTGAGTCACTCTTGTGGCATCGTCGATTAGGCCATGTCAATTTTAAGATAATTAATAAATTAGTAAAGAACAATCTTGTTAGAGGACTTCCTTTAAAAGATTTCTCTGTGTCTGAAAAATGCATGGCATGTGCCAAAGGGAAACAACATAAGAAACCTCATAAGCCTAAACTTTTAAATAGCATATCAAGTCCTCTAGAGTTGTTACATACTGATTTATTTGGGCCAATTAGTGTTAAATCCATTGCTAAAAGTCCTTTTGTCTTGTTGTTACAGATGATTTTTCACGTTATTCATGGGTGAGGTTTCTTGCTCACAAAAATGAAGTTGCAGAGGAATTGCAGAAATTAATCATTTCTATTGAATCAGTCAGTAAGAAAAGAGTTATGGGATTAAGAAGTGACAATGGCACTGAATTTAAAAATCAGATTCTTGACTCATTTTGTGCTCAAAAAGGGATCGTGAGACAATTTAGTGCTGCAAGAACACCCCAGCAGAACGGAGTTGCAGAAAGAAAGAATCGTACTCTTGTGGAAGCTGCTCGTACAATGTTGATAGAATCCTCATTACCTGTCATTTTCTGGGCTGAAGCTGTTAATTGTGCATCTTATGTTTTAAACAGAGTGCTAATTGTGAAAGATAAAGTGAAGACTCCTTATGAACTTTTCATAAGAGGAAGCCACTAATTGATTTCTTTCGCCCATTTGGATGTTCTTGTACGCTTCTGAATACTCAAGCTCAAAAGACCAAATTGGGGCTGTTTCTGATGAATGTTACTTTGTTGGATATTCTTCTTCACAAAAGGCATACCGAGTTTACAACAAAGAACACGTATTGTTCAAGAGTCATTTTATGTTGATTGGCAAGAATCAAATCCTTCTGAAGTTAAATCTGAACCTGCATGGTTCTTTGATTCCGATACTGTGTTCAATTCATTCAATTTGCCAGTTTTCGATGATGATACGTCAAGTCCATGTACTCAAACGAATATTATTCCATCATCTTCATCGTCTGTTCCATCAATTCCACAAGTAACTGATGCTGTTTCAATTGATGTCAGCTCCTCGTCTCCGATGCCTGATCAAGCTCCATTATCTGATTCTTTATCACCTACATCTCCTAACTCACCTGATTCATCACCTGTCATTGATACACCTTCATCTACTCTTTCTCCGGCGGCTGATACTTCTTCAACTATCTTTCCTTCTTCAGGAGATTATAAAACTTTGAAAGATCATCCGCTTGATAATGTAATTGGATCTGTTTCTGATGGTGTTCGCACACGAAGTCAATCCGGTCTGATTAATGTTTGTCTTTTCTCATGCTTCATTTCTCAAATTGTTCCTAAAAATGTTCATGCTGCTCTACAAGATCCGTGTTGGGTAGAGTCTATGCAGTTGGAACTTCAACAGTTCAGGAAGCTTAAGGTTTGGACTTTAGTTGATTTACCTCCCAACAAGTATCCAATTGGTACAAAATGGGTATTTAAGAACAAACCAGATGATCGGGTGTGGTGGTGCGAAACAAATCTAGACTTGTAGTGCAAGGCTTTGCTCAAGAAGAAGGAATTGATTATACAGAAGTCTTTGCTCCAGTTGCTCGTCTTGAAGCAATCCGTATATTTCTTGCTCATGCTGCCCATAAACAGTTCAAAGTGTACCAGATGGATGTGAAATGTGCTTTTCTCTATGGCGACATTGATGAAGATATATGTGTGTCAACCACCAGGCTTTGAAGATCCTGATTTTCCTGATAAAGTGTATAAGCTTGATAAATCTTTGTATGGACTTCATCAAGCACCCAGAATCTGGTATGAGACTCTTACACAATATCTTTTAAGCAATGGTTATTCTCGTGGTACCATTGATATGACCTTATTTAAGAAGGAGGTGAATGGTGAAATGATCTTTGTTCAAGTGTATGTCGATGATATTATTTTTGGATCCACAAACTCTCAATTGTGTAGAGAGTTTGAAGAAGTGATGAGCCAACGGTTTGAAATGAGCATGATGGGTGAAATGTGCTTCTTTCTTGGTTTGCAAGTTGAACAACAGAAAGAAGGAATTCTTATTCACCAAGAGAAGTACATTAAAGATATTCTGAAGAAATTTAAATGGATGATGCGTCTACTGAAATGACTCCTTTTACTGCTCAGACGTGTCTCACTCCAGATGAAAATGGAAAACCAGTTGATCCTCATCTTTTTCGATCTATGATTGGCTCTCTCATGTATCTTACTGCAAGTCGTCCTGATATCACTTTTGCTGTTGGTTACTGTGCTAGATATCAGTCGGCTCCAAAGGAATCTCATGAGAAAGCTGTCAAACGAATCTTTCGTTATCTCAAAGGATCATCTCGTCTCGGACTGTGGTATCCATATGGTGGAAATTTTGATTTACATGCTTATTCTGACAGTGATTCCAATGGTTGCAGGTTAAACAGAAAATCTGTGTCTGGAGGATGTCAATATTTGGGTAATTGTCTGGTATCTTGGCAGAGCAAGAAACAAACAACAGTTTCTCTTTCTACAGGGGAAGCTGAATATATTGCTGCATCTAGCTGCTGCTCTCAAGTTCTCTGGATACAACACCAAATGATTGATTATGGAATTAATTTCCTTCATACACCTTTATTCTGTGATAATGAGGCTGCCATTGGAATCGCTAAAAATCCCATTCATCATTCTCGCACAAAGCATATTGAAACCCGAATTCATGCGATTCGTGATGCTCAAGAGAAGGGTTTCATTAATATTATTCCAATCGATACAAAAAATCAAAAAGCTGATCTTTTCACAAAAACGTTTGATAAACCTCGTTTTTATGAATTGATTTCTATGCTTGGGTTAATATCTTTTTAAATTTTCATTTTCTATTTCTTTGGTAATAATAAAAAAAATAATAAAAACAAACACCAATAAATAAAAATTATCAAGTTACAATTTTTCTATAATTATAGACAAATGAAAATAAAAATTTGGGGAGTAATATCAGTATTCTGAGATCGGATTTAACATGATGAGAAATGATTGTATATTCTCTAAATATTTCTTATTTACATGACCAGTAATTTTATGAGAAATGATAGTAACTGTCACTAGATTCTGCTTCATAATAAAAAAATAATAAAAAGAAATGGATCAGATTCTTTGACGATATGCTTGATAGACTCAGCCTGATGAATGAAGTAGACAGCAGCTTTATGATTAAATTAAACTTTATGCTTAAGAATGCCTGGATTTACTCATTCATTTTGGATTGCACAAAAACTGAGTCCTGACAAAAATTGGATTGAGAATGAATCTTTCGTTCATTGTGCTTTGTTATGTCATCATTCTCTGCTGGTTTATTTTGTGTTAAGATGTCTTGTGTCTGTGCTTATCTCCTTTGCTGTACGGAAGTACTGACCTGGAGTGATGATCTCCTCTGCTGTACGATAGTACTGACCTGGAGCTCTCATCAGCACATGTTCAAAATGGTTATCTCCTCTGTTATACGTGAGTATAGATCTGGAGCTCTCACCATTTTGATATAATTATGTCAAATCATCTTATCGATGAATTTCTCTCATTTGAAATATTCTGTGTATAATCATTTGTACACTTATCCACAAATTTGTTTCATGAAGATTGATTCATAATTCAATAAATCCTGAGGTTGGGTGAGGGTTTTTACCAAATGATTGTGGGGTCTTAGCATTCTAAAGCATCTAATTGAACCTTAAATGAATCATAAGCTGTTGTTTGAAAAAGGATAAGGCATGAGTTTAAGTGGACAATTATATCAGCAATCGTTATTGATTTGTTCTAATTTCTGTGGTTTCTGTGCAGATTGTGATCAGATCTTGTTTTCAGTATGATCTCATGACTGGTAGATGATTTTTAATCATCATTATGTTCTAAAATATTTAGAGAATGTGATCTCTGATTATTTTAGATCTCATTATGTGATGTGCTTCCTTTGAGTATTATTGTTAATAAAAATAAAAAAATATATATATATATAATAAAAAATAATAATAATAATAAAAAAATATAATAATAATAAATAAAAATTAAATAAAAAATTTTGGTGCGAAATTATTCTTTCGCTGACAGCTTCGCTAAGCGAAACTGCAATTTCGCTAGGTTTGCTTATAAGTTGTTAACCAGTTATCTTTAGCGAAATTACAGTTTCACTGAGCGAAACTGTAATTTCACTGGACGAATTTATAGTTTCGCTGCCAGCGAAACTATTGACTATATAAGTCAATTTTGCGAAGTTTTCTTCATAACTTCGCAAATCTGTTCAGGTCGTCTTTTAGGGTTTTTATGTTTAATATACGGCGATATTGATTTGAGATTGGGTTTTGGACTGATTTTGAGTGATTTTCTCTTTAGATGTGAGTTTCGAACGTTGATTGACCATTTAATCTGGATTACATCATGTTTTTGATAAGCGATTTGGATTTGTCGCTTCGGTGGTTTCGCTGTTCGTTCAGCGAAACTACTGAAGTTTCAGCGAAATTGAACGAAAGTTCACTGTCTTTCAGCGAAACTGTAAAGTTATGCTGTCCGAGCGAACTTAACAGTTTCGCCACATCTTATCTAATTTCGCAATGACTAATTCTTATTTCACAGTTTCGTCTATTATTTCCTAAGTCAGCGAAACTAATTTGTAATAGCGAAACTAAATTAATTTTTGGTGAAACTAATTGCGAAACTACTTTGAATCATTCTAATCTTGTCGAAAATGCTTTTTGTTCTGCGAAATTAACAAGTTTCTATGAGCGAAACTATAGTTTCGCTCGTCGAAACTGTTTGATTTCCTTGACGAAACTGTCTTTTTTCATGCTGTCATGTCTTCAAGCGAATTTTAGTGAGCGAACTTGTTTCGCTTGCCGAAATTAATTCTTTTCTTTTGTTTGTATCTTATTTTTCTTATTTTCAGTATTTCTTATTCAAATTTATTTGTTGATCTTTTCAGATTATTATGGCAAATCTAAAGTTTGACGAGAGGAATAACATTACTGCCATATTAGATGATACTTTACCAAGGCGGCCGGATTTCGGGATTGTATTAGATGGCTCCAAAGATCACCCATTGCATATGCTATCTCTCACTCTCCCACTATCTATGATCTTCACATTAGAGACTTTTGGAGGTCAGCGGAATACAACACCGGAGGAGATGTTCAGAGGATCACAGCTAGAGTGCTTGATCATGATATATCTATTACTGCTGAGAATGTGTCGAGGATTCTTAGACTGGACGATGATACTGGTGATGAGGTTGATATGACGGAATCTGAAGTATTCCAAGCTTTCCGGCAAATGGGATATGAGGGACCAGTCTTTGGTTCTAGGAAAGAGATTAAAAAGTCATTTTTATCTAAAGAATGGAGATATATAGCTCACGTGTTTATTATGTGCTTAGATCACCGTAAGGGTGGATCAGATGGACTTAACCTTGACTGGGCCAAAGCTATGGTGATATGTTGCAGAGGAGAGAAAGCAAACATTGCTAGATTGATCTTCGCTTGTATGGCAGAAAATGTGATGGCGGTGAAAAAGGATAAATGGTTATTATATCCTCGTTTTATTCAGATGATTATTGATGATTTTGATTCCTGATGTTCCTAAACACGGTGAAGTTAAGAGATTGGTTCAGATGAACCCTCGGATATTTGCAGATTGCTGTGCTATACGCCATGATTTCAGTGGAAAATAACCCATCTCTGGGAGAACATGTACCCACCAGAGCGATGGAATTATATCAGACGAGTCGATGAGTCTGAAAACAAAAGAGCTGAGGAAACACGGGTGAAACAAGCTGATGCAGCTAAGAAAAGAAAGAGATATGCAAAGGAGAAAGATTATGATTTTGAAGAAGATATAGATACACAAGCTGAAGAGATAAGGGTGGAGAAGGAACGAAGATCTAAAAAGAGGACTGACTTTGTTGAGCCTGAACGAAGAACAAAACATAGACATGAGGGTTTCACAGCTGGGAAAGAAACAAGTGCTGGTCTTGATGAGGATGTGATTCGTGGTCTAAATACTTCATTGGCAAATGAATTAAGTATGATAAAGACTAAACTGATGAATCAAGAGATTCGGGAACAACAGAAAGATGAGGTCATTGATGGAATGAAAAAGATGTTGATTGATCAGAACAGTTTGATTAAGAAGTTATTTGAAGAAATTTCACAGATGAAAGCTGCTGCTGGCCTACCCAGTCAACTAACTCAATCTGAGTTAGATGATATGACTGATATATCTAAGTACCCATTCTTGAATGTTGGTACATCATCCATCAAGTAGGAGAGGGCACCTCTGGAGCAGCTGATACTGAAACAAGAGAACAAGAGATTCCAAGAGAAGAGGCTGGCAGAAATGATGAAGATGAGATTGTTGAGGCTGAGTTTGTTAATCTACAGTTTGACTTTGATAAGGATATTTTGGGAGAAGAAGTGATTGTTACAGCTACTCATGAGGGAGCATCAGATAAAGGTAAAGGTTTGATTGATGAAGAAGAAGAGGAGGATGAGCAGTTGATTGATTATGATTCTGAGCCGGAATTCTATGAAGTAGATGAGAGACCTCTAGTGTATGTGGCTAAGAAGGGAGATGATGAGAATGACGTGTTTGAGATGGATAAGAGTGATTGGTTGATAAAGGAGAAGGAGGCTGAAGAACTCACCCCTCTGTTTCAAAATATGGAGGGTTTGACCAGAAAAGAAGCAGACAAGAAGATAATCAGCTGGTGTTATAATCCTTTCTTAAAGATGTTTTGATTAAAAGAAGAGGAGGTAATATCAGTTACATGCTCAAGAGGAAGGCGTTTAAGACCTTGCCTAAGTGGGATCTGAGACGATTAGCTACCTTGCCTTTGATTAATGCTAATTTAAGTGAAAGGGCAGTATTTCTGGAGAAGGAGATTAAAAATGGTCTTAATGATAATTTTGAATCATTTGGTTTTATGAAGGCTGAACGAAAGAGATCTAAGAAAGACAAAGACTGGGAGACTGGGAAAGGGCGAATTGTTTTGAGAGTTAAACCGCCTAAGACTGTAAACAGAGTAAGACTGGCTGATCCTCTTCCTCCTCGTTTACAGGACTTTGAGAAGTGGTTCTATGATAATAACACTGGTGAGGCTGTGATTAGAGTCAAACAAGGAAAAGAATTTAGGGTGTTTGACCCAATGGAGTTATTCAGCTTTGTGATGAAGATCTTTTGATTCTCTGTGAAAATCATATAAAGGCGGGGGCAGGTGAGGAAACAAGAAAGGAGGAAAGCTTGTTTATGAATGTGGCGAACAAAATAAGGGGAGTACGGGCAGAGGTAAAAAGTTTGGCTGAAAAGGTGAGAGCACAAGATGACTTGGCTATGGATGTTCAAGACTTAACAAGGCAGTTTGCTAGAGCTAGTGGTCATTCACATGAAGCTGATGAGGCAGGAACTAATCTTGGAGAATCAGTGGCTGAAGCTTCTCAAAACATTGCTGCAGGAGGGGATGAAGACAGATTAAAAGCAGCTGAGGAAACGGGAGCTGAAGAGCCAAACCAAGAGCAGTGAAGACAGTGAGGTCCAACCTAGGGGGAGTATTGAAGATCATGATAGGTTGGACTCACTTTAGTATAGATGTTTACTTTTCAATGTAATAGGACTTGTGTTAGTTTCATTTTGTATGGTAAGTTTGCAAAACCCTAAACGTGGAATTCTGTTGCAAACTATCATTCTCAAGCAGTTACTTCATTGAAATACATTGTGCTTATTGTTATTGAGTGAGTTTGTTCATTTGAATATCAATTATGTCTTAATTCATCATATTCATCTCTCAATTGTTTGTTATTTGGCTTATGTATGTGATATTGATCAACTATCCTATCAATTGTACTGTTCATCGATCACATGGACCAACAATCCCCTTCTAGTATTAACAACCCCAGTCTCATTACCGGTTGTCCCACCATTCCCGGTTTTCTGATTACTTACGTTCCCAGTCGGGTTCCCATTACCTACTTAAGTTTAAATCCCACCTTGACCTCTTTCTCCACCATCCTCATTATCATTGCCACCATCCCCGTGGGGGTAGTGTTGCTGAAGTGCATCGCTCACTTGGGCCACTATAGTCGGAATCAGTGCGGCCAGTTGTTGAGCGATCAAAGCTGCCATATCAGAGTTTTCTGTTCCCTGATTATTACTGGCAGGGCCATCACTTGTTCTTGGTGCTCTACCTCTGCCTCTGCCTCTACCCTCGGGGCTTCACTTCTGCCACTGTTGCTGCGGGTAACTCTTCGAGGCGGCATTTTCTAATCATGAAAGTAGTAAACACATAAGCTTTAACCATTTTAAAGAGTATTATCCATACCACTCATCAAAGTCCAGCATTCCAAGTTAATATCACACTTATTGTTACCACACATCACACGCAAGTCGTGTAGTTCTCACACCATGAATTGGTAATGTTCCAACAGTAGTCCATCAAAATATTTGCAAACCCATGCATAACATCACGTTTAGTCTAGCGAAGGTTGTCTATCTCCTCCTCTTTCGAGGTTTCAGACATAACCTCCTCAGGGTCAGTCTCAATGTCCGAGGTCAAGCGCAATAGCATGATCTGTGAAGATCTCTTCGGGTTCAATACCCGAATTTGATAAACCAACTCGGCGCGCAAAGCGGAACGGAAGATCCAATAGAAGCATCCCATAAGGAGTGAGCACAAGGGTTCACTCACAGGGTGAAAAGATCACAAAACAGATAGATAAAAGAACAAACAAAGAGGAACACATACATGAGATATAAAATGCACACAGATCCTAGCATGCAAATCTACATGAAGGTTCCTAGGTTATAGTCTAGGTCAAGTGAATTGCCTAATTCTCTATAACCAATGGCTCTTAATATCAGTCTGTCACACCCCCGCTAAAAGCGGAAACGCGGGGATGTAACAAGACAGGATCGTCATAACACATGGTAGACAATAGAGATGCAATATAATAAATGATGATAAAGCGTGTCATGACGACACCCGACACAAAGGAGACTTGTGTCGTGTTTAGTCAATATTCATGACAACATAGCCATAAGCATAAACATGTTAAATGATTCACATAGTCAAAGTAGTAACAATTGTAATGTAATTCCCACAACCCGGGAACAAGTATCAAAAGAATGAAGTTGTTTAAATCAGACTACAACAATGTTCCAAAATGAATGTTTGTCAAATATGTTTAGTCTCAAAAATGTATCCTAGCATCTCCACTAAGGCAACACACCTAGATCTTCAATTAGCATTGTCACCTGAAAAGATATGCTCAAAATGGTCAACAAAATTGTTATTGAGCTCGCAGGTTTAAATAGTAAATAAGTAATTGATGTTGTATAGTAATTGTTGTGTAATACCGTGAATACAGTTATAAGTAAGCAAAATCACATGACAATGAGCTTTACAACCAAACCTAATGACGTACACACAGAATCTTGTCGGAAAATATTCACCCAAAGGCCCGTTCCTGGCCACTGTTGGTACCAACTAGTATACCAACAAACAAAGATGGGGGTGTCAACCCAGTAGTACTACCAATACCTATCCGTCGGCTCCAACACCGGAATTAAATGGTTGTAGAGAAAGTACCACACAGCGAACTCAAGCATGTATCAAATAAGTACTCACAAAATAGTAACACGTTGATTCCAAGTATGTAAATTGTATGTAAGTTATACAACATGGAAAATGGGTGAGCATACTTTTTCCCCATGTTTGAAGTATTGTGTAAGCATAAAAAGGGGCCACCAAACTCACTTGTTAAGTGGTAAGTATGAATGAACAAAGTTTCCAAACGTTGTATGCAGTAAACGGTCAAATACCTATTGACAGTTATTGTTAAGAATTAATGATACATATAAAGTAAATAGTAACGTTCGGTCGGTTCGGGTTGTATTGGTTGGGTCGCGTGTAACACACACAAGCAGACACATGTATTAGATCTTATGTAGATCCAAGTACTAGAAATCCTCGCCATTGCTAATGATATTTGTGTAAAAGTTCCATTGTTATTAGAGAAGTATTTGGTAAATATTAGTAGTTACGAATCGGTTGTTGATAATTGTAAAATGTTAAGTTGATTTGATTTGAAATACCATTAGTAAGTTTGATAGTGTCGACTTTAACGTTGTCATTAGCAATGGCAACCGTGTCGATGTCACCTTAACATCACATGACATACACACACCACACACAAGGAGGAATTCACGCACAACAACTTCAGTCGCACGACAGGACCAGACGCACGACTCAACACTCCATCCGCACGAATCAACCCTCATTCGTACGAATCAACTTCATTCGTACGATTGAACCTTCATCCGTGCGACTCAGCATTAGTCGTACCACACAGCACCCAATCGCACGACTCAACATCCATACGCGCGAATCAGCCTTTTTGTACGAATCAGCTTCATTCGTACGAATGAACCTCCATTCGTGCGACTGGCATTCAGTCGTGCGATACATGCACAATCGCACAAATTCATCCGCATTGGCTCAATCGCACGCATACATTCGGTCGCATTAACTCAATCGCATGCATTCATTCATCCGCAGGACTCAATCGCAAGCATACACTAGTCGCACGACTCAGTCGCACGACACACCCAGTCGCACAACTCAGTCGCACGATAGACACAGTCGCATGACCAAGTCGCACGACTCACCCAGTCGCACGGCTCAGTCGCACGGCAGACCCAGTCGCCAGAACAACAGAATCGCGACTGCAGAAGTGCAGAGCAGCCTTCGGCTGCTCTGTGCACGAGATTTACACCACAAGCGCTTCCAGAAACACATTTTGCACACACCCAAACAAGAAGAACACGCAGAAAGACATCACACGCACCCATACGACCTCATGTGCTCGGGTTGGCCCCGAACACCCGAAACCCTAAATGGACAGCAGTAAACAAGCAAGAAAAGGGACGATCAAGGTCGTCTACCTGCAAGAATAGAGTAGACTCAGCTGTAGCCAAGGTCTTGCCGGTGAAAACGCGAAGAAATAGGGCGGTTTGGTGCAAGGAGGAGGAGAAAAGTGGAGAAGAAGAAGATGAAGACGAAGAAGGTGAAATGTAGGCTAAGGCTGGAATATGGGTATTTATACCCAGCCCTAGTTTGGCAAAATGTCACATTTGGTCCCTGCACTTAGCCCCCGAGTTCCCAAATTAGTTTCGGTTGAAAACGACTTTAATAGGCTATTTATATTAATGATAAAAATGTAATTAATGATATTGGTAACTTAAAAATGGTTTTATTAATGACAATAATATTATATAAAATGTTGATACATGTATGTCCCTAGATCATGATTTGTAATGTATGAACTTGTCTGTCTGATTATGATGTAATTGTATCGATTAATGAAATGATATGAATTGGTTGTTACTTGTTGTTTAATATTTCATTAATGAGTTGTGATTGAATTGATTGGGTTTATGATTTTGAAATTGCACATTATGTTATATTATTAAACATTCAAACTTAACTTAATGAAGTTCTCATGCGATGGCCCATGCGAATGGACCACACGCATGAATAACTTCATACGATTGACTCAATCGCACGACTGAACCAGGAGACTGGATCAGTCGTATGATTGACACATAAGATTGACTCAATCGCACGACTGAACACTCAGTCGTGCGGATGAATCAACCGCATGGTTCAATCGCACGACTGAACCATACTTATGGCCCAGTCGCACGATTGAACAATACTAACCTATAAATAGACCCAATTCGTGGGAAAACGTAAGCATTCATCCCATTACGATTCCAGACGTACCCTAGCCCGTCCCAAATCGTTCTCCAAGTTCATAGAACACATCAGATCGGTTCCTAATCGATTTCTGACGTTGATTTCAATTCTTGATTGATTCATCGTGTGTTCTCACTGATTGGATCGCCAATCAAATAGGATTCCGCACTATTTGAGTTGGTTTAACACGCAATCACTCGGTATTTCGTTCAAATACCAGGTCCTAACAAGTGGTATCAGAGCTTTGGCTCTTGATTTCGTGTTGATTCAATCAAGATTGCATAAAAGTTTGTGTTTTTGCACGAAAAACGCAATCTTTTGCATCAAAAGTGATCTTGGACGTTCCCTGCTCATTGAAGTTCAGTTTCTACGGACTTAGACGATTTGGACTTGCAAAATTTCGAATTTTTACGGCTGAAACCCGTCAAACCTAGAAATTTTCGCAAAACAGCAGCTTCAGTCGCACGAGTGACCCATTCGCACGACTAGACTCATTCGCAGTGCTCATTCGCACGACTGGACCCAGTCGCACCCCCATTCGGCCGACTGAACCGTTCGTTCGCATAGCTCATACGCACCAGATTCATTCGCACGACTGAACCATTCGCCCTGTTCAGTCGCACGGTTGAACCAATCGCAGAGTTCATACGCACGATAAGACCATTCGCATCCTTCAGTCGCATCAGTTAAAGTTGATTTGATTAGATTCTAAGTTTATTAACCATGGAAGATCAGATGTCAGCCTTTACTGCTGGGAAGGACTCAAGAATTCAGAACCTGCTGCTGCTTGAGAGTGAGGTGGGTATTCACAATAAACCACCAAAGCTCTTGACTTTAGATGAGTTTCCCCACTGGAAACAACGTTTTGAGATCTACCTCAATGGAGTAGATCCTAATCTGTGGGAAGCTATCGAGGTTGGGTATAGTACACCGGTGGGAGCAGATGGAGTAAAATTAACGTTAAGTGGGATGACTGACGCACAGAAAGTAAAGTATAATGCAGAGAAAAGGGTTTATGCGTTGATAACTCAGTCGATCCCCAAAGACATATTCCACCAGTACTCAGAGAACAAGCAGTCCAAGAAACTGTGGGATGAGCTAGAGAAAAGGTATGATGGGAATGCATCGTTAAGGCAATCAAGGCAAAGGAGTTAAAGAAGGAATTCGATAACTTCTCATCGATTGGTAACGAGAGTTTAGATGAAGTCATAGACAGATTCTACCACTTGATGAGCGAGTTGCATACACATGGAGTGGAAACGACTATGGAAGAGAAAGTAAGCAACTTCGCAGATGGATTGCCTGATAAGTGGGCTTCATTCGTGTCTAATCTTAGACAGAATGGAATGCTTGTAAAGCTGGATATAAATGACTTCATTCTCAAGCTGCGTGAAGAAGCACTAAGGATGAAGTATAGAGCACAGAAGTCTTCGTATACACAAAACCCAGCTTTATACAATGCCACGCCTCAAGCTAAGACATCTGGAGCACCTCTCCAGACAGCATTTGTGTCTAGCTCGTCAGGTCCTTCACATGCTTCTCCTTCTGGATCAGACACGTCAGGGTCGTCATGTACCCATTATATTGGATCAGAAGCAAGTGCTACCAAATTGAAGACCGAGAACCTCGGTAATGTGACCGTAGAAGTAGCACGAGAGCATATGGATCTTCTCGCCGCAGTAGTTCATTCATATGATGGACTTGTGGCTGGGAAGATTGGAAACTGTCATTTGGCAGATGAAGACTACGAGCAGGTAGATGAAATGGAGCTTGAAAGAATGGATATAATGTGGGCCTTAGCTAGCGCTGTCCGAAGGGCGAAGAAGTTTGTTAAGAAGACAGGACAAAATTTGATAGCTACTAAGGATACCACATTTGGTTTTGACAAGAGCAAAGTGACCTGCTTCAACTGTGGAGAGAAAGGGCACTTCAAGAGGGAATGTGTCAAGCCAAAGAAGACGGGTAATGGGAACCCGTTCTCATCCTTTACTCGCCAAGACAAGCAAGCCTCTAGTTCTACTTCATCAAACAAGGACCCAAAAGCCTTGACTGCTCATGATGATGAAGGACAGGACTGGAGTTTTAGATTTGTCTCCCAGAATCTAACATTGCCAGTGTTGAAGATATTGATGATGATTCTGCGAGTGAAGGTGATTTAGCAGTTGAAATAGCGATGTCACACAGTGAAGAAACAACTGCAGCTGAGGTCAGTTACAAACAAAGGAGGAGACTTCCACGTCAGAAACAGAAAAGTCAGAATCACCAGAACCAGAGACGTCTGATGCTGCGTTGATGGCTAACTCTTCTGAAACAACACAGGTAAGTACAACTGACCAAATGTTTAATAATCATGCTTGTTCTAACTGTGATATGTTTAGGAATAGCATTGATGAAAAATTTGCTAGGTTATTAGATCACAATGATAACTTAGTAAAGGATTTACAACTATGCACTGAGGCCAATAGAGTTCTAAAACAAAATGAGCATAGTTATAAAGAAAAGATAGACCTATTGACTAAACCTTAGGGAAACCGAAGTAGTTGCCTTTAATCAAGCAAATGACATTAGGTACTATCTAAACTCCCTAGAGGACACTAAGAAACAAAAGGCAGTTCTAGAAGTAGAAGTTAATTCCTTAAAACAGAAACTGCATAGTTGGACTAGTTCTTCACACATAGTTCAACACTTAGTGAGAGAAAGGAATAATGGGGAGGGATTAGGCTACAAAGTGGTTCCACCACCACCTGAGACCTTGATGAACACCAAGTCTAAACCAGTAAACAACAACCCAATCAAGGATCATGTGGTGACCACTCCTCTTGTTACTGATCCAGACACATCATGTTCATCTACTGAATCTGGACAGAAACAAAAGGAGGCCACTTCAAAGGCAAAGGGTAAATTGCCTTGTGTTAATCTGGAAAATGAATTTGAAAAAGTTAACTTAAAGTCAGGGTCAAACAGAGTCAAATCAGAACCTAAAAAGACTTCAGTCGTAATTTTTCACATGCTACAAGTCAAAAACCGTTAACCAAAGGTGGAACAAGTTAAACAGGTTAAAACAGTTAAATTTGTTAAACCAGAGAAAACATCAAACATGCAAGAGTCAAAACCTAAAGTGATTGATGTTCCTAAAGTGTCACGCATTTCTCCACAAAGAAAGTCTACTCATAAAGTTGATAGCAGATTGTGCTACAACTGTGGAGAATGTGGACATATTGCTTCCTATTGTCCTTTCTATCAGACACCTAGGAAGAAGATTGATCTTCAGGACTCTAGACCTAGGTCTTCTAAGAGGAGTTCTCTAACTCCACCTAGAAGATCTAGTGAACCTAAAGTCCAACCTGTAAGCCAGACGACTGTTTATGGAAAGAGAAGTCATCCTGTGTGTCTGATACTGATGACAAGAAGGAATCTGAGTTACCCTCACCTTCTAAAGGTCAATGGGTAGAGTTTATGATGTGTGATGCCTCTGGGAAACCCAAGACAGTAAAGGCTTGGGTTCCTAACCTAAACTAATACATTTACTTGATATGTGCAGGGTGTTCGGTATAGCGCTGAGACTAACACGTGGATTATAGACAGCGGAGCATCCAGGCACATGACAGGAAATAGAGCCCTTTTATCAAATGTCAAACAAATAAAAGGAGGGCATGTTTCCTTTGCAGGAAACAAGGGAGGATACATCACAGCACAGGGAGAAGTGGGAAATCAGAAAGTTAAGTTTGATAAGGTGAACTACGTTCAACAACTTCAGAATAACTTACTTTCTGTTTCCCAAATCTGCGATAAAGGATTTAAAGTCATCTTCGACAACAAGAAGTGTTACGTGCTGAAGAAAGACTATATGATTCCAGAGGACCAAGTTCTGATGACTGCTTCAAGATATAAGGACCTATATGTCTTGGATCTGTCAACAGCTGCTCCAACGGATCATGAGGTGCAGTGCTTTCTATCTAAAGCTACTGAGAAGGACTCAATCTCCTGGCATAGGAGAATGGGACACATTAGTCAAAGGAAGATGAATCACTTGATTCAGAAGGACTTAGTGAGAGGAGTAAATGTCAAGAACTTCCAACTTCCTGACTTTTGTGTAGCTTGCAAGAAAGGCAAACAGACAAAGAAGTCTCATAAGGAGAAGAAAGTTCATTCAATAGAACTTCCTCTTGAACTTCTTCACATGGATCTGTTTGGTCCAGTCAGTACAAGGAGCATTGCAGGCGATTTGTACTGTTTTGTGGTCACTGATGACTACTCAAGGTTCACTTGGGTAATGTTTCTGAAATCCAAATCAGAAACATTTGAGTCATTCAAGGAATTAGTCACCACTCTGGAATCTCTCTACAAGCTAAAGGTTAGACAAGTACGCTCAGACAACGGGACCGAATTCAAGAATCAATGGATGGAGGCATACTGCAAGGAAAAGGGAATTGTTCATCAATTCACTTCAGCATACACGCCTCAGATGAATGGTGTTGCTGAGAGGAAAATAGGAGCTTGATAGAGACTGCACGGACTATGCTGGCTGACTCGAAACTGCCTATCCAATTCTGGAATGAGGCAGTAGCAAATGCATGTTATACACTGAATCGAGTCCTAATAGTCAAGCGCCACGGAAAGACATGTTATGAGCTACTACAAAGACGCAAACCGAATTTGGAGTATCTTGAACCCTTTGGCGCGCCGTGTACACTTCTGAAGAAGACGCAAGAAGGAAAATTCAGCGAGAAGGCAGATGAAGGAATCTTTCTAGGATACAACACATACCGAATAAGCGAGTTTACAATAACTCAACGGGTCTTGTAGAAGTGTGGTGTAATGTCGACGTTCAGAGATATACCACGCCACCTACAGGCAAAGGACCTGCCTACTTCTTCGATTATGATGGATTCTTCAAATCCTTCAACATACCTCTCTCTCCCTCGGATGATGAGCTAGCTACTAGGATGATGTATGATATTCTGAATACACCATCTAGCACACAGGGAGAATCATCTACTCAGTCAGGGGGAGTAGTCGACGACAGTGACTCCTCCTCTGAAGATGAAGCTGAAGCAAATGACCAGAACAGTCAGGAGGAACAGGTTCCAGTTCCTGAAAGTCCACAAGCATCTACGAGTGATGCACCTTCGACTTCAGAACCTCAAACTCCAACTACCTCAGATGCAGAACCAAATGTTCATAATCTTGGTTCTGAGGTAGCTGTTCCTACTACTCCAGGATCACGACTAAACGTCTATCATCCCCTTGACAATGTTATTGGGGATGTCAGATCAGGAGTACAAACCCGAAATCAGTATACTCAGCTGATTACGCCTCGGTTATGGAGAAAGGTTACATTCATGATGGTGCCTATCGATGTTTTGTCTCGCAGGTTGAGCCAAAATATGTCAGTGAGGCACTCAATGATGAGGCGTGGGTGAGTGCCATGCAAGAAGAACTTCTGCAGTTTAAGAAGTTAGGTGTATGGACACTGGTTGATAAACCTAAAGGTGCTAAAGTCATTGGCACTAAATGGGTACTAAAATGCAAGAAGGATGACCAAGGGGTCATTATCAGGAACAAAGCTCGACTGGTGGTTCAAGGTTTTCGCCAAGTCGAGGGAATTGACTACAATGAGGTGTTTGCACCCGTGGCAAGGATGGAAGCTATTCGTATCTTCCTTGCCTATGCATCGTACATGAAGATCAAAGTCTACCAATTAGATGTAAAGAGTGCATTCCTTCATGGGGAAATCAGAGAAACAGTCTACGTAAGTCAACCCGAGGGTTTTGAAGATCCTTACCATCGGGATAGAGTTTACAAGCTCGACAAAGCTTTGTATGGGCTTCATCAAGCTCCTCGAGCTTGGTATGAGAAACTCTCAACTCATCTTGTGAAACACGGCTTTCGCAGGGGAGTAATTGACTGTACACTGTTTATTAAGGAAAAGGATGGCGACCTACTGCTTGTACAGATATATGTTGATGACATAATCTTCGGGTCAAAGAACGAAGAGTTATGTAAAGAGTTTGAAGCAGTAATGAAGAAAGATTTGAGATGAGTGCCATGGGGGAGATGAAGTTCTTTCTCGGGTTACAGGTGGATCAAACACCTAATGGAATCTTTCTACATCAGACCAAGTATGTAGGAGACATTCTCAGTCGCTTTGACATGGAGAATGCTTCTGCTGCTGGGACTCCACTTGCTACGAATCATGATATAGCACCTGATGAGAATGGAGATCTAGTAGATGCCACGATGTACCGAGGAATGATCGGATCCCTCATGTATCTCACTGCCTCAAGACCTGATATTATGTATGCTACATGTCTATGTTCTAGATATCAGGCTAAACCAAAGGTCAACCATCTGATCGGGGTCAAGAGGATTTTTCGTTATCTGAAGGGTACACCCACACTTGGATTGTGGTACCCTCATGATGATGACTTTGAGCTTACCGCGTATAGTGACTCGGATTACGGGGGCTGCAAGATGAACTACAAGTCTACATCAGCAGGGTGTCAATTCTTTGGGAGAAGATTAGTTACCTGGCAGTGTAAGAAGCAGACATCGGTTGCATTGTCAACCTGTGAAGCCGAATATGTTGCTGCTGCAAGTTGCTGTTCTCAAATCATCTGGATTCAACAGCAAATGCGGGATTACGGTTTAAAATTCTCATCTACTCCTATTTTTGTTGATAACTCTGCTGCAATTGCAGTAACTAAAAATCCGGTCCAACATCCTAAGACCAAACACATCGGTATTAAATACCATTTCATAAGAGATTGTTTTGAAAAGAACTTAATTGATGTGGTTAAAATTAATACTGATTTTCAACGCGCTGACCTCTATACTAAAGCCTTTGATAAACCACGTTTTCAATATTTATTAGAGGTCAACGGTGTTAAAAAGAAAAGTGAGGTAATTCCTGATGATGAAAATGTGTAGTCCGATGTCGTGTAGTTAATTTTTATTTTATTTATTTTGATTTGTTATTTGATTTTATTTTATTTAAACTCATGTTCTCTTGCTGTTTTATAAAATCCTAAAATAATTAAACCAGAAATGATTTTAGTATTTTAGGGGGAGAATATGTCAGCAAGTTAACATTAAAAAAAAAAAAAAATGAGGGAGAAGGAGTAGCGAGCTGAAATAAGGTAGATTGTATCTGTGATACCGATTCAATACCTTTGGAAAATGATAGTACACAGGAACAAATCAAGAGGGACTTTAAAATTTAAGTTTTAGTAAGATGCAAAAGTTCAAAGTATAAATCTGTGTAGTCTAAGCATACAAAAAGGAAAGATGATAGAAAACTGGCAACTCCTAAGGTGACACAAAGAAAGTAGACTTAGAGGCTGCTAGACCATATATGATATGTTGGTAGATTCAACACAATAGACAATTAGACCGATTGGTGATTTCAAGATAAAACTAAAGTGTTCAACTGACTGTGGGCTTCCATCTTATCACTGGTTAACACAATCAACATATTCCAATAAGGGGTAATGAGCAATAAACGCCACAAATGTGTGCGGATGACCATAAATAGAGAAGCAAAGCAAAAAAAAATTGAATGAAAGACAAATGCAATAAAGCTAATGACTTATGTTGTTGGTGCATTTTGTGCAAAATAAAATAAGCTGCTCTAACAAGGAGATAGGTTGTGTGCCTCTCTGCTGTGCGATGGCACTGACCTGAGGATAAGCATAACCTAGATATTCTAGAATTCATTGTTGTTTGCCGCCTCTCTGCTGTGCGATGGCACTGACCTGAGGACAGGCTTCTCTTTGAAAGCTCTAAGAATAGTCTCTTCTTGTAATAATACCCGTAGACCGCTCAAAAGCTCCTGAGGAATGTTGATTACCATATAAGTGTGGGATCCACAAATGTTAGTTGAAATAATTAAACCTAAATTAACCACCAGTCGTGTCAAAAGTCTGTGTATGGATTTAAGTGGACAAACATACTGACAATCATGTGGCTACATTCTCAAAGGTTCAAATCAATGTGAAAACTAAGAGTTTCAGTATGATTTCCTTATGTTGCTAACGACTCTGGATGAACACCGAGAACTTGAGCATCAAAAGGTTAATAACTAGTCCCAAATGATTGAATTGCCTGTATGATTCCAAAATTGAATTGGTCCAGTGTGATCAATCTAAGTTGAAGCTATCTACTCCCGAACCAAATCCCGTAGATATCAATCTCTGGATTTATCTCTCACAAAAAGCCAAAAATATGTCTGATTATGTAATTAGTTTAAATTCTTAAATTAGTTAGTTGTTTTAAGTTTTAATTTGAGTCAAGTGTCGGGCTACATCAGGAAAATCAGAAGGAATAAACTCACTAAAAGGGTCATGTCTGAGATGACCATATGTGCTTTGAAAGGTTATAATCAGTCACGTCTGAGGTGACAAAGTGTTTTTAAAAGGGTCACGTCTGAGGTGACCAAAGGGTTAAAAGGATCACGTCTGAGGTGATCAAAGTGTTTTCAAGATAAAGGATCAGTCTGAGATGATCAAAGTTCATAACGTTAATTTAATTATATAAAAAGTTTAAAGGTAAATTGGTAAAAATAGCAGAAAAATTAACTAAGTATGACCCATTCGCACGAATGGACCATACGTATGGACTACCATACGAATGAAGTCCATTCGCACGAATGAACTATGAGTATGGACCATCCAACCGAATGGTCATACGATTAGTCCAATCGGAGGCTTAAGTGCGAACGAGTGAGTCAGTCGCACGACTGAACTTCAGTCGGACGACTGGAGAAGGGCGACTGACCCAATCGCACGACTGAGTCCCACTCGCACGACTGAAAGGTGCGAATGAACTCAGTCGCACGATTGGATCTAGGGTTGATATAATAGAGGTGGAGTCGGTCGCAGAGACTCATCACCCTCAAATCGCCCCTAATCGCACATCCTACCGTTACTCTGCCAAAATTTGATTTGCCTTAGTTTCTCTTTGATTGTGTGTTCTGACGTTCGCTAATCATCGTACAGGTATTTTGAACTTCTTCCATCAAATCAGAAGATTGGAACCCTAAATGGGTTAATCGACTGTGAAATGCGAACCGCGACTTTCAAACCCTAATAACCTATTAAAACTAGCAATATGTTAAATTAAGTAAAATAGGTTGTTAGTAAAGAAATTCGACACTAGAGAACCGGTTAATTGTGTTATAGGACTTAGTTGGCGTAGATTCGAACGTTGACACTGAACACCTGAGACAGACGACTGGTCGTCCGATGAACTTCAGTCGCACGACTGAAGGGAGCGATTCACTAACCGCCGACTGAACCATGCGAATGAGACTCAGTCGCACGACTGGTGTAACCGCACAAGAGTTCATGCGGGCATGATCCAGTCGCACACTCAGTCGTGCGCATGAGGTCATCGCACGTCTGAATCTCAATCGTCACGATTCAGTCGACACTGTCTTCAGTCGTACAACCTCAATCGCATGACAGATAGTTTCATTCAAAGTCTAAGTGTTTCATATACTCTTAGCCAACGGAACTAACGTTTATATTATTATGTGTTACAGATGGCGAGTCGATGGAACATGAGCACCAAGCACAACATATGTGCTCACCTGGATTTGACATCCAGGAATGCAGCTGACTTCACAGGCATTATTACATTTCTGCTGAGATCCAGGATCGCTTATGCTATATCTACTCCCTGCACACCATACAGATCAGTGCAGCAGGCCTTCTGGGAAGGCGCGTCGGTTGATAGATCCACTGAGCCTCATTGCATCAGAAGTTCGATTTTTGGTGAGGCTATCACTGTATCTGAGGAGGATCTGAGGATAGTTCTACAGTTTGGGGACGATGCTGAGTGTCCCACTCGTCTACACCCCCTCACGGTCAGAGGATGTTTCATGAGAGCCAAGTACTCTGGGGACATCAATGCCGGGGTACTCAACAAGAGTAACCTCTGTCCCCAGTTTAAGTATCTTGCGCACGTGCTGCTGAAGTGTATAGCATCAAGGAAGGGAGGTTTTGACGAGCTCTCCGACCAGATCCAGAACGCATATGCAGCGTTGGTGCTGAACCACCCGTTCAGCTTCTCCAAGATGATATTCACCTACTTGGTGGAGAACCTCGAGGGGAAAGGGAAGGAAGGCTTCTGTATGTACCCCAGATTTCTACAGATGATCATTGACCAGAAGCTTCCCTCCCTGCCAAAGGAGAAGGAGGACGCTGTTGTTCTTGAGGTTATGGACGACACTACACTTGGCCGGATGAAGGTATACAGGGGGAAGCAGGTGAAGCCCCCTGTCAGGAGGTTGTTTGGGCATCTGGCCCGTGCTGATTATGTGGCGCCAGCAAAGAGAAAGTGGCGCCACGAGGACAGTGACTCGGATGTGGAGCATATTGCCATACCAGATACCGACTCTGATGATGATGATAGCGGCGACGCCGGGGATGATATGCCTGTCCCATCTAGAGGCACAGATTCAGACGTTATTCCCCCGGGGTCAGCCACTGCCGGAGAGGTCGCAGAGATGGCCGGTTTCCATCAAGAGTTTGTTACTGGTGATATAGAGGAGGAGGAGTCAGATGAGGAGCCCCTCACCAGGACTGTGGGAAGTAAAGTAGTTCCCACAGACCACGGGCTTAGGGTGGTTGGTGAACACCCTAGGGACTCCTCGAAGAGAGACACTGACCCGAACTATGTTCCGGGGTCAGTAAGCAGAGCTGCAGGGGGAGCATCTACTTCCTCCGGGACTAGGAGGAAGCGGATGGCTCAACCCCATGGATTGAAGAAGAAGAAGCGTCGCTTGACCTTCGTGACTACTACTTCCAGCACCACAGCCACCACTACTCCCACTACCACATCCACCACCTTACCTACCACCACTGTATCCTTCCCATCCATCACCAGACCATTCACCCCCTTCACCAGCATCAGCTCACCGACCCATATTCACCACTGCCACTGCCACCACCACCACACATCATGCTGGACCTTCAGCCCAGCCTTCACATGCTTATGGATTCACTCTACCTCACATCGGGGTAGAGGAGCAGCTCTCAGCGCTAAACCGTATGGTGATGCGTCTGCTTGCTGCGGATGAGGAGAAGGCGGCGCAGATCCGCCAGCTGACCGACCTGACTGCTGCCCAGTCTCAGCAACTGGCAGAGCAGGCTCGGGTGATAGACCAGCAGAGAGTCGAGGTGTCCCAACTCCAGGACATGCAGGCTCAGTCCGTCAAACGTATAGAGGGTTTGGAGACGACCAACAAGACCATTATGCTGAGGTTGAAGGGGTCGAAGGATGAGCCCCTGAAGCTAAAGGAAGGTGACGGGGATGATGGAGATGACGATGATGAAGATGAGGATGATGATGAGGAAGATGATGATGATGAGGAGACTGAAGAAGACAGGACAGAAGGACGTGATGATGATGACGAGGCAGAAGGAGGGGATGCGGCTGCATCGGCCTCTGCTTCAGGTCAAGAGCGGAGATCTAAGCATCGACAAGACCAGTCATCCACTACTTCTGCTCCTCCGAGCGACACGCCACAGATTCAAGACAAAAGTACTGATTAGATGTTTTATGTATTTATTTATTTTGTACTTGAATCATGTAATGGAAAACAAGTGTATTAAATATTTATATATATTAATTTAATATAAGTCTGTTTGATTAATTACTAATGATTTATGTGTTGAATGTTTATATCAAACAGATCCAAACTTTCAAAGGGATGAGTTTGACTTTGCTCCCCTTCAAATGGTCAAGACTCAATTAACCATGATTCTTGACCTACAAGGGATAGTGAGACGGTCTGTGAGTTATACCCCTGAAGAAGGGGAGATAATTCATGACCTGTCTGATGAGCAACTGGCAGAGATGTTCAGACTCAATCCCGATGAAATAGTGAAGGACGCTCCAACAGTTGATTCAACCAGTGATGAGGAACTGAATGACATTGATGAAGTTGAGGTTAAAGACATTACTGCAGAAGAGTATCCTCAGTATGCTGACGCCGAGGGAAATGTGGTCCCCAATCTGGGTGAATCCCTAGTCAGTGATACTTTTGAGGTACTAGACAAGATGGAGCAGGAAACAGAAAAGACTGAAGGAACAGCCCAAGCCTCAAATGCAGACGTAGATATTCGCAAGGCTGAGTGGGCTGCCTGTTTTGAAGAAGTAAGAGCCCAGCGTGCTGCACCAAAGAGAGATGCCTACACCAAGCTCTACAGAGTCAAGAAACACCATAAGGTGTCAGGCAGGATTATCTCATGGGCTTATTTTGAAGACCTTAACGCTTATGCAGTTAAGAGGGAGCAGGGCATAGAGTACTTCAGGTTCCCACATGATCTGAAGACTCTACCTGGTTTTGAGCTCAACCAGCTGGCTAAGCTAAAGCTGCTGTATGCTGACCCGAGAAAGATGTCAGGCTGGTTTGAGGCTGCCCTGAGGAAAGAATACCACACCAGGTGGGTCAACTTCAAACCTCAACAACCTACGAGGTATATCAGACGTTCTGAAGTTGATCCCATAACTGGTAAGCCCAAGATAGTGCTGAAGTGGAGTCCCCCGAGAACAATGTCGAGAATCCCTCTCAGGGAAATGCCACAGGACTTCACTCCCCACTTCAAATGGTGGTACTATGATTGGAGAACCGCTGAAGCTGTCATAGTGTTGAATAAAGAGGGACAAATGGATACTATCAGGGTATTTGACCCAATGTGGCTAACCAACTTGTCTGCTAATGATGTTTACACATTATACAAGTGGCCACTATTCTATGACACGCAAGATATTGTACAAGCCCTCCAATTCCAAAATGTCATAAGACTCTGCTTTGCGTTTGAGATACACGCAGGAGTCACTAAAGAGGAGAAGTACAAAAAGTATAAGGAGGTGATGCAGAAGACAAGAGAATAGATAGATCTAGGTCCAAGGGGGAGTTTGTTGATGCATGTATGTCCCTAGATCATGAGTTGTAATGTAATGAATCTTGTCTGTCTGATTATGATGTAATTTGTATTGATTAATGAAATGACATGAATTGGTTGTTACTTGTAATGTTTAATATTTCATTAATGAGTCGTGATTGAATTGATTGGGTTTATGAATGTTTGAATGAGTGCACATTATGTTATATTAATTAAAACATTCAAACTTAACTTAATGAAGTTCTCATGCGAATGGCCCATGCGAATGGACCACACGCATGAATAACTTCATACGATTGACTCAATCGCACGACTGAACCAGGAGACTGGATCAGTCGTATGATTGACACATAAGATTGACTCAATCGCACGACTGAACACTCAGTCGTGCGGATGAATCAACCGCATGGTTCAATCGCACGACTGAACCATACTTATGGCCCAGTCGCACGATTGAACAATACTAACCTATAAATAGACCCAATTCATGGGAAAACGTAAGCATTCATCCCATTACGATTCCAGACGTACCCTAGCCGTCCAGAAGCCTCCCAAATCGTTCTCCAAGTTCACAGAACACATCAGATCGGTTCCTAATCGATTTCTGACGTTGATTTCAATTCTTGATTGATTCATCGTGTGTTCTCACTGATTGGATCGCCAATCAAATAGGATTCCGCACTATTTGAGTTGGTTTAACACGCAATCACTCGGTATTTCGGTCAAATACCAGGTCCTAACAGGTCCACAACTATAGAAGGATCTTGAATTGGCTGTACCCCCCACCAGAATTTCCCACTCGGTCTTGATATGCGAATCTGAAATCTGAACGAAGGCCTGACTCGAACAGATCACAGGCCCCTGAGCTCCAAAGGAATCAGACCTTGACTTGAATAGTGAAAGAAAGAAGTATAGCACAATGACTGACTGCACTAGTGAAGTATAGAGCAGTATAGCACGGTATAAAGCCGTATAGCGCGCTGACTAACTACACTACTAGTTACCCATTATTCATCCAGAAGGAACAGGGGAAGGAGGGCGGTCCGATCAATTTCTATCAGATTGAGAGCATACCACGTCTGTGCCGAATCCTGTGTTTTAAGAGGAGTAGCCACTTGGCTTTTCCTAAGGTTAACTTCCTTTGACTGAAAACCAAACCTTGGTCTCGTCCATTACCATTAGTAGCGGGAGAACGAATCCCGGTTCGGAACCAAATCATCCAGTCACAACGGAATCAGAGTCTTATCCTTTTCCTATTGATTTTGAACCAACCTCACCTCGCATAGATCACACCGACCTACCCACCCCGTGTGTGTGGGTGCCAAGTTCATCTCCCCCTTTTTAAACTTACCCGCTAAAGAACTGATTTTACGCCTGCCAAATCACTGAACTTCTTTATACGGATTTTACTTATCCAAGCTTCCCGGCGGGCCTCGATCTCAGTTCAATGCGTTAGATCGTCGATCCATGCTATGAGGCTTAACGGACAAAGAAAAGGGCATCCAACAGACAGAGTGATGCTTCTGTCATATCTTTCTTATGATAGTCTATTATTAGGAATCTGTATAAATTGACTGTTTGGCGCAAGGTCGGGGACTGTTTGAATGAAACATTCTATCCTCGGGATATGAGCGTAAAGCCACTCGACTATCAGCTTATAGCATTGAATGGCACGGAAAGAAACAGGAGCAAAAAGCACCCCATCGAGGAGAGAGAACAGCATCTTGGTTGGAAGCAGCATTCATGTATGATTTCTCACCTCCGTCCCCGAAAACTTTCTTTTATTTGATGAAGCAGAAGCTTTAGGAGTTGAAAGAGCGGAACTTATAGAAGAAGGGCAAAAAGGTCTCCCATTTCTTTTCTAATCGGGTAAGTTAAGCCTTTGAGTAGAAGGAGAAAGCCTTTGAGTAGAAGGAGAAAGCCTTCGGAATCATCTCATTGACTTTCAACCGGTGCCAAGCCAAGGCCAACAAGAATGGGAGAATGGGCTTACCAAAAATCATAGGAGTGGTAGCACAACGGCTGACAAGCAAGAAAGGGCACTCCCAGCATGAGGTTACCCAATAGGTTAGCGAAAGGCGGTTCAAGCCATTTTTATGAGAGCAGAACAATTTACAAGGTTTGCAGCGGAGTGGAATGAAATTCATGTCTTAGGTGGAACCTCTATTCCATGGCATGTCGGAGTAAGGAAGCACGGGCTTCTCATTTCATTGATTCGCTTTCCCCTATCTCATTAGCGAAGCTAGAGTACATGAGTAGATATAGGGATGAGTTATAACAGTCGATTTACACGAGCTGCATTTCATGATATTGACATAGAGGGGTTTGGAAAAGCTGCTTTGGTGACTGCTGTATGAAAAAAGCAAACTTCTAGCGTTTACATTCATTCAATCTTACATCTTAGATTAAGCAATTGAGTTCTTCGACAGTAGAACTAGAAAGAAAACCACCTTGATGATGAGTTTTCACCTTATTTTCTTTATTATAGGATAAACCTTATGAGCCTGACACCTATCTTCCATCAAGCACGAAAGCAAGTCAGTCAAACAAAGCCCCAGGACAGGGGAAAGCAAGGAACTGATAGTCTTAAGGGTGAGTCTATGCTATTTCTTGATGAGATGAGGTCTAACATTCGATTGATATATGAGAAGGCATAGCATTATGCCACTAGACCAGAAGGAAAAAAGGCTCACAGAGGCGGAGTTTCCAGGTTAACATAGACTACCTTCCCGCATTTCAGGGTCAGGAAGAAGAGAAGAGCACAAAGCAAAAGCAACTGAAGCAGGTTATACTGAGATGGCTGTTTTTCAACTACGAAATCAATTAGTTTTTGACTTGGGGCATCAAGTCGTATTTCTTATTTCTATGGTTAGATATTTTCCGTATCAAAATCAAAGTAAGATCTCAATGGCCGGGAAACTTCGACTTTCGACCTTTCGTTTACTGATGGATCGGGTAGCCCAGAGATGCTAGCTGCTAGGAAGAAGAAAAAGTTTACTTACTTGATGCTTTAAAGAAGTTCAGAGAATAATGAAATACTGCACACTTATTCGTTTAGTAGATTCCCCGCTTTCCTCATCTTAACCGGAAGATAGATCGAAGAGTAGAATACGAACTATATCCGAGGGTATATGACTGAGCTTCACTCCTTTAGTAGACTCCTCTCTCGCTGCTACTGAGCTACCGCATTCTCTTCCTGTTGAGGAAAATCATCTCTTGGTTGTCAATCAGTTTCGTTTGAAACCCCTGGTCGAGCTTCTTTCTTCTGCTTCTTCTGTTGATTTCCCAGTTTTGGTTGATTCTTTGGATGCGGAATGGCATGCTCAGGAAAGTCAGAAGGCCTAGGTGCTACACCAATGCAGACAGAGAGGGGAAAGAGAGGATCAGATGAATTGAATCATTTTGATATCCTGGTGCGGAGCTTGGCCGATCTCTCCCCATCTATGAGCGAGAACCCGCTCTTTCTCTTTGACACAGAAAAGAGTCTATCTAATCAAGGTATACCAGGCCTAGTAGGAGGCAAATCTCCTATTGTTCTTACAGAATATGCTCTTCTTGTTCGAGAATCAGCTTTGCATGAACTTGTTCCTTCTAGCTTGTTTGTTTTGAGCTGTGGTACCTAACCCCGACCCGAAGTAGGGAACTGCGAGCATCAAGCGTCAGGCATCGGGCCTCAGGTAAAAGAGGTTGGCATCGACTAAGGGACCCTAGCCTCGTGCGAGGTATGCAAACATGGCAAGGAGTCAGAAGCTGGTATCAGAGGTAGGTGAAATCGAGTTAGGCACTCAAGGCATCTGTCTACGGGCAACAGGCTGAAGGAAGTAGGCAAGTCTGTATCTGCTACAAGCACAAGCGAGGCATGGGATGGCCTTCCTATTAAAACTCTTGATCTCGGACATGGAAAGCAGCGCAGCAATCAAGCCTATGGCCGACCCCTTCCATTACTCAATAGGCCGCGCCCTAACTTCAATAAAGCCGAAGACGAGATTCCAAAGCCCAACCTCACTAAAGAGAATCACACGTTTGAGGACCCAGATGGAATGGTAACCAACTCCCCCTTAGTTACTTTCCTTAATTCCCCTTTTCGGAATCGGATTCCATCCAGCAGCAGGGAACCCTACGCTGAGAACTTCTTTTTAAGATTAGGTTTAGGATCAGACGGAAGGAAGACTTTTTCACTCAAAGCAAAGGGAGTCCACTTCCTATTCCCCTAAGACAGTTACCAGATCAGCACAAGACGCATAAAAGACTTTATCTTTTCTATTATATATATATCTTGTCGTAGGTAGTCGCTTGCTACCGCTCTTCCTGTGCGATCCCGCCTGTGAACTATATCATTTGACGAGTCCAATACATTAGTCGTCGCTATGTCCGCCTCATGGAGCACCCTTAGTATCCGGAGAAGAAGATGATAGTTGATAGATAAGAAAGAGGGCTCAGAGAATTTATCCTTGTGATGCAGCAGAAGCTTCGCTTTCCTCCCCCTATTGGTCAAGCATGATCTTTTCGAAACAATCACTTCAGCAGGGTACGGTGTACCGCGCTTTGCTGCTTGATGAGCATTGCTTGCTTAATAGACTTTGATACTGGCCCAGAAAGATAGAAGGATAAGGCCATCATTATTCGCTCTACAAAGCTTCGTTTTCCATTCTCTTAGATGAGAGCCGATCTACTTTGGTTAGCCGAAAAGACTCGTAAGGGAATCGGAACATACTCAGATAGCACAACAACGAAGGCAACCGATCCTTCAATCGGGCCATATCCATTTACTGGAGAACGAGCAGGGAAGCCGGCCAAAACCTTACCTAGAGGGTCACTTCTCTCTCCTACGCCATTACTGATGGACAAAGATGTTCGGAAAGAGAGTTCCTAAAAGCAGGCGTGCTCCTATTAGAATGATAAGAGAATATGATAGATACCTCTCCCCCCACTTTTGGTGCACTTCTTTGAGGAGCAAGCTGGGAATGATCAATCTCCATTCGCTTGGAGGAGTGTTAGCGTCCATGGTACTAGTTTTAACAGGCCTTTTCAAAGTCTTGGAAAAATCTTGAAGTTGTTGAATTACCTCAGCATGATTAGGAGAATGAGGCCTGTTTGAGGGAAGTATAGGAAAAAGAGAATCGGTGTTGCGCAGCTACCGCTCGTGGCAGGGAGTTGAAAGGCATAAGCAGCTCTCAAAATAGGTCGATAGGTACTTCCTATAAGAGTTAGAGTACTTTGGTTCTGTCTATTAGTTCGATGACTTCGCCTTGAATTTGAATATAGGTGCATCGTCCTATTCTAGTATATACACACATAGGAAAGGAAAGGCGCGACAAAGAAACTCTTTATGAGCATAGTGGTCTAGTTTAGTCCTAACACATTCTCCTTTACTCATTCACTCCGAACCTTCCTTAAGACGGTGACCGGACAAGGACTTTTCTTCAAGAGCTTAGTGGGAAGAGTGGACGCTCCACTGATAAGGGATCGAGCTACATACTTTTCGCCAGTCAATTCAGTGTCCGAGCCGATGATCGGTGCCGTATAGAAATAATTGTTCCCGAGTTGAGAAGTTTACGAAGCGAAAGGTCCGAACTTCTCTCTCCCTAATGGGAGAGGTATGCTGTACTCGACCGATGGCAAAGTGAGAGGGCGGGAATAGCAGAACTCAGCAATTGCTCGTTCATTAGGGCAGAGTATGATATTCTTGGTATAGGGATGATCCATCAAGCCAATTCTCGAATGCATGCAGCAGTCTTTAGCTTTTCATTCTCACGACGCTTATATGACCACTTATGCATTGATACGTGAATACGATAGAATACGACCGCCAGTAATGGCTTTCCGATGTATAAGGATCTGGTCTATCCGTGACCGAATGATAATGGAATAGCAAATGCAACTGCTCCATTCATTTTATTAAATCTATCTTATCTGCTGCATCCAAGCTTAGCAAGTTTTTTTCCTTTATTGAATCCTAATCTATGCTGTGTAAGAAAGAAGGAGCTCATTCCCAATGCCTCTTTTCTTTACTCGTTCTGAAGGTAGAGCAAAGAATTTCGATTCCATCAATCTGGAATAAGAAAGCAGACCCACCCCTAGATCCTGGTATTAGTATTAGACAACCTAGGCAAGCCAAACAATCAGTGAGAATTCCAGGGAACAGAATAAGTAAGGCCCATTACCACCCCACTTAAGCACAAGGGACTTGGTCTTCTTCCCTGTTGGACCTTTTATCGATCTTGATTATAGGCCGTAGTACCTACCCGCTTTCACAGGCTTTTTAGTAAAGAGAGGATCTAAGGGCAGTTTGAAGAGCAGTCATGGCTTTTCTATCAATCTCTACTCTCTTCCTATCTTCATCAGAGTAGTTAGCCACATATTTGGGGATCATACCAGCACCAGTAGCCGAAGGAGTGCTGGGTCCGAAAGGTCTATTTTCAACAGACTCTCACATTCTTGAGTCTAGAGACCTGAAGAAACCTTCCATTCTCATACACCAGGTATCAAAGTCATCAAGAGTGATCGGTGGGGACTTGTTCATGGTTCCAGTTTCCATATCAGTCTTTGAAATGGCTGCCATTTAAAAGTTTAGTATTTGTGTGTGTGAGAAATCTTAATATGGTGAGATCTTATATCAAGAGCCTGAAATGCTCTAATACCAATTGCAGGACTGGTGAAGGGTGATCACTTACAACACAACAACACAAAGAGGAGATTAACCAAACTTAATCAAACAGTAAACTAGATTAACCACAATAATGATACTAAGAACACAAGTAATGAGTAAGAGACAGAACAAGAGAACACAAGAGATTTGGTTTCAAGGATGCAGTATATTGCTTTCTCAAGTTCTTTTACAAGTGTTACAAAGCATAAAGAAAGATACTAGAACATGGAATACTTATACTACAACCTACAACCGACTATACTATGAAAGCCAGCTGGATACAATTGACTAGACACAAACAAAATCAGTTGTAGAATCAAAAGGCATATCTGCCTTTTGACTTGTGACTATGACATGCCATAGCTCACATCCTAATATATTACAAAAAGGATAAAAGTACATAAAGTAGAAAGCATAGACTCAAGACCTCAATGTACAATTACCAAAAGCATGGACCTTTCACCAACTCATGTAAGTTGGTGACTTTACAGAGTTGCAGCGGAAAGGTGGTCCAGCTTTATGGTAAAGTACATCGGATAAAGGCATATCTCTAAAAGTCTTCGGAAGAAATCTGTCTTCACTATTTGGCTTCGGAAGACTTTGTCTCTGAAGCTTCGGACACTTTTGGCTTCGGAAGATATTGGTCTTGTCTTCGGAAGATTTTACACTTAGAATATTTCTAGTGCATGGTGTAAAACTTCCGAAGCAATTCTACTTCAGTTCTTTAGTGCATTGCTTGCAGAGAGACTTTGGATGTTTTGTGTTGCATCAGACTTATAGGAATCTTTACAGATATGCTTAAAGAATTCGAGCTTGCAAGATTCATGATTCCTAACTGCAACTATGAAACCTTCACAACATTTCAGTCTATTTAGAAAATAAAGAAAGATTTAGGTCACTGTGATACAACAAAACTCAATAAATATAATATGACGTGTTGGTTGTAAAGTCATAACTACAAGATGCATGAGCTGAAAGGTAGATCAGTGGAGAGCTTAGAAGGATGATGAAGCATGTAATGAAGGTAGAGTTGGATACTGGGGTGAAATTTAGAACTGAAGCTCCAAATCCTTCATATGAACATCAGTTAAAAGCTCCTGCTGAACCAGTGATAGTGGAAAGCAAAGATCAATTTAAGGGAAAGAAAAGCTCATAAGAGAACCAAGGGAAGTAATACCTGGCAAAGTATGGCCACTTGGTACAACAGTAAGAGAAATCACTAAAGAGAAGTCCACATTAATTCAACAATTTGATCATCTCACAAGTCCCGGATTTACTGATGAAAACAGGATTATGGCCTGGAAATATGATACAGACTGGGATTATGCAGTAATCAAAAGGACTTCTAGAAGGATTCAGTACTTTCATTCTGTAGAAATAATATTGAATCTTCCTGATTCTGATATTCATGATCTCCAAAGCTTAATCATCTCCAACTACCCAATAAATCCAAGAGGAAGAGATTTTTCTGTATCAGTAGGTAAGTTGAAATCAAAATTCCAAGATGATGTGCTTAAAGAAGCAAGGAGAGATGATGCTGAGCAAAACAGAAGAAATCAAGGGCAGAGAAGATTCAAATCCAACTCCTCCATATTGGTTGATGATGAATTTCTGAGGAGGGTTGGATACTTGAACAGAAAAATAGCAGCTATCAAGGTTATTGAAGGCAATCAATACACATTTCCCATAACTGAATGGGGATATGTTGAGAGAACTAAAGAATTGGTGCTGCTAAGAAATGAAGATAAGAAGAAGGCAAAGAGTATAAGATTGTTTGATCCGGTTGAAATCAAACTACTTCATCCGAGCTACACCTCATATCTTCATGATAAGTTCTTCCCAAAGCTCAAAGATGTACAAGCTCAAAATGACCTATGCTTGTATGTGCACTTAATTCAAGTAATTGACAAACTACATGCTAAGGCCTACAAGAGAAGGAAGTTTGAAGATGGGCAGTTGTTGGGAACAGATATAGAAGAGATTTCCGAGTTAAGAATCTCTAAACAAGATGAATTAGAAATAGTTAACAATAATAATGTTTTGACAACTCTTACAACCGATGAGGATATTCTGGGTTGAGTTTTGAAACTTTAAAGAAGATTTGCAAAATGGAGATCAAATTTAAGTATGATGATCAAAAGGTTTCAGTCTCCTATTCTAATAAGAAGATTGTTGCAAGATAGAAAGAGCTTTTAAGTTTGAAGAGCTGATTACTAGTAGCTAAGCCTAAGGGGGAGTATTGTTAGAACTAGTTACAATAGGTCTAGATTCTTTGTATAGGCTTAGCACTTTAATCAATCTTTTGTAATAAACTCTTGTGAATCATTATCTTAATGTCTGCATTATATGTATAGGTTAACCCATAACTATGTTGATTTATATGAAGATTGCAGGTTTAACATCATACTTAGTCAAATTCACAAAATTGACTAAGTGTAAGAAACATCTACGGATGAACATTTTTGTTCTTCCGTAGATAATCTTCTACAACAAAGTAACATGCATCCGGGGATCCTCTGCGGAAGAACAGTTTGTTGCGGATGAAATCAAGGGACTCCTACGGAAGACCAAAGATCTACAGAAAGACAAACGTTCTACTAAAGAGCAAAACTTCTACGGAAGACCAAGTCCTACGGAAAACCAACACTTGCATGTACTTCACCAAGTACATCAAGTCAACAAGTCAAACACTGAGTGACGTCATAAAGTCAACTCCTACGGGCGACTTTAACTCAGTTAGAGAATATGTCACATCATAATATTCTCTTAGTAACTTTCTTACCACGATAAGAAAGTTATTTTTTCCAAGAAATTCACTATTACCCTAACTGTAGATTCCTGAGCTTATAAATACAAATCATATGCTCACACTTTTAGCACGTCTGAATACCTAACAATACGTCGATCAATACATCAATCAATCACAAAAACCCTAGTTGCTAGTGATCCTGCAGGATCGGGTTTGTCACTTAAACAGTTGTATTTCTCTCAAACTCACTTATAGAAACACTCAAATCAGATGAAGCAATGTCTTTTACAAGAGTTGATAATAATATAATAAGTAACAAAGGAACAAGCAGAGATATATTTTCAAGGCACTTGTATATATTACTTCTCAACTCAAGATTACAAGACACTTACAAGCATAAAACAAGAGTTACAATGAGAAACTATACATACTAGATCCTACAGCCGGATATACTTGATACCAGCCGGAAACCTAAGACTAAAGCATATACTACAATGCTAAAGTTAAGGTATCTTAGATAAAGTATTATCTAAGATATGGTAGTCATGACATGTCCATGACTTACCTTTTGTCACCAACTAAAGATGGCAACTGTACTAACATAAAAAGGTAAACAGTAGATTAAAGTATGGTCAACTACATGGATTTTAAGAAAACGCCATGCAGTATCTCAGAGATTAGCAGCGGAGTGTCAGAGAGGCCATACTTATGTCCACTGGATAATAGGAGTGTCTTCCGAAGGTTAACTGGTTTCGGAAGAACTTGTTCTTCCGAAGCCACTTATACTTCGGAAGAGGCTTCTATGCTTCCGAGGCTTTGAGGACTTCTTGTACTTCGGAAGTTGACTTCAGATCTTTATCTCTAAGTCTTAATCTTCGGAAGTAGGTTCTTTGTCTTCAGAAGTTGGAGTTTTCCTTCGGAAGTGTGTTTTACACTTAGTCTTTGGAAGAGCTCCTTCTTCCTTCGAAAGTTCCATACTTAGCTTCGGAAGTCCTTTGTTTGTTGTACCAAAATCTTCTAAGTGACTTGGTTTTGGTTGCAACAGCCTTTCTAGATCCAACAAACTCCCCCTAGGCTGGTGCTACCAAAACTTCACTTATTTCTGCTTCTCAAAGCCTTCAGCACCAGGGACAAAAGGTATTTGTCTGTCTCTTTGTTCTTCCCTAAAGTAGTGCTGAGAAGCTTGTACAAGTCATTGGTGGATAGGAGATCCAGTCTATCGCTTTGAATGACATGTACCCTCTGTTGTGTCCCCCTGAAGAGATTTAGTTGATGGGAGTTATAGTCATACTCCCATCTAACTATGGACTCAAGTTCAGGACCTTCAACCATTTGTAGAAAGGCTTTGCCTTTGGTTGCTGATCCTTTCCTTTCATCCTCCTCTCTCAGTTTCAACTCCTCTTCAACCTTGCTTCTAGCAGTAAGCTCGGCCATATGAGGCTGCCTAAATGATTTCTGATGTGGGCAGCTATATTGGAGTTTGAAGGGTTGGAGAATGGTTTCTCTGCTAACTCAGCAATGTCAAACCTGCTTAAGTGTAGCAGAGATGAGGCACTCAGCCTGTTGAGCTCTCCATTCTCTCTCTCAATAACAAAGTTGTGAGAAGAGTCTTCGAACCTCCACTGGATGATCTTCTTTCTGGGTGCAAGAGGTTGTCTTGGTACCCTGTCTCCTTTCTTTGTATCCAGTAGAGTCACCAGCTTTCTCCTTAGCTTCTTTTCTTCCTCATTCAACGTGTCTGAATTGAGGCCAAGGAGGTTTGCAGCTTGGTCCAAAGTTCCTCTGGCCAGATCAAGAAATTGATCTTTTGTGAGGGAACTTGAGGATCCATCAACATAAGTCAAGTTGACTGAATCCTCCTCACAGGAGATGTCGCTCAGAGTAGTGCAGTTTATGAGCTTAGTCTTGACTGCCTTGAATTCTTCCATGGAGAGATGTTTAGAAGGCTGAGGGGATGGTTTGATTGGTTGATGGGTAGGTTGAGGTGTTTGGGTTCTGGCTAAGGTTTTGGGTTGGAGGATAGGTAGTTTAGGTGGTTGAGGTGAAGAGGTTGGTAGGTGAGATGGTGTTGGTTCAGGGGTTAATGGTTCAGAAGTTGGTTCGGTTTTGATTGGGAAGGGAAAGGGTATAGGTTCAGGTTGAGGTTGGGTTTGGAGTTTAGGTTGAGTGGTTGCTTTGAAGGTCATCCCCTGTCCCCTTCTATACATCTCCTTCCTTTTCCCCGCACGAATGTCAGCTTTGATGTCACAGACATGTCGCTGGAGAGTCTTTTCTGACATGGGACCCACCTGCCTGCCAGAGAAGCCATGAGCTTTGAGATAACTCTTCATCCAGGCTTTCTCACCTATCTTCTTGGCAGCAGTCAGTCCAGCTTCCTCTTCCTTCTTCTTCTTTTGCACAAGCTTCTCCCTTGCAACTCTCTTTCTCTCCTTCTCCATTTGATCTTGCTCTTTGTTAAAGAGCCATAAGATCGTATCACTGTTATGTGGAGACAACTCTTCTTGAGAGAATCCTCTGGAGAGTAGGAAGGTTATCCTTTCTCTCCTGAGCTGCAGATCAGCTTCTCTTTCCTTTCTCTCCCTTTCCTCTTCTAAGGCCAACCTTGCAGCTTCTTCTTTTTGCTGTTTTAGCAGCAAGGTTGCCTTTTCCAGCTCTATCAACTCCTCTAATGGTAGCAGGAGTACATCTTCAGTTGCAGCCCCTAGACCAACAAGTCTGTCTATGACCTCTACTCTTCTTCGGTTGTTGACTGCCTCCTGGTTGGTACTTGCAGCTAACAGTTTCCCAGTTGGAAGCCTACCTTTCCTTTTAAGCTTCTCCAACCTTTCTTCCTCCTAAAGCTCTTCCGAAGTCATCTTCCTCTTTCCTTTGATGTCTTCGGAAGTACTAGACTTTGGGGGTTCTTGGATGGAAGATCCAGGTTGGGTAGTAGAGGTGGGAGCTGGAGTCAATGCAGATGTCAGAGCTAATGGTTGGGTGAGAAAATCCTCCCTATTAACCTCAGATGCAAGTTCCAGAATTGCATCTGTGACTATTAGATCACCGGATAGTGAAAATAGTCCTTCCGCAGCAGCAATCTCAGCTTCGGAAGTTTGAGCTTGTTCCTCAGAGGCTTTGAATTGTGCTTCAGAAGTCTGTGAAAATACACTTTCTGTCCCAACTGTTTCGGTTGCTGGGCCATCAGTCCTTGTTTCTCCTTCGAAGTTAATCTCAGGTTCCACTTGGACCTTAGGTTGACCAACTTCCTCGACAGTGGTAGAAGGTGCATTCAACCTCTGAAGCTCTTGAGCTCCAAAGTAAATCACAGACATATCAGGGTTGGGCTGTTCTATGAGGGATTCAATAGGAACTTGTTGAAGAACCTATTGAGATCCTGGAGCATCCTTTGATCCACTTGAAAAACAACTGGAGGAGGCTCAGGGAAGATAGCAGCTTGTTGCATAGGATACTTTGAGCTCAAAGAAGTGAGAGCTTGACTTTGGGTTTCCTGTCTTTGACTTTGTCTCTCAACACTCTCCCCCTTTTTGGTAGCATCATCCTGAGAGCTTGATGAGCTAGAGGAAGAGGTCAAGGAGACCTGAATTGGTACATGCCTAACAGACCTCTCAATCTGTTTCTCAGCTAGTTTGGCCTTGAGAGTTTCAATCTCAAGTTGCTGAGTGGCAGACCTATCCTCTAAAGTCCTAACCTTTGATTCAAGGTTTGAGACTTTAGAAAGTAGGTCTTGAATGGTGAGTTGCATACTTCCCTCATCTTCTTTTGAAGAATCATGGGGAGATGAGGTAACATACCTGGTATGTTCATCCTCACCACCAGATGTGGTTTCTTGGCACCCTGGTTTCCCTTGCACAATGATGTCTCTTTCAGAGTCATCAAAGGGCATGGTTGCCGTAGATTCAGTCTCAGTTTCGTTACCACTGTCCTGAGGATCCATTGAGGCTCCTTCAGTAGTGGCAGCTGAATCTACATGAGTCCCCTCCACATCAGTGGGACTCACCTCAGTAAGGCTTTGCTGGTGGGGGCTAGAGATAAGGGGTCTCTCTAGGCTTGTTGATCCTTGAGAGGGTGTTGTGGATCAACTTCATTGCCTTTAAGAGACATAATCTCTTCACCAGCTCCAGTCAAAAGGTCAGTAAAAGATAGGGAATTGAACCTAATGACCCGGGACTTTGATCAATGTCAAGAGGCATTGAGCTGTCCCTTTGTGGCTGCTCAGGGGAGTATAGAGACTCTCCCTGAGGGCTATCAGCTTGGGTTTTGGGCTCATGGGTCTGAGACTGAGGAGACTCAAGACCCATATTGAGGTCAATTGTGAAGGATGGTTGGACCTCAGGCTGAGTGGGAGCCCTTTGTTCCACTCTAGCCTTTGTGGATTGAACAGGAGGAGCTTGTTCAATCAGAGTAGATTGAACAAGGGTTCGTTTGGGACGTCTCTGATATGTAACAGTAATGGGTGGAGAAGGTAGATTTGGTAGGGTGAGGGTAGTTGCTGGTGTGGGTTCATCACCTGTGGGGTTTACAGGGATGTCACCAGGAGCCATTGGCTCAATCATACCTGGAAGTAGTGCGGTATCTCTTCCAGTGAAGTTGGTAGACACTCTCTTCAAAGTCTTAAAGATGGTCGGCCTCATTTGGGGAGCAGTCAGAGCAGCTGCACAGACAAGCTTGCCCTGATCCAGCTCATAGTTGATTATGTGCTGGAGAAACCTGGGATACATGAAGAATGTGTCCCTTTGAAGATTTCCCATAAGGTTAGTCAGCACAAACCTTGAATAGTTGAAGCGGAGGCTTTGTACCAACCCATGAACTAAGCACCCAAGTTCATACGGGATTTGATCCCATCCCCCAATTTATTAGACAGGCAGTGAAGAACCACATGCAGCAGAAACTTCCACTTGTAGGAGAAGTTGAATTTGTAAACCGTTGACCTGCTAACATCTCCACCGTATCCCATTTGGAGATAAGAACTGTCCAAATCTGTTTTGGGGAATTCCGTTGGAGCGCCCTCATCATGGAGCTCGAGATGCTCCCTGATGATCTGTTCAGAGATGACCAACTCTTGGCCACAAATGCTCGACTTATAACACGAACCCCATTTAGGGTTTCAATCCGACCATTTGCCCAAAATTCGACATTTGGTTTGAATAGATTGTAGGGTTTACAGTCAGAGCAGTGTAGTATGAGGATTGGGTCAGGAAAGAAATGATATCTGAGAAGTCAACATCCCTTGAAGAATCAAGGAGTGCGACCTGGTTGTGTTGAGGGTTTAGTGCCATTGAAGAAGATGACAGAAAGATAGTTCGGAATAAGGTAAATTGGAGAAGAAGAAAGCTTTTAGGGCAGTAATTTGGGTAAAAAGGATGTAAGTGATTAACCGGAAGTATTTAAATGGGTGAAATGGCGGTTTAAAGGGTGTTTTGGATAAGATGATGTGAGGGTTCAGTGGATGATGTGACATGGGCGGTAAGGTTAGACCATTTAAATAATCCGACATCATTAACAAAATCTTTACTTTTTACAGTGTGGGGCCCAAAAGATTTCCGTTACACAGTAAAATCTTTCTTCCGAGTATAAAGCATTTCCGAAGGTAATGTTCTTCCGAAGGCAAATTTACTTCCGAAGGTAAATTGCTTACTTCCGAGAGTATATGTTGCTTTCAGGTGGAGTGTGTTAAATGCTTCGGAAGTAGATCTGATATGAAATCAATCGCTTCTTCCGAGACTTAACACTCTTCCGAGAAGAAAATTATCCTGGGAGAAATTTGCTTCGGAAGATATGCAAGATATCTTCCGAGGGTTAATTTCTCTTCGGAAGAATTCATACTTAGATAAAATTTAGAAAAAGATCTTTTGTAACAGGGCTTAGATTGTTTTGACATAAGACTTTACACATTAAAAGGTTTTCAAATGAGATTAACTAATCAATGTTTATCATCCCAATAGCTGTAATGAGATATTTGAATCTTTGTTCATCAAAGGCTTTGGTGAACAAATCAGCATATTGTTCATTTGAATCAACTTTGATTAGTTTGATAAGATTTTTCTCATGAATATCTCTAATGAAATGATACCTGATATCAATGTGCTTTGTCTTGGAGTGCTTCACTGGATTTTCAGTAATGGATATAGCACTGTTGTTGTCAATGTGGATAGGAGTGCTCATGAAGTTGAATCCATAGTCTATCATCTGGTTTTGAATCCACAGCAGCTGAGCACAGCAACTAGCAGCAGCAATGTATTCAGCTTCAGCAGTTGATGTAGAGACACAGGATTGCTTCTTGCATTGCCATGAGATGATCCTTCCACCAAGAAATTGACATCCACCTGATGTTGATTTCTTGTTGATGTTGCAGCCACCATAATCGCTGTCAGAGTAACCATAGAGATTAAAATCACTATTTCTTGGATACCAGAGACCTAGTTTAGGTGCTCCTTTGAGGTATCTGAGGATTCTCTTGGCAGCAATTAGGTGAGACACCTTTGGAGCAGCCTGATATCTTGCACAAATGCAAGTTGCAAACATGATATCAGGTCTACTTGCTGTGAGATACATCAGAGAACCAATGATTGCTCTGTACTGATGTTGATCAGTATCCTCCCCCTCAGAATCAGGGCAGAGATTGTGGTTTCTGGGTATAGGTGTCTTTGCTGCTTTACAATCCTTCATATCAAATCGCTCTAAGATATCATTGACATACTTAGATTGATTGATGAAGAACCCTTCCTTCAATTGCTTTACCTGAATTCCAAGGAAAAAGTCCATTTTTCCCATGGAACTCATCTCGAACTTCTTCTTCATAATGCTCTCAAAGTCTTTGCACATTTGGTCATTTGAGGAACCAAATATGATATCATCAACATAGACTTGAACGAGCAAGATGTCTTTCCCAGACTTTCTTATGAAAAGAGTCTTATCAATGGTACCTCTAGTGTAACCATTCTTCAGGAGAAATTGAGACAATGTCTCATACCACAGCCTAGGTGCTTGGTGCAACCCATATAGAGCTTTATCCAACTTGCACACATAGTTTGGATGCTGTGGGTCTTCAAATCCTGGAGGTTGGCATACATAGACTTCCCTATCTATATCCCCATATAGAAAGGCACACTTGACATCAAGCTGGTAGACAGTGAAATTCTTGGATGCAGCATAAGCAAGGAAGATCCTAACTGCCTCAAGTCTTGCAACAGGTGCAAAGACATCAGTATAATCGATTCCCTCCTCTTGAGTGTATCCTTGAACCACCAGTCTTGCCTTGTTCTTGATAATCAAGCCTCTATCATCTCTTTTGTTTCTGAATACCCATTTGGTGCCTATAGGTACTTGACCAGATGGTAGCGGACATAGGTTCCAAACCTTTTGTCTTTTGAATTGAAGCAGCTCCTCTTGCATTGATTCAACCCAGCTACTATCTTTCAAGGCATCTTCCACCTTCTTGGGTTCCATTTGGGATAAGAAGCATGAGTACAAGCAGACATTCCCATTATGAGTTTGTCCTCTTGTTCTCACACCTTCAGAGACTTCCCCTATGATGTTTTCAGCTGGATGAGTGTTATGAATCCTGAGTCTAGGAATCACCTCCAGTTGCAAAGATAATCCAAGTTGGACATATTTTGCTCAGGAGCTTGAATACTTGGTCCAGCTGTTGTTTCAAACTCATTCAATGAGGACTGATTGAATGAAAGAGAAACATCATCATTTCTTTGTGTGAAGCATCATTAACAGTTGCCTGTTCCTTCAAGATGGTGCTTCCATCAGCTTGGTGTTGTGCAGGATCACCTGAAGAGATTTGAAAATCAGCAGGTGAATCCCTTGTTGAAGTACCACTATCTCTTGAAATGGTTATGCTGTCAGATCTTTCAATAGTGGGAACTTGATTTGTTGCAACTCTTGGAGAACTTGGAATAGGTCTGGGAAGCTCAAACAGTTGATCTTCATCAGAATTACTTTGAACACCTGTTCCAGCTGAAACATTCTCACAAGATGGTTTAGAATAGTTTGGAAACAATTCTAAATCAAAGATATGATCAGGGCCATTCCCCCTAACACAAGGAGTGTGCTCATTAACTACAATGTTGGAGGATTCCTCAAATTGTTGGTTTTTAATATTATAAACTCTATAGGCTTTAGAGAGGAAATATCCAACAAAGATAGCATCATCTGACTTTTCAGCAAATTTTGCCAAATTGTCTTTTGTGTTAAGTATGGTACACCTGCTGCCAAAGGACCTTAGAAAGCCAATGAACGGTGGCCTCTTGTTCCATAACTCATAAGGGGTTTTTCCATGTGGCTTTACTACAAGAACTCTGTTCTGCACATAGCATGCAGTGCTGACTGCCTCTGCCCAGAATGTTAGAGGCAGCTTTGAATCAGCTAACATAGTCCGAGCAGCCTCAATAAGTGTCCTATTTCTCCTCTCAGCAACACCATTTTGTTGAGGAGTTTTAGGAGCACTATATTGTCTGGAATCCCTTTTGAGTTACAAAATGAGTCAAGAACTAGGTTCTTAAACTCAGTCCCTTGATCACTTCTAATTATTTTAACCTTGTGATCAACTTGATTTTCTATTTTAAGAATAAAAGATTTTAAATTTCAGCAGTTTCATCTTTAGTTCTTAAAAAGAATACCCATGTAAATCTAGTAAAATCATCAACAATCACAAGGCAATATGATTTCCTTCCAATGCTCATTATACTTGTGGGTCCAAATAGATCCATGTGCAATAAGTGTAATGGAGTGGTGATAGAGTTAACAACTTTGGATTTATGAGAAGACCTGTGTTGTTTCCCTTTCAGGCAAGCAACACAGTTATCTTTGCAGAAAAATTCCTTTTTAGGCAAACCATGTACCAAGTTATTCTTAGTCAATTTATTCATTGTCTTAAAATTGACATGACACATTCGTTTATGCCATAGTGTTGACTCATCACCATCAGCTTTGGAAAGAAAGCATGATACTTCTCCCATTGGGGAAGCATTGTTCATATCAAGCTTGTACATATCCCCTTTCCTGGGAGATCTAAGAAGCACCAATTCCTGAGGAATTGTCATCCCGGGTTTGAGGATAATGCACTCATGTTCTGTGAAAAGCATTTGATGCTTTTGATCACAGAATTGAGAAACACTTAACAGATTGTGTTCAAGCTGTTTGACAAAATTACTTTGTCAACTTTTAACTTTCCATTGGATATACTTCCTCTGCCAGAAATATATCCTCCGGCCTCACCTTCAAACTGGACAGGACCTCCATCATAATGTTGAAATTGTTGAAGGAGAGATCTGTTCTCTGTCATGTGCCTGGACCATCCACTATCTACAATCCAAATGTTGTTGTTCTTGTCATATGGATGTCCCTGCACATAAGGTGAGATAATTAGTTTTGATTGGAAACCCAAGCCTTATTGGTCTTGGGTTCTTCCAATGATAGTGACATAATTGAACCAAAATTTATGCATGGGGGTTCAATGGATGTCTTTGAAGAAGAGGTTTGGGCTACAACATCTTCCTTGATCTTCCATTCCATCCCTTGGTTGATCATAGAGGATGAGCTTGTTGAAGCTTTTGTAGCTTGGCATTCTTCCGAAGCTTCTTTCTTTTCGGAAGAAACCTTCACCACCTTTTCTTCCGAAGCAGTCTTCTTCTGGGATGGTTTCAAGGGGACTCTTTTGTTTTTCTGAGTCTTTACAGCTTTAACTTCCAAAGCCTTTTTCCTTTCGGAAGAAGAATTTTCTTCCGAGAGAAACCTTGCTTCGGAAACAAGCTTTCCCTTTTTCATCACTTGAACCATTTGATATGGTCCAAATGAGAAACCTTTCCTGACTCCTTCTCTTTTAACATTATTTGCATAATGTGTGCTAGCAGGATTGTAGTAACAATATTTAGCCATGTGGTTTTGCAGAACACAAATTATGCATGCAATGTTAACTTTCTGGGAATGAGAGGATTGCTGTTTCTTGTTCTTTTTCTCTTCATCAGCAACCTTTCCCTTTAATTTCTGATCCTTTGGTAGGATAGGAGTACTGGTACTGCACTCTTTTCCTGAATCAGAATTTCCAACCACCTGGAATCCAGCTGATATGAATACACCCTTTTGCTTTAGGTCTATCTTTAGCTTGGATTCAGCCACTTTCTTGGCAGTTTTTCTGGCTGCCTTAGCTCTGCTTCTTCTGGCTTTGGTGGTCAGGGTTTGATCATCATTGGCTGGGGAGGACATAATTACCTGTTCCTTCCCTGTGATGGTCTCCATAGTTGCATCATTCTTTGACTCTTGAGAAGGTGGGTCGACAGATGGAACTTCTTGCTCTTCAGTATCACACCTTGGTTGTCTTATAGACTCATAAGAGTGTGGTGGAGCAATTTCATTGGTTCCCAACCCACCTTTGTTTTGATAATAATGTTTTGAGTGAGATGATGATGCAAGAATGGCTTGGAAGTTTTGCTCGGAAATAGCATACTTCCTGGCTTGAGCCTCAGCAGTGACAAGCTGGGCTTGAGCCTCAGTCAATTTGGATATTAAAACCTTGATTTGAGTCTTGTAGTGTGTATGTTCATGTTTTAAGAGGGACACAGTTTTCTCTAACTCCTTAATTTTTCTTTGGTAGTCAGATTCAGCCCTTTTAAAGTCAGATTTTAAAACATTTAAAAACTCAATATCAGATTTAATTTTCATATTGTAGTCCTGATACAGTTTAACCTTAGCAATACATGCAGGGGTACAAAGATGTTCATATACCTTGTTTTCATCTGTTTCGGCCATGAGTGCTTGAGCAGGAGTCACATCCTGAACCATGAAGCTCCAGTCAACTTCTTGAGCCATTGTAGTAGTCTCTATTGACTTTCCGGTGGGCTTTGGTGTAGAGGGATGTGTGGAGGCCTGTGAGGTTCTCGGGTTGGACTTGGGAGCCTTGCATTCCCTTGCAAAATGACCAAGTTGGTTACAGTTGTAACATTTGGCCTTGCTTTTGTCAAACCCAAATTTGCTGCTGATTAGGTTCTGAGGGAATTGCCTTCTAGTTCTTTTAAAGAACTTCTTTGCTCTGTAGGTTAGAAGAGCCATTTGTTGGACTATGTCGACATACTCTATGTCATCCGGGCTAAAACACTCTAGATCATCAAAGCAGTATTGATAGTCGTTTGAATGCCCACTTCCCGAGACAAAAGCACAGCCCTCCTGAATGGAGCTTTGCTGAGCTTGTTGAGACCTTGAAGTCTCAGGAAATGTGATGTAAGGCCCAGAGGAACAAGATGGCTGCTGGGTGTAGGTCAGGTATTGCTGAGACTGAGAGATTCCTAAGCCTTCAGCAACCATTAAAGCGTTGCTAGCAGGAAGACTCAAGGGTCTGCTTGTCTGATGACCCCTCTTGCTTTCCATTTCCAAACGGTATCCATCAAGGATCCCATAGAGTTTGGTCATGGTGAGTGTATTCAGATTCTCTGTTCTCTTGATAGAGACATAGTAGAATGTCCACTCATTGGGTAGAGCACTCATAAACTTTCTAGTAAGGTCTCTGAGTTCATGAGTGATTCCCACAGATTGAAGGGAAGAAATGAGATCCATGTACCTGAAATATTGCTGGCTAAGAGTCTCTCCAGCAACATAGGTGAAGTTCTCAAACTGCTGCTTCAGTGAGTCCTTCTTGGAATCATTCGAGCTTGAGTACATTTGAGCAAGAGCATCAAAGAGTTCTTTGGCAGACTTACAATGCTCAAACCCCACCATGATAGAGTTTGGGATTGCAGTCATAAGAACAGTCATAGCATTGCTGTCTATGTCAAGCTTCTTTCTGTCTTCATCAGAATAATCTTCAACGGCTTTCTCAATCATGGCACCGTTTCCACCAGCTACTTTTGGCTTATACGGGCCATTGACAATGGATTGCCACATCTTGCTGTCTTGATATCTGATGAAGCCTTCCATTCTTCTGCTCCAAGACCTGAAGTTTTCAGGGGCGATGATGGGAGCTTTGGTCATCGTTCCCATCTCTACTTCAGATTTGTTGAGGGCCATTTTGAGTGAGGTATAAGGAGGAGTGAAAAACTGGTTGATTAGGATGGTAAGATCTCACAATCAAGAGCCTAAAAAGCTCTGATACCAATTGCAGGATCGGGTTTGTCACTTAAACACTTGTATTTCTCTCAAACTCACTTATAAAAACACTCAAATCAGATGAAGCAATGTCTTTTACAAGAGTTGATAATAATATAATAAGTAACAAAGGAACAAACAGAGATATATTTTCAAGGCACTTGTATATATTACTTCTCAACTCAAGATTACAAGACACTTACAAGCATAAAACAAGAGTTACAATGAGAAACTATATATACTAGATCCTATAGCCGGATATACTTGATACCAGCTGGAAACCTAAGACTAAAGCATATACTACAATGCTAAAGTTAAGGTAACTTAGATAAAGTATTATCTAAGATATGGTAGTCATGACATGTCCATGACTTAACTTTTGTCACCAACTAAAGATGGCAACTATACTAACATAAAAAGGTAAACAGTGGATTAAAGTATGCTCAACTACATGGCTTTTAAGAAAACGCCATGCAGTATCTCAGAGATTTGCAGCGGAGCGTCAGAGAGGCCATACTTATGTCCACTGGATAATAGGAGTGTCTTCTGAAGGTTAACTGGCTTCGGAAGAACTTGTTCTTCCGAAGCCACTTATATTTCGGAAGAGGCTTCTATGCTTCCAAGGCTTTGAGGACTTCTTGTACTTCGAAAGTTGACTTCAGATCTTTATCTCTAAGTCTTGATCTTCGGAAGTAGGTTCTTTGTCTTCGGAAGTTGGAGTTCTTCTTCGGAAGTGTGTTTTACACTTAGTCTTCGGAAGAGCTCCTTCTTCCTTCGAAAGTTCCATACTTAGCTTCGGAAGTCCTTTGTTTGTTGTACCAAAATCTTCTAAGTGACTTGGTTTTGGTTGCAACAGCCTTTCTAGATCCAACAGATCCTAAACTTACGATCAAACCCTAGAAGCCACAACATTACTTACACCAAAATCATTAATAGAATCATAGCAACCATCATCATTAGCAATTATTATTTCTTCTTTTGTAATCATTAATCTGGTTTTAATGAAATACTTTTGAATCAAATCATATTTGCTCATTTACTGCACTTAATTGTTCTATTCTTCATTATTACTTCTTATTGCAATTGTTGTTTCGTATTTAATCAATTAAACAACAAATAGTGATAATTCCATGATCATTATTCGAAGTAACTCTAACTTGTTAATTCCTGATTGCGATCCTTGGATTCACACCATGAAAAGGGACAGTAAGAAGAAGAAGAAGTCAAAGACATCCACCTCTGCACCTTTGATGAGTCAGAGCATCCTGAGGTTACTCAAGAAGAGGCTGCTCAACCAAGTCCAACCAATGTAAAGTCTCTTGCTGCTAGGAGACCCATTTTGTCCTGGATGTTTGCTACTAATCTAGACAGATGGTATGTCATTAGAGATCAAGAAGGTCAAGACATTTATTTTTGGCAAGACATACTTAACCTTCCTCTACATGAACTCTATGACATGAGGAGATACCATGAGAGTCTGAGGAATCCGGACCAAATGATGAACGAAATGGTCTTGATCCTGATGAGGACTGTCAACAGATGAAGATCAAAACTCAAGGATCTCTTTTGTTTTGGTAGCATCAGCCTAGGGGGAGTTTGTAAGGTTTACACTTAAAGGTTGATGCAACCAAAGAACTCTCAGCATACATGCATGAAGTAAAGAAGTTACTTCAGAAGATTTTATACAACTTAGAGAATTATGCTAAGTATAAAATCTTGCAAAGCCAAATTAGCATTTCTTCCAAAGCCAAAGATGAAGTCTTCCAAAGCTTCAGAGACAAAGTCTTCTTAAGCCAAAGACTGATTTCTTCCGAAGACAGAGAAGACATGCTATCACTGATCACCTTTTGACAAAAGCTGAACTACTTTTCACTGCCTGAAGACTCACTAACTTTGATAAGTTGGTGAAAAGGTACATACTTTTATCAACTGTAGATTAAGGTCATTGGTCTATAACTTTCTACTTTTATACTTTTATCCTTTTTATAATATATTAGGATGTGAGCTATGGCATGTCATAGTCAAAAGGCAATATGCCTTTTGACTATACATTGATCGTGTTGTCTAGATCAGTGTTTCCAGCTGGCTTTCAAAGTATAGCCGGCTGTAGAATGTAGTATAAAGTGTCTCGAGTACTTGTCTTTATGTATGCTTTGTAACACTTATAATAGAACTTGAGAGTAATATACATCATTTTTGAAAACCAATACTATATTGTTTTGTTCTTTTTCTTGTTCTTGTTCTTGCTATTGTTTAGTCTCATATTTACTCGTGTTCTTAGTACCATCACCATAAACCCAGTTCCCTATTTGATCTGTTAAGTGTTCTAAGTCTCTCCTCACTGTAAAACTGTTGCATTAACTCCCCTTCAACGGTCCTATAATTTTCCATTTTGACCCTATTTATGTATTCTTGATCACGAAATGTCAACAATGACGCTTCCTAGTCAAATCCCGGTTATTAGTTCCAACAAGACCATGATTGTGTTTATCGACGAATTGATAAACAACCCATTTTCCTTCTTCTACTTTAACTCTTATGTAGGCAAGGCAATCAGTAACCTTGATGCATGGTAGATTTTCTTATGGATCATGAAAATTGAAAAAAATGGTTGATCCCTAGTATCAAAAAGTTCACAATGTGGCATACCTGCCTTATTACAAAGGATATATTTATGTGTAATGAGGCGATGCTTTTTCTTAGTACTAAACAATCTTATATCAAACCTTGAATTTTCATCTTATAACTCATACATTAAATAAACATCCTCCCATATAGAAAAACCCATACCAATAGCGGGTTTCATTTCATTAGGTACTATGGGGATCCGATATTTGGTGCCATTGGGTGATTAGTATAGGTTGTTAATATTCAAAATAGAAGTTAACAATTAGTGATGAAAGTAAAAATAAAAAATGTGTTGCATAAACATATGTAGTGCTGTACATGCGTGTATAACATATAGCAACGATATAGAAAAATACAGACCTATATTCTATTGTAATATATATACATAAATGTAAATATGTTATCTGAACAAACATAAATAACAGCCCACAACAGTGTTCAATTAACTTAGGTGGGCTACAAAAACGTAAGTATAAAAATATTGTTTGAACCATTAAATATTACAGTACAAACATGTATTGCATTAACTTGTGTACATTGCAATAATATATTTGTAAATATGTTATCTGAACGATAAAGAAATCATACCTTCATGATGTTGTACATCATGATTGTCCAAATTTCTGTTCGACAAAGCTCGAGTCTGATCAATATTGCGAGAAAACCATCGTCGACCACGTTAACAATTAATGCTCTCCATATCAAACGTATCATCATCCATTTTAACTGGAACATCATTATTAGATAACATTACTAAAACATTAATAAAATAAAAAACGACAATCACAATTGATTGAACAGTAAAATGCAATATATAACAGAATTATGTATTAATTTAAACATAAACACTTATCTGTGTCAATCACCTATAACAATTGAATGCGAACGGAATTCAGAATGACCGTGATGTGGTTCTGTGATGATGTTGAAAACTTGAACTAAAACCTGGATAATTATATGAATGTGATATTGGAATCAATATAGATTATGGATGTGTAATTCGAGAATATCAATTGTGATATGAATTTTGCTTGATTCACGTTCATACCTTGATAGATGAAGCAACTTACAATCGCAACTTACAACACTCGATATCATAGTGAGATGTAAAATAATTTTGACGCGGAATTCTATCAAATAAGGATGGAGATTATATAATAATCTCAATGAAATCAGAATTGAAAATTAGAGACTGCTTTGATCACTAGCAGTTGAAGCCTTTATTTTCATTGTCGAAATCTTCAAATCGTGGTTGTCGATTTCGTCTTACCCTATTGAATTCAAATGTATGACCAAATTGGAAGCGATTATCCTTGAAATATGAATGTAGATTTTCATATTATCACAATGAAATCAGAATAAATACTCATATTTAACCATAAACTCTAAACATTAAATTCTAAAAAAATGTTGGAATTCATGAAATCAGAAGAGAGAAAAAAATAATTCTATGATAAACAAGTTTCCTATTAAAGAGAGATAATTAATAAGGGGTTACATAATTAATTTAGTTGCCTAATTATATAATTATCATTCTGTTAAATAATTGATTAAATTAACTTTTATTTAAATCAATGGCTAAGATTGGTGCTTGAGATAAAATGTGGTTTTGTAATAATTCTCACCCCTTAGTGTGTGTGTTTTGTGTGTGTGTATGTATATATATAATATGGTAGATGAAGATGAGACTTGTGTATTAATAGGCTTAAAAATAGTTGTTACATAAGCTATTAGTTACAAAACGTAGCTATAATAATTTTAATTATATATGTGTATTTTTAATAACTATATGTAATTACTTGAATTATATTTTTATATGTTTACAATAATTATATATAATTAATTAAATTATATTTTAGAGTAAACTTTGCATTTGCTCCATGTGGTTTGCTCAATGCTTTACATCCAAGGGTTTTAGAATCTTGATTTTACTCATTGTAATTTTCAGTATGTCTTAGTTAACCCCTACCCACTACCATTCTTAATATTTTTGTTAAAACATGGGCATTTAAGTTTTTAAACATGTAAGGACTAATAATGTAATATACTAATAAAAGGACTAGTTATGTAAATATCATCCTTTCTCTCATCCATCCATACTCCATCATCATCATCCACCATCATTTGCATCACACACCAGCACACCAAAAACCACCATCCATTCATTTCCAGCAGCCATCCATACCACCATACCATCTCTGACGGCCAAACACCAAACCCATCTTAGCATCCACCATCACCTACTACCATCATCAATTTGAACTCCGATCCCTATTGTGGTTTAACCTACTACTGTGAACCAAGAAACGGGAACTCTAGATCTACACAATTGTTTCCCACCACAGAACCACCACATAGCCATCACCGCTAAACGCTAGATTTACACAATCGCTTCATCCTCCCTCTTTTCCACCCACCACTACCACCACTCACTATTATAGTCCAATATCGAAGCCTTGGTGTGATGGTATCTTAGGGGGTGTGATGGTTATGGTGATGGGTGTTATGGTAGATTGCTCCGATGGATGTCTTTGTGGTGCGATGGTCATAGCTGTGGTGGTGAGGTGGAGACGAGTACGGTGGTGCGATGGCTTCCATTTAGAAAGAGATAGAAGATGTAGATGGTTGGGGAAGTTGCACATGGTATATAGGTGGCTTTGTGGAGCCATGGCGATAGGTGTGGAGGTGGCATGGAGAAGTGGCGGTGGTATTATGAGATAACGAGGGTGGTATGAAGAAGGTGTGGAGGTAGTGTGAGAGTGGCTAGAAGAAGTGGAGGCGATGATGATGGTGGCGGCGAGGGTGAGTGTGGTGGTGGTGGTGGAGTAGTGGTGAGGTGACATTATTACAGTTCAAAAGAAAAAAAATAAAGTATTTTATTATCTTGTGTTTTATTCATTCCAATAAATTACATAATTAGCCTTTTTATTATTTTGAGTAATGACAAATCAGCTTTTACAAGTAAAAAGAGCTATATACCCTTACTTTTAACAGAATTACTTAACAATGTTAGTGGACTAGAGTTAATTGAAATAAAATTACAAACCATAAGGAGTAAGATCAAGATTTTGAAACCTTTAGAAGCAAACCGCTATTTAGATCAAACTAGAGGAAGTAAAAGTGAAGTTTACCCTATATTTTATTATATTTTTACTAATATGAATTTTATTATTTTTAGTGAATTATTCTATTGTTAATTTAATGTATTTTATAATTTCATTTATTGTGTTTCTATATTTTATGTTTATGTATACGTTGTTTTACAAATTATTTTCAATATATGTGTGTATGAGAAGGATCAAATGAAAACTATGTTTATAATTGATATCGATAAAAACCACCACTACCTAATCGCATAATTTTCTAAATTATTTATTTTGTTATTGTTTAATGTGTCTTTAAGTAACTTTCAATCTTATATTTTGAGGTCATTGTATATTTTTCAATTTTACCACAATGAATGATGATGATAATGAAAAAAGTTACATATACGTAACTTATATGAGTTATGTATACGTAACTCCTAGTTGTTTGGTAACACGTACTAACATATATAACCCCTTGTTTTCATGGTTTTCATTAGTAACATGGCTTTTAAGGGATCTCTCCTATCTCTCTCTCTTTCTCCCTCTTTATATATGTATGTATGTATGTATATATATATATATATATATATATATATATATATAGATAATATATATATATATATATATATATATATATATATATATATATTATGTATATATATATACTATATATATACATACATACATACATATATATATATATATATATATATCTATATATCTCATTATTATATATACATATATATATGTATATATATATACATATATATATAGATATCTACATACATATATATATATA
>CM046029.1:3639719-3817219 GCA_025215565.1 Flaveria ramosissima
GGGAAACTAAATTTCTTTCTGGGAATTCAATTGAAGCAAGTTGAAGATGGCATCGTCATAAGTCCGTCAAAGTATGTTCAAGACATACTCAAGAGGTTCAGCATGACTGATTGTTAAGATTGCTAAGACATCCATAGCCAGAAACCACTCCCTTGGACCTGATCTGAGGGGGAGTGTGTAGATGAACATTTATACAGGGCTATGATTGGGTCTCTTATGTATCTTACAGCTAGCAGGCCTGATATCATGTGTTTGCTACATGTATTTGTGCAAGATATCAAGCCAACCCTAAGATGTCTCACTTAATCACTGTTCAAAAGAATTTTAAGATACCTCAAAGGTGCTTCAACACTTGGTCTATGGTATCCAAAGAATCCTAACTTTAATCTGTAGCTTATACAGTAGTGGATTATGGTGGTTGCAACATGACTGCAAAGTCTACATTTGGGGGGTGTCAATTCCTTGGTGGAAGGGTGGTCTCATGGCAATGCAAGAAAACAATCCTGTGTGTCTGCATCAACTGCTGAGGCTGAATACATTGTTGCTGCTGCAAGCTGCTGTGCTCAAGTACTTTGGATTCAAAATCAGATGTTGGACTATGGATTTAAACTTCAAAGATACTCCTATCCACATAGACAAACAATATTGCTATCTCTATCACTGAGAACCCTGTGCAACACTCAAGGACCAAACACATCAACATCAGGTATCATTTAATAAGAGATAACTATGAAAAGGGATTAGTTAAACTAGTCAAAGTCATACAGGTGAACAATATGCTGATATGTTTACAACGTTTTGATGAACAAAGATTTAAATATCTAATATCAGCTATTGGATGATTAACTTTGAGTAGACTTTTTCTTAAAACTAATTCTAATTATTTCTTCTTAAAATAGTGTGTCCTAAGTTGTCTAGTTCATCACTTTCATAAGCTCATGTTTTCTTTGGATGTAAAATTCTTTTTGATGACTTTCCTTAGATTCTTGAAAATTCTCTAATATTCGGAAGATAAAATTTAATCTTCGGAAGAAAATCATGTCTTCAAAATAAATAACTGTCTAAGAGATTTACCTTCGGAAGAAGTCTAAACCATCTTCCGAAGCTTAAATTCTTATCTCAGACACTTATTGTTTTTAAGGACTTTTTCCTCCGAAGCAAAATTAACTCTCGGAAGCTTTGTTGCTCTTTATACAAAGCACTCAAGGGTTTATTTCTCTTCCGAAGCATAAATTTTCAAGACTCTCAGGAAAATCTTCCGAAGCCATTTTAGCTTCGGAAGCTTTTTCATTAAAACTCCAAGAAGAAAATTACCTTCGGAAGCTTTTCGAATTCCAAGAAAACTACTTTTTGAGCAAAGTAAACTACTTTTTCAGAGGTGGGACCGACTTCCGGATTTCAAAGTTTATCCTCTTTCATTAACTTTGGTTCAAATCCCTTTTCACATAAATACCCAACGGTTCCCCCTCTTCTCACTATCTTCCTCAATTCCACTATTCCTCAAACCTAATTCTCTAAACCGCCTTTGCTTTCTACCTTTCTTCACCCTTAAGCTTCAGAAATGGCCAACCTTAACCGCAGAAACAACCCAGATTTCTCCATGCAACTTCACAGGCAACATAATCAAGTTGCTCTGTTAAGCTCTGAGAAAGATGCAAGTTTCTCAAAGATTTGCCAATTCTTAACTCTATCCAACTATTTCACCTCCCTGATCATTGATCCTACTCTGTATGAGGATCACTTGCTTCAATTCTGGAAGACCTGCCAAGAGGTCATTATGGATGGGGAGAAGGCACTGTCTGCCACAGTGCAAGGGAGGACAATCTTCATCACTCCGGCCATCATTAACCATCATTTGCAACTGGATGATGAAGAAGGTGAGTTGTCCTTCCCAAAGGAAGCTGTTAATCATTCTTTGAGCAATGGGCTATGAGGGAGATTTCTCTGTAAAGACCTTCAGGAAATGGAAGGTCTCATCCCAGTGGAAATACCTGCTCCATGTGGTTATCCACAGCTTATCAAACAAGCATGGTGGATGGGACCAGATTCCTGAGGATCTCTCCTTTATAGTTCATGGAATGGTTCAGGGGGTCAAGTTCAGGTATTCTCAATTTGTTTATACTAATTTACTTGCAAACTTGGACTCCTTAGAGTATTACATGTTTCCTAGATATGTTCAACACATTCTCAACTGTGAACTGGGCTCATAGTTGAGGGAAACAAGTAATATTCTTAAATTGGGACAGATGAAGCCCGGCATCTTTAAAATAATGAAGAAGCTAACTGTAGGCTTCTCAGGGGTAGAAACAGCCATAGTCCCCAAAATGTTAGAGCTCATTGCTCAAGGTGACAACCTAGCAACACAAGCTAGTGTTGAACCCACAACGCTTTTCTCTTACCACTAAAAAGACCACAAATCACCCTCACCTACCAAAGAAAATCCAAATGAACCCCTGCTTAGGCTATTGAGTCTGTGCAGGTCCCCATATACTCAACCTTACAGGAGGAAGTGGACAATAGAGCTCCCCACTTCCCCTGAGGAGCAAACCACTCCCATTTCTTCACCTATCAGGGCTGAGGTTCCTCATGCTCACCCTGATAAGCTCACAAGCCCAACAGCCTTAAGCCTTCACTCTGAGTCTCAACACTCAAGTGAACAACCTTCAGGGGACAGTTACCATCCCCAGCCTTTTGATCTCAACCAACCAATTCCCAACCTATCCTTCTATACTGATGAAGACTTAGGATTCAGTGAGTACCATGAGTCTCTCTTCTCCTCCCCTACTCAAAGAGAGATGAGTACCTCTGACTCTCCTCAGTCTATTCCACATCAGTCACCTATTACTGAGGCGGACACTTCTGAACATGTTCAGGATGTCCATATGGAAGAGGCTCTCACTTTTGAAAGTGATTACATCATTAAGACCTCAACTATGGCAACTCAGCCCACTGGCATCTCAACTGAGATTGCTAGTGAGCAGAGGAAAACCAGCAGCCAAGAACATCAAGCTGGTGGTGAGAGAGAGGACTTTGTCCAATCATCTCATCCCCCAATGATTCTTCTGATGAAGAAGAGGGGAATTTGAGACTAAAGGTGCAGAAATTGTCAAAAACATGCTCCTATTTAGTCTCTAAGGTTGGTCACCTTGAATCTCAGGTGACTACCTTACAAAATAGGGTCAATGATCAGCAACTTCAGATTTCATATATAAAGGAAAAACTAGCTGGGAGACCTTTAAGGAGAGCTCAACCAGGAACACAAGAACCTGTGGAAGTGATTGACTTATCCTCCAGCTCACCTATGCAAGTGGGTGATGCTACCAAAAGGGGGAGAAAGTTATTGCAGCCACAGAACCTGGGGGTTCTTCACAGAGAATGGACATAGAGGACTCACCATCCTCACTTGCTGTTGTGCATTCTCAGCAACTTCCTCAAGTTCACATTAATGTGGACTCTATAGACTCTATCATCAGGAGTCTCTTTGAGGAAGGTATACCAAGGGCTGTCTCATCTCCACCATAAGGAACTGCAAACTACATCATAAGATGGAGGTATGATGCTGACAGATGAGCCCTTATCTTCATAGAGTTCAAGGGCAACAAGAAGTGTTTGATTTTCAAAGCCTGAACTTCTATGAAAGATTGGATCTAGTCAACATGCCACTTGTCAATCCAAGCAATTCAAGACAAGCAGACAGATTGGCTCAAAGAATCCAAGATAGATCCTTGCAGAGTTCACTCTGAGAAGGACACTTAGGCAATCAGGCAATGTCATCGGTCAACTGGATGTTGAGGTGGACCCTAAGATTAGTTTCATAGGGGAAACCTTGACAGAAGGCCCAGTGGCAGAACCTGAGACCCCTGTCTCATCATCAACAACTGCTGCAGAGGTTCAAACTCCTTCTGAGACACCTGCTGGTGAAGGTGTTTCTCAGCCTCTCTCTAGCCAGAGCATGGAAGCTACACCAAGCAATGAAGGCCAAGCCTCTATCCACCCTGAGTCACAAAGGTCTGTTGGTGACAAAGGGAAAGGATAATGACTCCTAAGGAAATTGAGGAGGAAGAGAGAGAGGAAAAGGAAGCTAAGGGGAGAAAGTTCTTCTGGGTCATCAAGCTTTATGCAAGCTGGAATCAGGGCTGCCCCCAGATCAAATACTCAAGATGATGAGTTAAGGGCAGTCAGGATTACTTATTTACAGACCAGGAACTATGATATTGATGAAATCATCTCCCTCCCCTTAGAAGAATTGAATGAACTGGCTGACATGGAAGTGTCAAGAGAGATGAAGGAGAAAGAGGATGCAAGGCTACTTCTCCTAATTCAAAGAGGAGAAGAGACAGAAAAGACTCTACAAACATACTCCCACTCTCTCTCCAGTTCAAGAAAGTCCTACACAGGAAGATGTGGCTCCACAAGAACCTCAGGTAGATAAAGAAGAAGATAGGATCAAGATGATCAACTACCAGAGTGCCACAGGCTTCTATCAGGCAGATGCACTTCTTCCCCTGTCCTATGACTTCATTGAGTTTGAGTACCTAAAGCAACTTGAGCTTGAGCTAGTCAAAGAAAGAAAGACAACCAAAAGGAAGCTAAGGGAAGAAGCTGCAAAGTCGAGAGCCATCATTCAAAAGAGTGTAAAGAAGTCTGCTGACAGACAAAGGATGATGAGCTTCTTGAAGCTATATGGATTCTCCGGAAGGAGACTTGGCCCTATGTCTCTATCCACAATGGATGAGCATATAAGGGTGATCAAGCAAAAGATTAAGAGTGGTGAACTGATTGACTTGCACTCTCTTCCAAGTCAAGTCCCACCTGAAGTGGAGGTTAAGTTTGAACAACCTGAGACACGTCAATCCAGACCTCCAGCTGAGCCTCGGCAAGCTTCATCTTCTGATCCAAGGCAGGGTCAAACTCCCTCTCCTTCTGAACCTGTGAGGGAGGAACACCAAACTGAGAAAGACAATGATGATCAACAAGGTGCTGCAGACCAGTCTTCTCAGTTAAAGTCATCTAAGAGGAAGAAGAGAATGGCTTCTAAACCAAAAACAAAGAAGAAGAAGCCTAAGTCATCTACCTCTACACCTCAGGCTGAGTCAGATCAACCTGAGGAAGTGCATGATGAGGCAGCCTAATCAACTCCAATGCAAGTGGCTCCTCTAACAACCGAGACACCCATCTTGTCCTGGACTTACTCTACCAATCCAGAAAGATGGCATGTAATCAGAGATCAAGGTGTTGAGAATGTCTACTCCTGGCAAGACATAATCAACTTATCTCTGCATGATCTCTTTGAGATGAGAAGATACTATGAAAGTCTTGATGATCCTGACCATCTAATGAAGAAATGAATGGTCATGATTGTACTGAAGACCACCAACATCTGAAGATCTTCTAAGTGTTTTGGTAGCATCAGCCTAGGGGGAGTTTGTAAGGATTCCTTAAGTCTGATGCAACCCATAACATCCAATGTGTCTCTGCAACATGCACTAAGTACTGAAGTTAAGAATGCTTCGGAAGTTTTACACAATGCACTAGAAAATACTCTAAGTGTAAAATCTTCCGAAGCCAAGACCAATAATCTTCCGAAGCCAAACATGAAGTCTTCCGAAGCCTCAGAGACAAAGTCTTCCGAAGCTTCAACTTATGAAGACAGATTTCTTCCGAAGACTTTTAGTACACATGCTTTATCTGATGTACTGTTCCATAAAGCACCTTTCCGCTGCATCTCTGTAAAGTCACCAACTTACATGAGTTGGTGAAAAGGTCCATGCTTTTGGTAACTATACATTGAGGTCTTAAGTCTATAACTTTCTACTTTATGTACTTTATCCTTTTTGTAATGTATAAGGATGTGAGCTATGGCATGTCATAGTCACAAGGTCAAAAGGCAGATATGCCTTTGATCCTACAATTGATTTTGTTAGTGTCTAGTCAATTGTATCCAGCTGGCTTTCAAAGTATAGCCGGCTGTAGGTTGTAGTATAAGTATTCCAAGTTCTTGTATCTTTCTTCATGCTTTATAACACTTTTAAAAGAACTTGAGAAAGCAATATACTGCTTCCTTGAAACCCAACTCTCTTGTTCTGTCTGTTTACTTTACTTGTGTTCTTTGTATCAACTTGGTTAATCCAGTTCACTGTTTGATCAAAGTTTAGTTGCTCTCCTCATTGTGTTGTTGTGTTGTAATTTGTTCAAGCCCTTAAACGGTCCGGCACACTTGCCACACCTCTTTATCCCCGCACCGAATGTGACCAAACTTCGGTCATCCACCCGCGCACTCTTGTTGTTTACCGGGACACCGCCCCGTCCAAATCTCTTCCCATTCCAATTCCGGTCACCACCACTCTTCTTGCTCACTTCAACCACCACAACCTCCCTCTCATCGTACAGCCTTCCCGCCAAATCAACCGCCGACCTAAACTTACTTGGTCGGGCGGCGATCATGTGCCTGTGGATGTCCACCGGCAAGCCCTGGATGTACCTCTTAATCTTTTGTGACACAGGTGTCACCTGATCCGGCACCAGCCATGCCATCTCATTGAATTTGGTGGTGACTACTGATGTGTCATGTTTCCCGCTTCCAGCTGCAGGAACTCCCTCTCAGCCTTGTCCATCTCCCTATGAGGGCAGAACTCCTCAATCACCAACTTCTTCAGCTCCACCCACCTCATTCTCCCAATAGCCTTGCTACCCTCAGCTTGGACAATATTGTCCCACCAACACAAAGCCGAGTCCACGAATGAGTGGGTCTCAAACTTCAGCTTCTGATCTTCCCGGCACCCGCTGATATCAAGAACAGCCTCCATCTCTCTCACCCATCGGTGAGCAGCAGCAGCAGTGCCATTACCGTCAAAAGTCGGGGGCTTGCATCTTTGGAATGCCTCGTAGTTACAGCCTTGTGCTACCTCGGGCACAGGCTCTTCTTCTTCCTCTTCATTAGTAGAGACGACCATCTCTGTTTCCGGTTTCTCCCTTCCTCCCGAGGACCTGTTCTTCTCCATCCTTTCTCCTTTCCTTACAGCCTTTATCACTTTGGTCACAACAGACGGTAAGATCGTCTGCATGACCTGATGGACCTCCTTTACAATAGCCTCCTTCACTGAGGCTCTCAAGTTAGCACTCTCATCCCTAGCCTCCAGATGAGGGTCTCGGGCTCTTCATGAGCCACCTCTTCAACTCTAGGCCTTCCCCTCGTGACCCGTGGCCCAGCACCACGTCCACCACGACCTCCATCTCTAGAAGCCTTCGAAGATCTACCTCCAGCCATCCTCTAACACACTATAAGATTCAAACACTAACACGGTAATTTAAGGTAATAGCTCAGTTTATATCAAGTATAGTAAGTCCCTAATTACAGTTGCCAGTTGTGATTAGCCACTTACTTTACTCTTCATACCCTAAGCATTTTCTATCCTGATTACATCAGTATCTAAATCTACTAAAAAGCACATAAATCACATAACATGCGCACGTAGTACCGATTATCACTAAAGAAAATACCTGATGGCACGCAGCTACTAGGACTGGCGTCCCTTCCCTTTTTGTCCCATTTTCAGTTTAAGTTTAGGTTTTTCTTGAAAATATTTACCAATTTCTCTTAAACTTTGGCTCTGATACCAACTTGTAAGGCCCCATTCCCGGGATGCTCATAGCTGGTCAATCATTGCTCATAAAACATAAAACATACATTAACTTGCTAAAATATTACAGCAAGAATACTTTTAAACAAACCATTTCATATATATAAATAATTGTCATGCAAAATAATACAACATTGTTAACAATTACAAAATATCGTTTGTTCGCAATACAATGCAAAAACATCATCGCAACATAAAATGGATGTCATCCAAAACAAGCCAAGTAGCCACCCCGTGCCATCCTCAGCAACATCTACATGTCAACTAGAAACACATAAAAGTCAGCATTGCTGAGTGAGTTCTAGTTTTAAAATAAAATATAGTTTACTTTCGTTTAAAACCTTCCTTTACATTCATACGTGATCAAGCATCATATGTACACATAGATAATAGCATTATTATCTTTCATCATTCATTCGTTACTTTCGTTCATTCATCATCGTACGTCATCGTTATCATTCACTTTCATTTCTTCTTTACTTATCTTTCGTACATTCGTTAACTTCCGATGACATGTACTGTACCCCGAACATTGTGCACGAAGCTGACCCTAGGGCCTGGGGCAAGTACACTCATCATTATCATTCATCTTTCATTCCGGACCAATGCCATGTGCTATACCCCGAACATTATGCACGAATCTGGTTACTGGGCCTGAGGTCTATCATAGACCTCGAACATTATGCATGAGTGCCTAGGCGCATGTGCGCATGAACACTTAGCCAAATTCAGCCTATTCTTAGGTGCATGGGTACTATTTGGGCGCATGAGCTTTGGGCACATGGGACCACACTTAGGCAGTTATGACCGTTAGGAGCATGGACCCATCCAGGCGAATGGGCAACTAACATACACTAAAATCACCATAATTTAGTCCCAATCATCAATCTAACATGCTCTAAGCTTAGTTCTAACATTCTAAGCAACAAAATATGAATATAACATCATCATAACACCCAAAATCATAACCCACCCACATTCATACACCCTTACACATACGGGTGCAATACCCATTTAAACAAAACATCATCACATGCATTTCAAGCCCCAAAATCATATAGAACATGTAAAAAGAGGGGGGGTTTCTAGAACTCACCTTAGCAGCCTTTGGGTATGACTTCTTCAAACCCATTTGCAATTGAGTCCAAACACCTAGAAACCCACCAAACACACACACCCGAACACACACACAAACACATAAGCATATAATCGAGGCATAGGCCGGCAAAGAACAACTCAAAATAAAGAATTCTTACCTTGGATCCAAACTCTTTTTGTTCTTCTCGTCAAAACCCGAACTCTCTGCTTTCTCTCTCTTAAAACCCATTGTGATTTGAGGTGAGACAACACGGGCGGCTATGTCCACTTTTACACCAACTTTTGAAACTTTTTGTCCTTTTAACACCTTTGGCCCCTCAACTTGGGTTGAATTGTGTTTCTTTCTTTTTCTTCACTTGTATTCTTTCTTTCTTGTCTTAAAATAAATATCCGGGTGTTACATGTAAATGTATGTAAATATATGTGTATGTGTATGTAAACATGTGTGTATGTGTATGTGTATGTGTATGTGTATGTGTATGTGTATGTGTATGTGTATGTGTATGTGTATGTGTATGTGTATGTGTATGTGTATGTGTATGTGTATGTGTATGTGTATGTGTATGTGTATGTGTATGTGTATGTGTATGTGTATGTGTATGTGTAGGTGTAGGTGTAGGTGTAGGTGTAGGTGTAGGTGTAGGTGTGTATTTGTTTATGTCTATGTATATAGTGTGTATGTATGTATGTATATATATGTATGTATATGTGTGTGTATATATATATTATGTTATAAATTATGAATTTGTTAGAAAGAATATTATCATTTTAACTTATTTTATTTTACTTTTTAATATACGAGGATTTTGTTGTGGTTGAGCAGTGCGATTTCATTCATATATCTATTTCATCGATAAGGTACGTGTTTTCACATGCAAACTTTTATTTATGTATATATGCATCTAAGTTTGTGTATGTGTAAGTGTATATGTGTTTAATTTATATAAAATTAATGTAATTAAATATATGATTGTTCTTTTTTCAATTATAATATGTAATTGAGTATCTTTGTTTTTACATGTATATATGTATGTTTTTGTGTATATATCCCAATTTAATTATTAATAATGAAACAAAGATGACAATTGATAAGAGTTGGATTTACTTGCCAAATCAAAAATCTCCTGATCTTTTAAACGGATTACAAAACTTTATGGAGATTGCCAAACACTATCTCAACAATAAAGGCAAAACATGTTGCCCGTGTAAATGTTGTGCCAATTCGAACCGGTCACTTCAGAATTTACCTACGATTTTTGCACACATACATGACCGTGGGTTTCTTCAAACATACACGACATGGGTTTATCATGGTGAGAAATATCCTAATGCTTTAGAGATTGAAGACCTTTGGGCCTCAAACACATGTAATCCAACAACAAATAATGAAATGTTTGATGCACTTGATGATGTAATGGCAGAATAGAATACATACGACGAAAATATAGACGAAGACGGAACTGGTTTAGACTCAGAATCTGATGCATTGTTTAAGGATCTTACTACCGAATTGTACCCTGGTTGCAATTGGATGTCTTCTTTAAACTTTCTTGCAAAGTTGATGCATATTAATGTTATTAACAAATGGACGAATAGTTCTTTTGACCAACTTTTAGAGTTTCTAAAAGTTGCATTCCCAAAAGAAAATCGGATTCCAGCATCACATTATGAAGCTAAGAAGAAGCTAAGAAAGATTGGGTTGGGATATGAATCTATCCATGCTTACATTAATGACTGTGCTCTGTTTTGGAAAGAGAATGCCTCTATGCAAAATTGTCGAATTTGTAACGAGAGCAGATGGGTTGACAAAAACACAAAGGGAAAGAAGGTACCACCGAAAGTGTTGCGTTACTTTACTTTAACCCCTCGTCTTCGACGAAGGTATAGTTCTAGATTCACGACAAAAGATATGATCTGGCATAATACTGGACGATCTACGGATGGCATGATGCGTCATCTAGTTGATGGTAAGGTATGGCAAGAATTTGATAAAAAATATCCTCATTTTGCTAAACAACCCACAAATGTCAGATTGGGTTTGGCTGCTGATGGATTTAATCCATTCGGTAACTTGAGTCAGACTTATAGTATGTGGCCGGTGGTGATGACAACATACAACACACCTCCGTGGTTATGTATGAAAGAATCTTCTTTTATGTTATCTGTGCTAATTCCCGGACCTAAATCACCTTGAAAAGACATTGATGTTTTTTAAGGCCTTTTGGTGGATGAGTTGAAAATGTTGTGGACTGGCGGAGTTCAAATGAGAGATGCATCAACCGAAACTATTTCTATTGAAGTTGATAGACATGTTCCTTTCTATTATATTAGTTGGCAGGATGTTCCTCATGAATATAAAATGTCTATACTTACCACACTTCATGTAAGTATATTTTTAAGTGTTTTGTTTGTATTTAAATTTCATATCTTTTAGTAGTTTTCTAATTGCTTTCTTCCATAGAACTATTTTGATCTGCAAAGTCTTCATAACACGTAGCACTGGGAAAGTTGGGGATCCAAATGGACTGCGCAAACCGATACAAGGATCGAAAAACCAAATTGAAAAAACATTTTGATAAGTTTGGTGGTTATGAAGATCCTGATAATGCAAAGAGAAATCCCCTAGAGAGCATGGACCCGGATGCGTGGGTACAAGTAATTGAGAAGTTGTTTTAACTACTGCATATCAAAATCGCTCCGAGAAAAACAAAGCAAATATGGCAAAACAACTTTATGGAAGTTATCATGGGACTCAATCATATGCTCAAAGGCGACACACGGAGGTAAAAATATTAGGACTAGATAGAATTGTAATAGTTATTTGACATATGAATAATAATACTTTTGTTGTTTGCAGATAAAAGAAACTGGGCGGGCAAAACATGTGGAGGGTTGGAAAGCTATGCATTTTAAGCAAGGGTCAGGATGGGTTAATGAAAATGCAGAAATACATTGGGTAAGTAAAACAATCATTTATATATCTATAATAACTGATAAAATACGTTTGATTGACTTTGACACTTTTAAACTTTTAGTTGGGTTTATTATAACTATTAATTAATTTTATTGTTACTAATGTAGGTAGGATTGTTTCTATAGTATAAGTTAATTGAAATTCGAGAATTACTATCGTTGTTCATATCGTTGAACATGTTAGTTTATTCATCATATAGTAGTTATGCCGTCAAATTTTAGTAAAATATTTCATATATGTTTATTTTATTGTTTAATGTAGGGACAAATTCAAGATGAGATGAATAGATCATTGTTAAGCTCGGCGGGAGATGAGACATCGGTTGATGAGGTTGAGGTTCTTGCACATTCCTTGGGAGCTAGGCGTGGTCATATACGGGGAGTTGGTTGAAAACTGAAAAGTGTTACCCCCGATGTAACTCCTAGTACGTATGCACCCCTTCACAATAAAATGAAATGCAAGAACAACTTAGACAATCAAATGAAAGATGGTAACAACAACTTCAAATAAATGCACGAATACAAGAACAAATAAATCAACTCCTTTCAATGTCACAAAACAACAACAACAAATCATCTTGTCAACCGAATGAATAAGAGGATGATGAAGATACAACAAGTGATTAAGTTGGTTGTTTGTGTTTGATCAAATGATTAAGTTGTTTGTTAAATGTTGGGCATGTTTAAACAACTATTATGTATTTTGACATCTAAGTACTTGACTTTATATTATAATGTTGTGAAATTTGAACAGGCTGAACAATTGGGACTAGATTAAATGTATATTATAAACTTGGAAAATTTTTAAAAATAAAAAAATTAAACAAACTCTATAACGACGACATGTCGCCCCTAAAGTCGTCGCTATAGCTAAATATATTTTTTATTTTTCTAAATTTTCTCTTCTTAGATTTTGACGACAACAGTATAGGGGCGACTTGTCGTCGCTATAAGTGTACACCATAGCGACGACGTTTTTTGCGACGACAAGGATGTGATATAGCGACGAGTATATAATGGCGATCTTTTAGCGACTAATTGGCATCGCTATAGCCTGTAGCGACGACTTTTTAACCTATCCACGACTTTGTCGCCTCTATAGGCTAAGTTTCTTGTAGTGTGTAAACTTTTAGTTTGACGTATTATGTTTAATTAAAATGGTTCAAGTCCTTTTGATTCATTTAAATATTTAGTTTAAAAGTTGGAAATTATTAGTGTTTATTATATGATTGAACGTGTTTATTCATTACATAGTGGTTATACTGTCAAATTTTAGTAAAATATTTAATATATTTTATCTTATTGTTTAATGTAGAGACATGTTCAAGACTAGATGAATAGATCATTGTCGAGCTCAGCTGGAGATAAAACATTTGTTGATCAAGTTGAGCTTCTTGAACATTCCACAGGACCTAGCCCTAGTTATATATGGACCGTTGGTCGTACGGCAAAAAGTGTAACCCCTAATGTGACTCATAGTACGTATGCACCCCCGCCACATATATTAAAATGAAATACAAGAACAACTCAACAATAAAATGAATGGTGGCAATCACAAAAACAAATAAATGAACAAATATGCTAACAAATAAATCAATTTCTTTCAATGGCAGATAAAAACCAATTTTAATGAATGGTGGCAGTCACAAAAACAAATAAATGAACAAATATGCTAACAAATAAATCAATTTCTTTCAATGGCAGATAAAAACCAATTTTAACACATCATCGTGTCAACCGAATGAAGAAGAGGATAGAGAAGATAACACAAGTGATTAGATTGTTTGTTTTTGTTTTATCAAATGTTAAACATTATGCTATAAGAAAAACATAATTTTTATTTTATTCTTCAAAGATAAATGGAGAAACAAAATATATTACTATTGTATAAACGAAAAGTTTGAGAGTAAACATTACACAACCTTCAAGATCATTTTTTGTAAATGAAAAACAGAAAAAAAAAATAATAGTTCGTTATTTTTATATTAATATATTTTATTTTGACCCCAAGAAATGAACTATAAAAGTAGAATAACACGTCTAGAAATTCAAATGAAGTCAAATTTTTTAATAAGGGTCTTTGATTACCACAAATCATTATCATACTCACAACTAGTTACTGTAAGTGACCCTATTTTATTTTGACAGGTATGTATTCGTTTTTGTATTAAAATGTTACAGAACTTAAACAAGTTAAAAAATTAAAATTGGGTTAAATTTATTTTACAAAACCCAAAAGATTTTGAAAATTTGAAAAAAAATTCAAACAATATAGAGAGGAAATGTCGTACAGTAGTCGTCTCTATATATCTAAATTTATATTTTGTTTTTTATCTTTATATTTTTATCTTCTAAGTTTTTCTCGAAAACCTTTTAGGGTTCACATGTTGTCGCCATAGGTGTACATTGTAGCGACGATGCACTTGACCTTTAGTGATGCATTTATAGCGACAATATGTTTGTGACTACATGTCGTCTTATATAGGTTATAGTGATGACTTTTGTAAGGTATAGTGATAACTTGTGTCGCCTCTGTAGCTCTTGTTTCTTGTGATGCCGCTTCATTCCGAATATATTTTGGACGCGCGCATGCGCACGTGCACACACACAATAATTAATATCCACATTAAACATACAATATAATAGAACACAAACAATGTTTAAAACTTTGTTCAATCCCATATATAATATAGTAAATTCAATAAATCAAAGCCCAACACAAAAACACCATACTTATCTTTTTGTTATGGAGTGTATGACATGAGTAAATAGGCATCACAATATTTAGGCATGCAACAACACACTGGCATGTGCTCTTGAGATACTTTAGCATAAAGAGTTAAATAGCTACGACCGTATACATGACTATAAAATGTCTAACCAGGAGAGTTGTAGACATTAGATTGGTTGATGAAAAACTTACTCCGACCGAACACCTCCCACTTATCACCATGAATGGTTAGCCATTGCTTGAAAGATTTGGCAATGGTTGTGGGATCTGGGTAGTATAAGCGAAGTGTATCGCCAGTTTTTATGTCCATATCCTTGTCAGTAACATAAATATAATGGTTATTGTACCTACATGAAAAGTATTATAGTTAGTGGTGAATTTTTACCCATCCCATTTTGTAGATTGAGAAAAACTAGCTATTATAGTACGAAACTTCTAAAACATCAACATAATATAACATTCAAGCATATGACCATATGAGCATCAAATCTGGTTTCTGTTGACTTGGATTTTGAACACACAATATTTGTAGTCGGCTTAAAGAAAAACAAGATCATATAAAGTTAAAAGAAAATTGTTATCTTATCTAAAAACATTAAATAATGCAAGAGAAGTCATCCATCCGATGTAGCATTTTCTTCTTTTTGTTATCCCAACGTAGAGAGGAATTTCTTTTGTATTCTCTACCTTTCCTATTTTTATTCTAATAAAATAGTAATATTAAGAAATTTTTAAAAATAATTTTTTTTTAAAATGGTTTATTTTGAAATAAAATATTTGATTTCTTTTCTGAATTTTTTTTTAAAAAGTTAAAAAAATTGATATCATCGTTTTATTATTTATAGTCGTTACTAATACGTGATTTCAATCACATATGTTATCTTACAATATTTTTTCTATAATAAATAAAATTTTATTTTTTTTTTAATATTTATTTGTTCAAGTCATGTAATATATGATTTTACTTAAGGTAGTTATTAGTAAACAATAAAATTCAAGAACCTGTCCTTTTTTTGTTAAACTTGTCTCAGCTAATGGCAAGTCATCTACATGCTATTGCCACGTCAATAAAAAGTCAATGTTTTTTACTTAAAAGTATTATCCATAAAATCAAAGATTTTAAATGATTGGATTTTTTAACGTACCCACTAATATCTTACTTTAAAAGTACTTCAGTCATAAAATTTGAGATGATGTAACATTATATCTATCATAGGAGATAGATAGAGGTTGCTCCGTAAGACCCCTCTATCGAAAAACCACCAATTTAATTTGTTTAAAAAAAAGTAAATATTATGTTACGTTGTTTTTGCAATTTGCCAATAGAAAAGCCAGTTAATGTCCTTAAAGATCTTGATACTCATGGGTTTGAAGTTGCTTCTTCTAGACAACTTCAAAAGGATATAAGCAGTGTATTAGCTACATGTAAAGTATAACATACTTCTTAAAAAGCTTCATTAAACATGTTCCACCATCAAGATTCTCACATGGGCCTTCCCTCCTTGCACTGAACAGCAGGCCGGGTCCAGTAGCATATCTCTCTTGAACAGATGTTGTATACACAGGGCCTTTTCATAGCAGTCCATTTGATAATACAACATGAAACTCAGTTTGTCCAATAACTGCTCAACAATTTCCAAAAATAATCCATAACTTGCTCAAATTAAAGTTACACGTACTGCAGCGGATCATAACGAACTTCAATAGAAAAATGGACTTAAACACAATAAATAGGTACAAGATCAAGAACATAAGTAAGATGAGAAAATAATAAGACACAGATTATTTAAAATTAAAACCATATGTAAGAGTTAAATTTTGAAGTTAATAACCGGAAGGTTTGTTCGAGTTCGTGACAAATACCAAGGCAACAACAGTAGAAGCATGTTCTTCAGCGTCGTTTATATGCTTTGAACTTCCATTAATACGTCAAAACTCAAATTGATAACAACAATGACAGTCTCGGGTGACTTGGAATGATCTAATATATTGAAGATATTAAATGTACAAAAATAAATTATAATTAGTCACTTATGTATTTCTAATACAACACTCATCCATAATTCCCAAAACAACATCCATCTCCACCTGTGGTTCCTGCTAATAAATCAAGCCAAAAAAACATGAAACGTCGATACATAGCACATACACAATAATTAACATGCTTACACTAAACATGACTATGGCAACAAGGGATTGACGTCCTGATATTGAAGTCGAGAACTCCCTAATGTCTGTTATGAAAATTCGTCAATCATCAACGCTCGTGAGGTGGGATTTTTCTTTAGAAGTGAGATCGGTTGTAGTTTCTGGGCGGGAACAAATCCACTGGTTAACATGATTCCTCCCATTTCGGCCTCCCATACATCTGACCTGATTGAACGATCTTTTCATGCCCATAGAGTCTATATGTTGTTTGAAATGAGTCGTCATCTTGTTAACATCAAAGAAAAATAAACAGGTTGCAAGTAGAAAACCGAGTAATTACCTGTTTGAATTCACTGCGATGATTAGCAATGACTGGAAACTTGGAGCCCAATTTTGTACTGATCCACAATTCATTCATGAAATCAGAGATGAATATTACAGAGATATTAAAACCGAAGGATATAATCTTGATATGTTTATAAATGAATGGATTATTCTCGACAAACTAAAAACATCAAGGAGTGAAACAAAAAATGTAGTTTAACATAATTAGTAATTAGTAGTTATGGGTTTGGTTTAATTCATTAGTAGTTATTACTTAATGTCTTTATTAAACATAAAGCAATAATGATATTTTAAAAAGGGTTTTGGAAACAATAAATTGTTAAAATGTTCATATGGAAAAGCAATAAAGATATTACAATATGTATATTTTTATTTACACGTGTAGAGATTTCGTTCAAAACTAAGTTGTGTGTGATAGTGTATAAATAATTGAAACACAAACGTACAAGTTGTGAAATTTTTATGGTTTTAGTTTTTTTTTAATTTTCTTTTCTCTTTGATCTTTAGAATTGTTTGTTTCAAAATATTGTGGATTTGCCATTTTGATTTTCCTTTTTTATCAGTATTTAAACGTGAATATTTTTATAGGGTTGAAACTAATGTACAAATCGTTAAAGTCGAGACTTAAGGCTTTAACATCTCCGCCGCAACACACAAGTAATTTTTACTAGTTGATCTAATATTGCTTCAATATTTTTTTCTATACTTATTAATAAAACAATATTTTTATTGTCAAGTGTCCTTTTCTTAGGCTTTTCTTATTTTGATTTTTCGCCTAAAAATGTATCTATTCTCATTCTTAGTTATAGTTCTTTTGATCAAAATCAACTATTGCTATAATTAAAGAGAGTTTTTTTCCTAAATAGTGTATTGATCATGTATCGATATTCTTATGTTTAATATACTAAATATGTGATTTTAACATAATTATAGTGAAACAAGATGAATTTATTTGTGTTTTGATCCATTGGTAGAGAAGCTTAAAGGAGCATAATTTGGGGCAAAAGAAGCAAATAAATAAAGTGAAAGGACTGGATTTGCAATTACACGAAAGATAGAGTCAAATCAAATCAAATAGGCACCACCGTAACATACGGTGACCACCGTATCAGTCATCGTGTCCTGAACATAATCCAGTTAACAAGCACCGTGCAACTTCATACCCGACGTATGATACACCGGAGGCCGAGTATGATACACCGGTTACTCAAAAAACTTCCGATTTCGGGGATTTTCAAGTTTATATAAACCAAATCAATCCCAATTCAGAGGAGAACTTCCCATACATAAAAATTGAAGATTCTAAGCTAGTTTTTTCTTGATTGTTTTCAGGAGTATGACTCGTGTCAAGTGAGACAATTGGTATGCTTTGATTAAGTTTTTGTTTTGAACATTGAATTATTGAATGAAAATATATGTTTTGGTTAATTTAAAAGGTTTTCTTATACATAAGTTGTTTGATTGATTATTGGTTTTCTGTTTCCTTACATCGTGAACTCATTAATACTAGTAAGCAATTTTATATAGGTAAATTAGTAACATTGTTAACGAACGAATCTTAAAAGTTTGTTCCTTTGATATCACTTTAATAAAAAGCTAAGGTTTTGAAGTATTATTTTTCACAAATCATAATGAAACATATCAATTGTTGATCTGGCGGAATTGGAAACCTGAAAATGATTGGTTTCTCATTATTTATTAAACTCATTCCAAAGTTTATTGCTTTTTGCACTTGTGTTATTTAATTCACCTAAAGTTCTAATTTTTAATTTTAAAGTTCGTGTCTTTAAGTCAATCGAGTCTTGTTTGTTAAACACTTTCCACTAATTTCCAGTGGACACAACCTTACTTACTCTTACGTAATAAAGGTAGCTCAACCTAATATATTAACTTTTCTTTGATCGAGTCTTGAAAACAGTTCAAAATGACACCGTTGCCTGGGAATCGGTGGGCTTAGTGTATAATTGATTTATTTTGTTTTTCTTAAATTCATTAAAAATAATAAAACCCAAAAAGATTTTTTTTGTATTTTTCATTTTAATTTTGTTTCCTTTGTTCAGAACTACACAAGGTGTTTAGTTTTTTCTTGTTTGCAGGTAACCACATTGCGTTAATGCATACAAGATTTTCAGGAAGGATCTCGTCATTGCAATTTGATTCTTAAATCGAGAAGACTGCATGGGAGAATCGTGTGTTTCACAAGGCATCAACTTCAAAGATTTCTCAACTTCGTGGTCAGACAAAATCTAAAGATGGTACATCGTCAGCAGTAGTTCATCGAATCCTAAGTAGACTTTCCGGAACACTGAAAAGTAACCCTTCAAGAATGATGAATAATCTGGAAAATCAAGGAGGTCTACAACCTAATCAACCATTAGGAATATTCCACCACCATTGTTCCCTCAACATGATGGCCATCCACCTCAACCACAATCATTACAACCTCAACCTCAACCAGTACAACCTCAACCTCAACCTCCGGGACCAATGCGTGTAAATCAAGGTGTGCAAAACAATCTTCCCCCGTGAACTTCCAACCAGTGCCAAATTTTTGGGTTCGTAATCCAAGTTTTCAGCATAACGGAGAAGGAAGTCATCCAAGTAATAAGGAACGGTTTTTAGTTGAAAAAAGCCATCACACTAACTATATGGAGTAATGGATTGAAGATCAAGTGGAGATGGAAGGACCAAACCAACAGGATTTTGAGAACTATGGGAACCAAGCAGGTGATCAAAACCGCCAACCAAATCAAGATTAAGGTGGTTATGCTCAACCACCTATTCTCAACAACATTTGTGGTTAACCATTTAATGGCATACCTGCCAATACGAGGACTCAACGTTATGTATTAGCACATGGCGTGGATAGTCACTTTTGTCACGCCATTGCCATCAATTCATCTCCTATAGTTCCACCAATGCAACGAGTAAGAGCTTTTGAAGTCCAACCATAATGTTTGTGAATACTTCCTTACTTCCATACACATCCAAGTTTGACGCATCATGTTGCACCATTGCTGGCAAGGTTTTTCACGGATGAAGTTAAATTGTTACTTTCCAATTTACACTTAAAGACAAGGCCAAACAATGGTTTTTATCATTGTCCTCTGCAAGTATTCACACATAGGTACAAATGCAACAACAATTCTTAGATGAATACTATACTTCTCAAAGAACAAGTGATGCAAGGCGAGCCATTCGAGGCTTTACACGACTATCGGGGAAACAATTTCATGAAGCTTTTTACCGATTCAAGGAGATGCTAAGAACTTGTCCATATCATGGGATAACTAAGTGGGAATTAATATCGGTTTTTTTATGATGGTCTGGCACCAAAAGATGCGATAGATGTGAACTCCATAAGTGCGGGAACATTCACCTTAAGTCACAAGGACAATGATTGGAACAATATTGAAGAGGATGAGTGTAATTTCTAAGAAGCGAGCACAATTAAGCGGAGGTCGAGAGGTGCGAATGTAAAGATGGTGACTAATCATGTGGCCATGGATAGAATTGTGGTTTTAGAACAAGAAATTACAAGCCTTAAAGTTGGAAAGAGTGGTGTGACACACATATCTAGTGAATAAAAAGTATGTGACATGTGTAGTGACATCGGCCATACCTCGGTTACATGTTACCTGAATTTAGGAAAAAATGAAGAAGTACATCAAGTACAAGGCCAAGGAAAAAGGAAGAGACACGACATGAACTCTAAGACATATCATCCTGGTCTTAGAAATCACCCAAATATTTGATATAGTAACTCTATTAACCAATTGAATCTTCCTTTTCAGATACCAAATCAAGGAAACAACCAATATCAAGGCCAACAACAAAGCTACAACCAAGGCGGCTACCAAATTAAGGAATAATTACAATCAAGGGAGTTACCAACAAGGAGGTCAATACCAACAAAGGAATCAACAATATTAACAAGGGACTTCTACAAGTAATGTTATTAACAATGCTATCTTAATAGCGATAGAGTTCAAGCAATTTATAGGGGTGCAAGAGGAAACTAACGAGGCCATTGCCAAGAAATTGGGACAATTGGCTTAATAATTGTCTGGAAGAGAAACCGGATAGCTTCTAAGTTATACAATGAAGAATCCTTAACATCATGCCTCCACTTGAAAGCAATTCCATGGGGCAAGTAAGTATATTAAGAAGTGGTAAGATCTATGATAACAAGGTTGCACCACCACCATCGCCATTAAAAGAGAGAGTGGTGGTACACCTTGGTGAAAATAGGGAATTGATAGTGATCGGAACTTGAAAGACCTAGAATAGTAAAGAAAGTAACTTTTCATTAGCCAACAAAGAAGGTAAAACCGAACACATCTACCTCTCAACATGTGAGGATGGAGAATAATACCATCCCTTATCCGTCAAAGAACCAAGGAACCCAATTTCTAAAAAAAGAGGGTCCCAATAAGATGACATTTGGGAAATTTTTAAACAACTAAAAATCAATCTCCCATTAATAGATCCTATTAAGCAAGTTTCGGCTTACGCCAAATACTTGATGGACTTATGCACCTAGAAACGACAACACAAGAAAACCAAAGCAAAATTTACTGATAATGTGAATGCTATTTTTATCGGGTGTACTTCCACCAAAACTTCATGATCCAGGGGCGCCTTTAGTTTAAATCCAAGTTGGTGACTTTAAATAAGTAAGGCCCTTCTTGATCTTGGAGCAAGCGTTAGTATTTTATTCAGAATTTTGTATGATCAATATGAGTCTGGACCATCATAAAAAGCAGACACCACCGTGGTGGTAGTTGATTTATCCCTTAAACTTCCGCATGGAATAGCATCCGATATGATTGTAAAGGTGGAAGATTTCTATTACCTGGTTGATTTTCTTGTATTAGACTATGCAAACGTTACAAATGACAAGCAACCTAATGTTATTTTGGGGAGACCATTTTTGAAAACCATAAAATACTTAATCAATTGGTAATAGACGACTTAGGTTAAATGTATTTTCCCATGCCCCTAATGCTCTGTTCAATGATGATTTTTTTATGATGGACATTATTGAAAGGTGTGAATTTCATGAAAATGAGGATAACACCACTGAGCCATGTGTTTTGTGTGACAGGGATGAAATAAAAGTAAGCATTGAACCCAAAGAGCAAGAGCATAAAGATGAAATCATGGTTGTCAAGGAAGGTAAACCAAAATGGACTCATCATGTTGAAAGCTTGCCACACCACATTGACAATCACTTGAAGCCATCACTAGAATCTCCATCGTAAGTGGAATTCAAGAAATTATCAAAACATCTGAAATATGCTTTTGTTGGTGACAATAAAACGCTTCCGGTAATTATTGCATCTAATTTAACCAAGCAGGAAGAGGCGGCATTAATGAAGGTCTTGGTTACCCATAAAACAGCCATTGAATGAACCATTGCAGACTTAAAAGGGATAAGCCCATCAATTGTCATATACAAGATTATCACAGAAGAAGGAGCAAAACCAGCCCAGGATGAGCAAAGAAGATTGAATCCAAATATGAGAGAGGTTATTAAAAAAAAGGTGTTGAAGTGGCTTGATGCAAGAATCATTTACCCGATTTCGGATAGCACGTGGGTAAGTCCAACATAAATGATCCCAAAGAAAGCTGACATTCAAATCATGAAGGATGATCAAGGTAAAGAGATAGCCACTCGGCCGGTAACCGGGTGGCGTATTTTTATTGATTACAGAAAATTTTGAATGCAGCAACTTCTAAAGATCATTTTCCATTACCATCCGTTGATCAAATAGTAGAAAAGCCCTCAGGTCAGAAAATTTATTGCTTTTAAGATGGATATTCCGGTTATAGCCAAATTTCTATTCATATAGATGATCAACAAAATACAACGTTTACTTGTTCATATGGCACAATCATATTTAGGCGAATTCCATTCGGATTATGTAACGCCCCGACCACCTTTCAAAGGTGTATGATGAGTATCTTTTCAGACATGGTCCGGGAGTCTTTATAAATTTTCATGGATGACTTTTCAATCTTTGGCACATCATTTGACTCATGTTTAGATTAATTAACAAAATTTTTGAAAAGATATGTTGAAACTAATTTGGTTTTAAGTTGAGAAAAGAGTCATTTTATGTTTCAAGAAGTGATAGTGTGGGGCATGTGATTTCAAGTAAGGGAATTGAGATAGATCATGGAAAAATACAAGTTAGTTCCACCTTACCTCCACCCATAAACATAAAAGGTGTGCGGTCTTTTCTAGGATATGTTGATTTTTGTAGAAGGTTCATTACGAGTTTTAATGTAATAACTAAACCACTTTGCAATCTCTACATAAAGATATTCCTTTTGTTTTTGATGATAATTGTTTAAAAAAAGCTTTAAAGGTCTTAAAAGAATAGCTAATTGATGCCTTATTTTTACAATCACCAAATTGGACTTTACCTAATTAAAATCATGTGTAACGCAAGTGATTATACAGTTGGGGCGGTCTTGGGACAACAAGTAGATAAGAAACTCGTCTATATAGTTAAATTATACAACTACTAAAAAAGAGTTACTCGCAGTGGTATATGCCTTAGATAAATTTCGGTCTTATATTTGGGGAAGTGAAGTTATTCTTTATTCTAACCATAGTGGAGTGAGATATCTGAAGGAAAATAAGGATGCTAAATGAAGATTATTCCGATGGATTCTTCTTTAAAAAAATTTGATTTAGAAATTCATGACAAGAAAGGAAGCGATAATGTGTATCCAACCATCTATCATGTGGAGTGCACCATAACAATGGTCCAAGTGAAGAAAATAAAGAAACATTCCTAGATGAACATTTGTTATCGATTTCAACTACACAATGGAATGCTAACTTTTCTAATTACTTAGCTGAAGGAACACTTCCAGAGCATTAGACAAAATAGAAGAGGCAACAGTTCATGGCACAAGCAAAACATTACGTTTGGGATGAACCAGATCTATTCAAAGTGGGAGCAGATCAGATTATCAGGTGATGTGTCCGTTGAAAAGATTTAATCTGTATTGGTACACCTATATGCATCTGCACGTGGTGGTCAATTTAGTGGCCAGAAAACCGGACATAAATGTTTGTCTTGTGGACTTTATTGGCCGACCTTATTTAAGGATGTGTTTTGGGTTTTCCAAAATTTGTATAAATTGCCAAAAGATGGGTAGTATCTCAAAACGGAATAAGATGCCCATGCAACTGATTTTTGTGGTAGATATTTTTGATGTTTGGGGAATCAATTTCATGGGCTCATTCCCCAATTCATTTAGTAATTTATACATATGGTGGCAGTTGACTATGTTTCTAAATGGGTAGAAGCAATTGCCACCAAAACTAATGATCATATCGTGGTTTGTAAATTTGTTGATTCCAACATTTTCTCACATCTTGGACTTCCTCCCATGATTATAAGTGATGGGGTATCATATTCAAAATTTTCAAATTTAGCAAATTACTTAAATGGTATGGCATAGACCACTGGATTGCCACACCTTATCAGTTGAGGTGTCTAATAGGCAAATTAAATTTTCTTTACAAAATCATGTTTAAGCTAACCACAAGGATTGGTCCAGAAAGTTGGATGATACCTTCTGGGCGTATCGTACAACTTACAAAATCCCTATTAGCACCACACCTTATCGGTTGGTTTATGGAAAATGATGTCACTTACCTGTTGAATTAGCTCATCGTGCCTTATGGGCTGTTAAAAATGTTGCGGATATGGAACGGAAACTCAAGTTTTGTGAATTGGAGGAATTGCTTTACAAAGAATATGGTTGTACCTCCGCGTATAAAGAAAAGATGAAAGTAGTGCATGATGCAAAAATATGAAAAAAGAAATTTGAAGAAGGGTTGAAGATATGGTTATATAATTCAAGGTTAAAGCTTTTTCCTAGGAAACTTAAAATCAAATGGATGGAACCATATCTCATCACGCGTGTGGGTAACTATGGTGATGTGGAAATTGAGGATTTCGAAGATCACTTGCGCCAGGTGATGAATGGTCATCGCTTGAAACCATATTTGGAAGCCAATAATGTCAATATACTATCAAACATATCCTAGAGTTTTTCACTAAGCAACTTGGAGACTCATTTTGCACAATATCCGTGTCAGGTAACAAGTTCAGCTGAAGACTTTAAACTTAGCGCTAACGGGAGGCAACTCGTAAACTTTGTGGGTGTGTTCACTAGAAACCCTCACGAGACTACAACTCATCCACTTGGGTCTATCGAGGGGTTTAAAGGCTTGTTTCATACGCAAAATGCAACCATGATTCATACGAAAGTGAGTTTTATTTCTTTTATTAGTCTGTGTTTCTTTGTTTTGTCTTGTTTTGTTTTGTTTTGATAGTTCAATCACTAGATGCAACCATTCAAGTATGGGGAGGCACAAATTAGTTGATGATGACTTTGACTAATGATTATGATCAGGTCCATGTACTCCTTCCTTATCTTGTATGTTTTGTGTTCAATTATTATTTGTTTTATTTTTGTCATAGTAATTGTTTCTACCTAGTTCATAGAATTTTATTCTATCGGTATGGTTGAATCATAACCGAGAACCTCATTCTCACGATGTTTATTTTTATTTTAAAAACTATACATTAGGGACAATGTATCCTAAGTGTGAGTATGAGTGAAGTAAATAAGAACGCATTGAGCAATTGAAGAAAAAAGTGCCAAATATGATAAATTGAAATTTTTTAAAACTTTTGAGAAAAATATGTCCCAAGTAAGCTTAAAAATATGTAAAGATTGAATCTTTAAATACAAATCTTTAACTATTACCTACTAAAACCTAGTTGTTGGTTCTTGGTCATGGTTAGATTCATTGTGATGTTTAATTACGAAAAAAACTATAAACTTTAGATTTATCTAAACAAAGATAATAAGCTAAAAGGTACACCTTTTATGCATTGATTACATTAAGTTTCTAAAGTTAAAAGAATAATTCATATGGAATATTTCAAGCAAGAAACCAAATTGTACATAAAGATGATATATGCATTAGGATCTAGCCTTATGAATTAAAAAATACATTTTTATTTCTAATTTTAGATCATACCCAATATCTACAAACCAAAAGAAAGTCAAGTTGGTACTCAATGATATATATGATGAAAAGAAGTGAAATATGAAACCTGTTATTGTTCTATTTTGTTTTTGATGAAATCCAAATTGAATAGCCGATAATGACGTTTTTAAATTATATGAAATATAGGCTGAAAAGTGTCATATCGTTCGAAAAGCAAGAAATCGAAAGAGGACCAATGTTAGTGTGGCCCATAAAAGTAAAAGAAAATCATAAAGATGGGTCAATGTTAGCCTCACTTGCAAAACGCATCGATATTTATAATAAACCTTCAAAAAAATAACCTTACCCAATTTTTGGATTTCATCACTTATTTAACCATTTATATCCTTAAAATCATACCCTAACCTAAGCCTAATAAAAAACCCACAAAATGTCCTTTTTATTTTTATGTTGTTTAGGTGGATTGCGAGAAAAATATGACTATATATGGGCAAAATGTGAACATGTATTAGGCTCGATTAGGTGAATTTTAGATTTAAAGTGAGATGATTTTGTATGAAAGAACAAAATCAAAAAATATGTTTAAAAAAGTATGTAAATATAGGTATAACATTGAACCGGAACTAAGAATTAGTGAGGGATTGGTGACTGTATTTGTGACAAAAGGATTCAAAATACTTAAAGGCTTTGTTTTAGGACAAGCAAAGAATAAGTGTGGGGATGTGATCACGTATCGATATTCTTAGGTTTATTATACTTGTATACGTGATTTTAGATCATGATTATAGTGAAACAATATGACTTTGTATGTGTTTTGATCCATAGGTGGAAAAGCTTAAAGAAGCATAATTTGGGGCAAAAGAAGTAAAGTAATAAAATGGAAGGACTGAATGTGAAATTACACAAAAGATAGAATTAATCAAGTCAATCAGGGAACACCGTATCAGTCACTGTATCCGCCACCGTATCATACGGTGACCATCGTATCAGTTACCCTATCCACCAACGTATCATACACTGACCACTGTATCAGTCACCGTATCCTGAATAGAATCCAGTGAACAAGCACCGTACAACTTCATACCCAACGTATGATATGTTGGTGGCGGAGTATGATACACCGGTGACTCAACAAACTTCCGGATTTTAGGATTTTCAAGTTTATTTAAACAAAATCAATTCCAATTCAGATGAGAACTTCCCATACATGATAACTGAAGATTCTAAGCTAATTTTTGTTGATTTCAAGCCTTCCCATTCATCCCAAATCATACAATCATCATCAAAACAAGATTGAAGATTCATTGAATACCATGAGTGGCTAGTTCTTTCTTGATTGCTTTCGGGAGTACGATTCGTGTTAAGTGAGACAATTGGTGTACTTTTATTTGGTTTTTGTATTGACATTGAATTATTGAATGAAATATCATGTTTTGGTTAATTTAAAATGTTTATTTATAAATAAAGTTGTTTGTTTTATTATCAATTTTTGGTTTCTTGCATCTTGAACTCACTAGACTACTAAGCAATTTGCTATAGGTAAATTGATAATATTATGACAAACGACTATTAAAAGCTTATTCTTTTGTTATAACTTTAATCAAAAGCTAAGATCTTGAAGTATTGTTTTTCACAAATCCTAATGAAAGAAAGTGATTGTTTTCTCATTATTTATTAAACTCATTCCAAAGTTTATTCCTTTTTACACTTGTATTATTTAATTGACCTCAAGTTTTAATTTTTAATTTTAAAGTTCATGTCTTTAAGTCAATCAAGTCTTGTTCGTTAAACACTTTTCACAAATTCCCTGTGTAGACAACCTTACGCAATAAAGGTAGTTAAGACCGATATAATAACTTGTTTTTTATTGAGTCTTTACAACCAGATCATGTATATATAAAATTTATTTAACAAAACTGGTGTTTAAGAAAGTGTTTCTTTTTCTCACTGTAATACTGTTGGTTAAATTTATTTTACTTTAAAATAATATTATTTAAAAAAATTCAACTATAAAGGTTAATTAATAACATTATAAAACCATTTTTCATATGTTGTAGTTAACAACAGAAAGTATCTAAAACTTATTTTTGTGTTTTTATAGTTCACTCAGACTTAAAGGTTAATTAAAAATATGTATTTTTTAAAATTGTTTCTAAGTAGCTTAAAAGTTGTAATAAGAAAAGCTATTTTTAATAAGAAATGCATTTTTAATAAAGTTTTATATAAATATCATGACAAAACAAAGAAAAAGTTAATGGTTTAGTTTATTATTTTACGAGCTATAAATGAAATCCTAAATTATTGAGTGCATGTATGTTGCTAATATACTTTCAACATTAATTACGGGAGAAGCCCGTAACGTCATCTCGTGAGCCACTCAATCATCGCACATAAAACATATATTTACATTTAACTTAAATGAACACCGCAGCGGAAACATTCAAAAATGACATTTCATTTCATTATAAAAACTTTTGCAAAATAATACATCGTTATCACATTACAAAATACTTGTTGTATTACATCACAAAAGCATTATGAAAATGGATGCCATCCAAAATAAGCTGAGTAGCCGTCCCGTGCCATCCTCAGCAACCTCACCTACCAACTGGAAACACATAAAAGTCAGCGTTGTTGAGTGAGTTCTAGTTTTATAATATAAAACATACTTTATCTTTCGCTAAAACCGTTCATTACTTTCTTTCAAATCATAACAAGCTTTAGTACGTGATCACACATCGTACGTACACATAGATAATATTTATTATCTTCATCATCGTTCATTTCGTACATTTCGCACGTTTCGAACATTTCGTACTTATCGCACTTTTCGTACATTTATTATCTTTCACTTCTATCTAGGTCCTGTCATGTACTTAACCCCCCTCTAGAGCACCAAGCAATTTCATCTAGGGTTAAGTGACAAGGACCCCATATCGCACGTATGGAGTGGTCACTAGGACAGACTCCCCCTGTGTGTGTGAACTCTTATGGGTTTGCCAAGATCGCACGTTGTATAACACACAGTAATTAGGAAATCGCACGTGTTGGAGCAGTCACCGAGACTGAACTCTTACTGTGTGTATGAACCCTTATGAGTTAGCCAAAATCGCACGCTGTAAATACACACACAGTTGAGCTAACAACTCTCAATGAGTTGTGAACCTCCTTCCATTTGCTTGCAAGCCTTTCATACTTTCACTCGTTCGTTAATGCATGCATTCATTATTTCGTTCCTCTTTTCATTATCTTCCGCTTCACGTTACATAATACTTTTCATTTCATTCATCAACATTCAATGTTAAGCCATGGAAAATAATCATACATGATAGGAACATAAACATAAACATACAACATCACTATACAGGGCATCATCATACATACATAACATACACCATACATACCATCATGCATAAGCATCAATCATACATCGCACATGCCCAACATATCATCTATGACCTCAAAAGTCAACTTACGTAAACCCCCGGGAATCTTCCAAGTCGAAGCCTACATTTACCCTTTCCTCTCGAGAATCAGATAATAAACTAAGTTCTTTCGGGTGCATGAGCCCTATTTTGGGCGTATGAACACCCCTCAGTCGCATGGCCTCCCAGGCGACTGAACACTTAGGCGAATGGACATCAGGCGAATGAACCCTATGCGGATGGACCTATGCGGATGAATACTATGGGCGAATGGACACCTATGCGTATGGGCTCTCAGTCGCATAGCTTCCATGCGTATGGCCTTCAGTCGCATGACTTCAGGCGCATGTGCTTCAGTCGTATAACTTTTATGCATATAAACCTTAGTCGCATGGCCTCCAGGCGCATGGACCTGAGTCGTATAACCTTCAATCGCATACCTTACAGGCTCATGAACTTCAGTCGTATGACTTCCATGCGTATGAACCTCAGTCTCATGGCATCCATGCGCATGGACCTCAGCTCTTCTTCAGTCTCCCCTGTTATTCCTCGAACAAATGTGGGTAATGCTGTCTCGTCTCTTCTTCAGTCTCCCATGTAGACTCAGATCCCTTTCTATGCTTCCATTGTATGCGCACAAGTGGGACCACTTTATTCCTCAATCTCTTCTCTTTACGGTCGATGATTGCCACTGGTTGCTCCACATAATTGAGCCGTTCGTCTACCTCGATATCTTCCAGTGGGACAACCATATCTTCGTCTGCTAAACATTTTCTCAGATGAGATACATGGAATGTCGGGTGAATTCCACTTAACTCCTTTGGTAATTCTAGTCTATAGGCCACCTCCCCTACTCGAGAAATGATTCGGAAAGGCCCTATGTACCTTGGGCTCAACTTGCCCCGCTTTCTAAACTGAATGATACCCTTCCAAGGTGAGACTTTCAACATAACTCTATTCCCTACCTGGAACTCAATCGGTCGACGTCGTTTATCAGCATACGACTTCTGTCTATCCTTGGCTGCTTTCATAAAGGCTTTAATCCTTTCAAGCTTCTCAATCGTAGCCTCAATTACCTCGACGCTCCCTAACTCTTTCTGACCAATATCACCGCAACACACGGGTGTTCTGCATCTCCTACTGTATAGCATCTCATAAGGAGGCATACCAATGCTGGCATGATAACTGTTGTTATATGAGAACTCCGCTAACGGTAATTGGTCATCCCAACTTCCTCCAAAATCAATAACACATGCCCGAAGCATATCCTCCAATGTCTGAATGGTCCTTTCTAACTGACCATCGATCTGGGGATGATAAGCCGTGCTAATGTGTAACCTCGTCCCCATAGAATCGTGGAATTTCTTCCAAAATTTAGATGTAAACCGGATGTCACGATCAGACACAATAGACACCGGCACACCATAACGAGTTACAATCTCCTTAATGAAAAGATCCGCCAACCTCTCGAATGAATATGTCTAGCAGATCGGTAGGAAGTGAGCACTCTTTTTCAGACGATCAACAATCACCCATATAGCATCATACCCTCACGCGGTACGCGGCAGCTTCGTAATAAAATCCATGGTGATATGTTCCCACTTCCACCCCGGTATATCCAAACGTTGGATCTTCCTGTATGCCTTTTGGTGCTCGGCCTTCACTTGTAGGCAAGTAAGGCATTTACTCACATACTCCACCACATTACGCTTCATACCCGGCCACCAATAATCTTTCTTCATGTCTTGATACATCTTTGTAGCACCGGGGTAAATAGAGTACCGAGTCTTGTGAGATTCGTCTATGATCTTCACCCGTAGATCCCAAAAACGAGGAATCCACATCCGCCCGAATCGGGTTTTAACACCGAGTGTGTTTTCACCCATTCTGCAACCAGACCTCTCATTATTTCAGAGTTAAGGTGATCTTCTTTCAATGCCTCATCTTGAAACTCCTTAACTCGCTTCATCACATCCGAAGTCATAATCAACTGATAGGCTTTCACCCGAATCGGCTCAGGTCTCTCCTTTTGGCTAAGGGCATCCGCCACCACGTTGGCTTTGCCCGGATGGTAATGAATCTCGCAATCATAGTCCTTTATGAGCTCCAACCATCTCCTTTGCCTCATGTTCAAGTCCTTCTGCTCGAAGAAATACTTCAAGCTCTTGTGGTCAGTGAATATGGTGCACTTCGTCCCATACAGGTAGTGCCTCCAAATCTTTAACGCAAAGACCACGGCTGCTAGCTCCAAGTCATGAGTAGGATAGTTAACCTCATGAACTTTCAACTGTCGGGATGCATAGGCTATAACCTTTCCTCTCTGCATTAACACATACCCCAACCCCGAGTAGGAAACATCTGAATAAACCACGAGATCTTCACTTCCATCGGGTAACAACAAAACATGAGCTTGAGTTAGCCTCGCCTTTAACTCCTCAAATGCCTTCTCTTGAGCTTGACTTCACACAAATTTCACATTTTTACGGGTCAACTTAGTCAACGGAGAAGCTATCTTGGAGAAGTCTTCGATGAATCTTCGGTAATAACTCGCCAAACCCGAGAAACTACGAATCTCAAATAGCGTCTTCGGAGACTTCCATTGAATCACCGCCTCCACCTCTGCCGGGTCCACCATAATACCTTCAGGATATACCACGTGACCCAAGATTTGAACTTCACATAGCCAGAATGCACACTTGGAGAACTTAGCATACAACTTCTCCCTTCTCAACGCTTCCAATACCTCTCGAATGTGACCGGCATGCTCATTCTCGCTCCTCGAATAGATCAGGATATCATCAATAAACACGATCACTGATTTATCCAACATCGTCCTACACACTCGATTCATCAAGTCCATAAAAGCAGTTGGCGTCTTGGTCAAACCAAATGACATAACCAGAAACTCATAGTGACCATAACGCGTGCGAAAAGCTGTTTTAGGAATATCCTGCTCTTTCACCTTCAGCTGATGGTAGCAAGATCGAAGATTTATCCTTAAGAACCAACTGGCACCTTGAAGCTGATCAAACAAATCATCAATTCTCAGTAACAGGTATCGATTCTTCACTGTCAACTTATTCAACTCATGGTAGTCGATACACATCCTCATGCTACCGTCTTTCTTCTTCATGAATAAGACCGGAGCACCCCAAGGAGAGATACTTGGTCTAATGAACCCCTTATCAAGCAGCTCTTGTAATTGCTCCATCAACTCCTTCATCTTCGTCGGAGCCAACCGATACGGTGCCTTGGCAACAGGTTGGGCACCTGGTATCAAATCAATCTGAAACTCGATCTCACGGTCAGGTGGCACTCTTGGTAAGTCTTCGGGAAATACATCTGGAAAGTCACACACAACCGGTACATCAGATAGTTGTGGTGTTGGCGTATCCACATCCTTTACATAGGCCAAGTAGGCACTACATCCACGCCTCATACACTTTCCCGCCACCGCCATTGAAATCACTTTCGGAATCGTAGTGACCCGATCACCATAAACCGTCACTGAGCTCCCGTCAGGCGCTGTTAACCGAATCATCTTCTTGCGACACACAATGTTCGCTTCGTAGTCCGCTAACCAATCCATCCCAAGAACTACATCGAACCCACCTAAGGTCATCACGAATGGTCTAACAGGAAACTTGTGACCTTCTAATTCCACATCACAACCTTCTATCATCTCAGAAATCCTGATAGACTTACCTATAGTAGTTTCTACATCAAAGGGCGCATCAACACTCCTACTACTAACATGCATTTTAGCACAGAAAGCAGAAAAATAAAACTTTTACTGGTACCAGAATCAAACAACATTGAGACTAAAGTTTGGTTTACTAGAAATGTACCTGACACAACATCAGGGTCCGTCCTAGCCTCCTCCTGCGTCATCGTAAACGCTCTGGCGCTCGCCCTCTATCCTTCTCCTCCAGTCTTCTTCACCCCCGAACCCTCAGCCCTCGGCTTCTTACAGTCTCTACTCATGTGACCACTTTCCCCACAGTTGTAGCCCCTTACAACCCCTCAATCTCTAGTGTTGATACATGTATGTCCCTAGATCATGATTTGTAATGTAATAGATCTTGTTTGTCTGATTATGATGTAATAGGTAATGATTAATGAAATGATATGGATTGTTTGTGATTTGTAATGTCTAATATTTCATTAATGAGTCGATATTGAATTGGTTAATTGGGTTTGTGATTGTTTGAATGGTTACACATCAAGTTATATTAATTAAAACATTCAAACTTAACTTAATGAAGTTCTCATGCGAATGGACCATACGCATGAATAACTTCATACCATTGACTCAGTTGCACGACTGAACCAGGAGACTGGATCAGTCGTATGATTGACACATAAGATTGGCTCAGTCGTATGACTGAACACTCAATCGTGCAGATGAATCAACCGCATGGTTCAATCGCACGACTGAACCATACTTATGGTCCAGTCGCACGAATGAACAACACTAACCTATAAATAGACCCAATTCGTGGAAAAACGTAAGCATTCATACCATTACGACTCCAGACGTACCCTAGCTGTCCAGAAGCCTCCCAAATCGTTCTCCAAGTTCACAGAACACATTAGATCGATTCCTAATCGACTTCTAACGTTAGATTCAATTCTTGATTGATTCTTCGTGTGTTCTCACTGATTGGATCGCCAATCAAATAGGATTCCGCACTATTTGATCTGGTTTACACGCTAATCACTAGATATTTCGTTCAAATACCAGGTCCTAACAAGTGGTATCAGAGCTTTGGCTCTTGATTACGTGTGATTCAATCAAGATTGCATAAAAGTTTATGTTTTTGCACTAAAAACACAATCTTTGGTGTCAAAAGTGATCTTGGACGTTCCCTGCTCATCAAAGTTTGGTTTCTACGGACTTAGGCAATTAGACCTTGCGAAAATTCGAAGTTTTACGGCTGAAACACGTCAAACCTAGAAAATTTCGCAAAACAGCAGCTTTAGTCGCACGAGTGACCCATTCGCACGACTGGACTCCATTCGCATTGCCCATTCGCACGATTGGACCTAGTCGCACCTTCATTCGTCGGATTGAACCGTTCGTTCGCATAGCCCATACGCATCAGATTCATTCGCACGACTGAACCAATCGCTCAGTTCAGCCGCACGATTTAACCAGTCGCAGAGTTCATACGCACGACTAGACCATTCGCATCCTTCAGTCGCACCAGTGATAGTTTGTTTGATTAGACTTAAAGTTATTCGCCATGGAAGATCAATTGTCAGCCTTTACTGCTGGGAAGGACTCTAGGATACAGAACCTGCTGTTTGCTGAGAGTGAGGTGGGTCATCATAATAAACCACCAAAGCTCTTGACGTTAGATGAGTTTCCCCACTGGAAACAACGTTTTGAGATCTACCTCAATGGAGTGGATCCGAATCTGTGGGAAGCCATCGAGATTGGATATAGTACACCGGTGGGAGCTGATGGAGTTAAGCTAACGTTAGGAGGGATGACGGACGCGCAGAAAGTTAAATACAATGCAGAGAAAAGAGTTTATGCACTGATTACACAGTCTATCCCCAAAGACATCTTCCACCAGTACTCAGAGAATAAGCAGTCCAAGAAACTGTGGGATGAGCTAGAGAAGAGGTACGACGGGAATGCTTCGTTGAAGGCAATCAAGGCCAAGGAGTTAAAGAAGGAATTCGATAACTTCTCATCGATTGGTAACGAGAGTTTAGACGACGTCATAGATAGATTCTACCATTTGATGAGCGAACTGCATACACATGGGGTGGAAACTACCATGGAAGAGAAAGTTAGTAACTTTGCAGACGGATTGCCTGAAAAGTGGGCTTCATTCGTGTCTAACCTGAGACAGAATGGAATGCTGGCAAAGCTGGATATTAATGACTTCATTCTTAAGTTGCGAGAAAAGCACTTAGGATGAAGTACAGAGCTCAGAAGTCTTCGTATACTAAAATCCAGCTTTGTACAATGCCACGCCGCAAGCTAAGACATCTGGAGCACCTCTCCAGACTGCATTTGTGTCTAGCTCATCGAGTCCTTCACATGCTTCTTCTTCAAGATCAGACACGTCAGGGTCTTCTTGTACCCACTATATTGGATCTGAAGCAAGTGCTACTAAACTGAAGACCGAGAACCTCGGTAATGTGAATGTGGAAGTAGCTCGAGAGCATATGGATCTTTTGGCAGCAGTGGTTCATTCATATGATGGACTTGTTGCCGGGAAGATAGGAAACTGCCATCTGGTAGACGAGGACTACGAGCAGGTGGACGAAATAGAGCTTGAGAGGATGGATATAATGTGGGCTTTAGCTAGTGCTGTCCGGAGGGCGAAAAGTTTGTTAAAAAGACCGGACAGAACTTGGTAGCTACTAAGGATACCACATTTGGCTTTGACAAGAGCAAAGTGACCTGCTTCAACTGTGGAGAGAAGGGGCACTTCAAGAGAGAATGTGTCAAGCCAAAGAAGACGGGTAACGGGAACCCATTCTCGTCCTTCACTCGCCAAGACAAGCAAGCTTCCAGTTCTACTTCATCAAGCAAGGATCCAAAAGCCTTGACTGCTCATGATGATGAAGGACATGATTGGAGCTTTAGGTTTGTCTCACCAGGGGAATCAAACATTGCAAGTGTAGAAGATATTGATGATGATTCTGCGAGTGAAGGTGATCTAGCAGTTGAGATAGCGATGTCACACAGCGAAGAAGCAACTGCAACCGAGGTCAGTTACAAGCCTAAAGAGGTGACTACCACGTTAGAGACAGAAAAGACAGAATCACCAGAACCGAGACATCTGATGCTGCGTTGATGGCTAACTCTTCTGAATCAACTCAGGTAAGTACTACTGACCAAATGTTTGATAATCATGCTTGTTCTGATTGTGATACTTTTAGGAATAGCATAGATGAAAAATTTGCTAGGTTATTAGATCATAATGATAACTTAGTAAAAGACTTGCAACTGTGCACTGAGGCTAATAGAGTATTAAAACAAAATGAGCATAGTTATAAAGAAAAGATAGACCTATTGACTAAACACTTAGGGAAACCGAAGTAGTTGCATTTAACCAAGCTAATGACATTAGGTACTATCTAAACTCCCTAGAAGACACTAAGAAGCAAAAGGCAGTTCTAGAAGTAGAAGTAAACTCATTAAAACAGAAACTGCATAGTTGGACTAGTTCTTCACACATAGTTCAACACTTAGTGAGAGAAAGGAATAACGGGGAGGGATTGGGTTACAAAGTGGTTCCCCCACCACCTGAGACCTTGATGAACACTAAGACTAGACCACTAAATAATAACCCCATCAAGGATCACGTGGTGTCTACTCCTCTTGTTAGTGATCCAGATACCTCATGTTCATCTATTGAATCTGGAAACAAGCAAAAGGGGCCACTTCAAAGGCAAAGGGTAAATTGCCTTGTGTTAATCTGGAAAAGGAATTTGAAAAGGTTAACTTAAAGTCAGGGTCAAACAGAGTCAAATCAGAACCTAAAAAGACTTCTAATGTTAATTTTTCACATGCTTCAAGTCAAAAACCAGTTAACGAAAAAGAAAAAGATGTTAAACAGGTTAAAACAGTTAACTTTGTTAAACCAGAGAAAACATCAAAAGAACCAGAGTCAAAACCTAAAGTGAGTGATGTTACTAGAGTGTCACACACTTCTCCACAAAGAAAGTTTAATCATAAAGTTGATAGCAGGTTGTGCTACAACTGTGGAGAATGTGGACACATTGCTTCCTATTGTCCTTTCTATCAGACACCTAGGAAGAAGATTGAACTTCAGGATTTAAAGCCTAGGTCTTCTAAGAGGAGTTCTCTGACTCCACCTAGAAGAACTAGTGAACCTAAAGTTCAACCTGTAAGCCAGTCGACTGTTTATCATAAACAGGCCTTGCACAAATCTGGCTTATGGAAAGAGAAGTCATCCTGCGTGTCTGATACTGATGACAAGAAGGAACCTGAGCTACCCTCACCCTCTAAGGGTCAATGGGTGGAATTTATGATGTGTGATGCCTCTGGGAAACCCAAGCCAGTAAAGGCTTGGGTTCCTAACCTAAACTAATTCTTTACTTTGTATGTGCAGGGTGTTCGATACAGTGCTGAAACTAACACGTGGATTGTAGACAGCGGAGCATCCAGGCACATGACAGGAAATAGGGCCCTTTTATCAAACGTCAAGCAAATAAAAGGAGGGCATGTTTCATTTGCTGGAAACAAGGGAGGCTATATCACAGCTCAGGGAGAAGTGGGGAATCAGAAAGTTAAGTTTGATAAGGTGAACTATGTTCAACAACTTCAAAATAACTTACTTTCTGTTTCCCAAATCTGTGATAAAGGATTTAAGGTCATCTTCGACAACAAGAAGTGTTACGTGCTGAAGAAAGACTACGTGATCCCAGAGGACCAAGTTCTGATGACTGCTTCAAGATATAAAGACCTTTATGTCTTGGATCTGTCAACAGCTGCTACAACGGATCATGAGGTTCAGTGCTTTCTATCTAAAGCTACTGAGAAGGATTCCATCTCCTGGCATAGGAGAATGGGACACATTAGTCAAAGGAAGATGAATCACTTGATTCAGAAGGATCTGGTGAGAGGAGTGAATGTCAAGAACTTCCAGCTTCCTGACTTTTGTGTAGCTTGCAAGAAAGGCAAACAGACGAAGAAGTCTCATAAGGAAAAGAAAGTTCATTCAATAGAACTTCCTCTTGAACTTCTTCACATGGATCTGTTTGGTCCAGTCAGTACAAAGAGCATTGCAGGCGACTTGTACTGTTTTGTGGTCACTGATGACTACTCAAGGTTCACTTGGGTAATGTTTCTGAAATCCAAATCAGAAACATTTGAGTCATTCAAGGAGTTAGTAACCACACTGGAATCTCTCTACAAGCTGAAGGTTAGACAAGTACGCTCAGACAACGGGACGGAATTCAAGAACCAGTGGATGGAGGCATACTGCAAGGAAAAGGGAATTGTGCATCAATTCACTTCTGCCTACACGCCTCAGATGAATGGCGTTGCTGAGAGAAAGAACAGAAGCTTGATAGAGACAGCACGGACTATGCTGGCAGACTCGAAACTGCCTATCCAATTCTGGAATGAGGCAGTGGCGAATGCATGTTATACACTGAATCGAGTCCTGATAGTCAAGCGCCACGGAAAAAATGTTACGAGCTACTACAAAGACGCAAACCGAATTTGGAGTATCTTGAACCTTTTGGCGCGCCGTGCACACTTCTGAAGAAGACACAAGAAGGCAAATTCAGCGAGAAGGCGGATGAAGGAATCTTTCTAGGATACAACATACCGAACAACGAGTTTACAACAACTCAACGGGTCTTGTAGAAGTGTGGTGTAATGTTGACGTTCAGAGATATACCACACCACCTACTGGCAAAGGACCCGCCTACTTCTTCGACTATGATGGATTCTTCAAGTCCTTCAACATCCTCTCTCTCCCTCGGATGATGAGTTAGCTACTAGGATGATGTATGATATCTTGAATACACCATCTAGCTCACAGGGAGAATCATCTACTCAGTCAGGGGGAGTAGTCGATGACAGTGACTCCTCCTCTGAAGATGAAGCTGAAGAAATGACCAGAACAGTCAGGAGGAACAGGTTCCAGTTCCTGAAAGTCCACAAGCATCTACCAGTGATGCACCTTCGACTTCGGAACCTCAAACTCCAACTACCTCAGATGCAGAACCAAATGTTCATAATCTTGGCTCTGAGGTAGCTGTTCCTACTACTCCAGGATCACGACTAAACGTCTATCATCCCCTAGACAATGTCATTGGGGATGTCAGATCAGGAGTACAAACCCGAAATCAGCTTTATTCAGCTGATTACGCCTCGGTTATGGAGAAGGGTTACATTCATGATGGTGCTTATCGGTGTTTTGTCTCGCAGTTTGAGCCAAAATATGTCAGTGATGCACTAAATGATGAGGCGTGGGTGAGTGCCATGCAAGAAGAACTTCTTCAGTTCAAGAAGTTAGGTGTATGGACTCTGGTTGATAGACCTAAAGGTGCTAAAGTCATTGGCACCAAATGGGTCCTGAAATGCAAGAAGGATGACCAAGGGGTCATTATCAGGAACAAAGCTCGATTGGTGGTTCAGGGTTTTCGCCAAGTCGAGGGGATTGACTACAATGAGGTGTTTGCACCCGTGGCAAGGATGGAAGCCATTCGTATCTTCCTTGCCTATGCATCGTACATGAAGATTAAAGTCTACCAATTAGATGTGAAGAGTGCATTCCTTCATGGGGAAATCATAGAAACAGTCTATGTCAGTCAACCCGAGGGATTTGAAGATCCTTATCATCGGGATAGAGTTTACAAGCTCGACAAGGCTTTATACGGGCTTCATCAAGCTCCAAGAGCTTGGTATGAGAAACTCTCGACTCATCTTGTGAAACACGGCTTTCGCAGGGGAGTCATTGACTGCACGCTGTTTATTAAGGAAAAAGATGGCGACCTACTGCTCGTACAGATCTATGTTGATGACATAATCTTCGGTTCAAAGAACGAAGAGTTATGCAAAATTTGAAGCAGTTATGAAGAAAGAGTTTGAGATGAGTGCTATGGGGGAGATGAAGTTCTTTCTCGGGTTACAGGTGGATCAGACACCAAATGGGATCTTTCTACATCAGACCAAGTATGTAGGAGACATTCTCAGTCGCTTTGACATGGAGAATGCTTCTGCTGCTGGGACTCCACTTGCTACGAATCACGACATAGCACCTGATGAAAATGGAGATCTTGTAGATGCCACGATGTACCGAGGAATGATTGGATCCCTCATGTATCTCACTGCCTCAAGACCTGATATCATGTATGCTACATGTTTATGTTCTAGATATCAGGCTAAACCTAAGGTCAACCATCTGATTGGGTCAAGAGGATTTTTCGTTATCTGAAGGGTACACCCACACTTAGGTTGTGGTATCCTCATGATGATGACTTTGAGCTTACCGCGTATAGTGACTCGGATTACGGGGGCTGCAAGATGAACTACAAGTCTACATCAGCAGGGTGTCAATTCTTTGGGAGAAGACTAGTTACCTGGCAGTGTAAGAAGCAAACATCGGTTGCATTGTCAACCTGTGAGCTGAATATGTTGCTGCTGCAAGTTGTTGTTCACAAATCATCTGGATTCAACAGCAAATGCGGGATTACGGTTTAAAGTTCTCTTCTACTCCTATTTTTGTTGATAACTCTGCTGCAATAGCAGTAACAAAAAATCCGGTCCAACATCCTAAGACCAAACATATCGGTATTAAATACCATTTCATAAGAGACTGCTTTGAAAAGAACTTAATTGATGTGGTAAAAATTAATACTGATTTTCAACGCGCTGACCTCTATACTAAAGCCTTTGATAAACCACGTTTTCAATATTTGCTAGAGGTCAACGGCGTTAAAAAGAAAAGTGAGGTTATTCCTGATGATGATAATGTGTAGTCCGATGTAGTTTCGTTAAAGTTTTTCTTTTTTATTTTATTTTATTTGTTTATTTTCGTCTGTTTAAATTAAACTCATGTTATTTTGCTGTTTATTAAAATCCTAAAATAATTAAACCAGTAATGATTTTAGTATTTTAGGGGGAGAATATGTCAGCAAGTAACATTAAAAAAAAACGAGGGAGAAGGAGTGGACAGCTGATATAAGGTAGATCGTATCTGTGATACCGATTCAAACCCTTTGGAAAATGATAGTACACAGGAACAAATCAAGAGGGATTTTAAAATTTAATTCTAGAAAAGATGCAAAAATTCAAAGTATAAGTCTGTATAGTCTAAGCAATATAAAAGGGAAGATGATAGAAAAACTGGTAACTCCTAAGGTAACACAAAGTAAGTAGACCTAGAGGTTGCTAGATCACAAATGATATGTCGGTAGATTCAACACAATAGATGATTAGACCTGACTGGTGATCTCAAGATCAAACTAAGTTGTTCAACTGACTGTGGGATTCCATCTTATCACTGGTTAACACAATCAACAATATTCCAATAAGGGGTAATGAGCATGTAAACGCCACAAATGTGTGCGGATGACCATAAATAGAGCAAAGCAAGAAAAAAATGAAAGACAAATGCTATAAAGCTAATGACTTATGTTGTTGGTGCATTTTGTGCAAAATAAATAAGCTGCTCTAACAAGGAGATAGGTTGTGTGCCTCTCTGCTGTGCGATGGCACTGACCTGAGGATAAGCATAACCTAGATATTCTAGAATTCATTGTTGTTGCCGCCTCTCTGTTGTGCGATGGCACTGACCTGAGGACTGGCTTCTCTTTGAAAGCTCTAAGAATAGTCTCTTCTTGTAATAAATACCCGTAGACCGCTCAAAAGCTCCTGAGGAATGTTGATTACCATATAAGTGTAGGATCCACAAATGTTAGTTGAAATAATTAAACCTAAAAAAGTCACAGTCTGTGTCAAAAGTCTGTGTATGGATTTAAGTGGACAAACATATTGTCAATCATTGTGGCTGCAATTCTTGAAAGTTCAAATCAATGTGGTAATCTAAGAGTTCCAGTATGATTTCCTAAAGTTGCTAATGACTCTGGATGAACACCAAGAATTGAGCATCAAAAGATTTTGATAACAAGTCCCAAATGATTTGACTTGCCTGTATGATTCCAAAATTGAATTGGTCCAGGTGTGGTCAATCCAAGTTGAAGCTGTCTATTCCGGAACCAAATCCAGTAGATTTCCATCTTAGGATTTATCTCTCACAAAAAGCCAAAAACAAGTCTTATTTTGAGTTTAAATGTTCTAAGTTAGTTAGTCGTTTTAGTTTGTTAGTTTGTCGGACTACATCAGGAAAATCAGTAAGGAATCAACTCACAAAAAGGGTCATGTCTGAGATGACCACATGTGTCTTAAAAGTTTAAAACAGTCACGTCTGAGGTGACAAAGTGTTTAAAAGAGTCACGTCTGAGGTGACTAAATTGTCTAAAAGGATCACGTCTGAGGTGATCAAAAGGTTTTCAAGTTAAAGTGATCATGTCTGAGATGATCAAAAGCTCATAACGTTAATTTCAAAAATTAAAAGGGGTTTAAATGTTAATATTCAAATTGGCAGAAAATTTAATAAGTATGACCCATTCGCACGAATGGACCATACGTATGGACTAATCATACGAATGGAAGTCATTCGTACGAATGGACCATGAGTATGGACCATCCAACCGAATGGCCCATACGATTGGCCCAGTCGGATGCTTAAGGGCGAATGAGTGAGTCAGTCGCACGACTGAGATCCAGTCGGACGACTGAAGAAGGGCGACTGACCAAATCGCACGACTGAGTCCCACTCGCACGACTGAAAGGTGCGTATGAGCTCAGTCGCATGATTGAATCTAGGGTTAGTATAAATAGAGGGGGAGTCGGTCGCAGAGACTCACCACCCTCAAAGTAACCCTAAATCGCACGACTTAACGCCACTCTGCCCAAATTTCATTTGATCTCTAAAACCCCCCGTTTCTTGATTACTAATCATATACATCGAATTTACAAGTAATTTGCGGTGAAGAGAAACCAAAATAACTTTCAATTTGACTCCAGATCTGGAAAATCAGACCCGAAAACTAACCGAGACTGAAGTGGCTTAATAACCTAACTAAACAACTCAAACAGATGAAATTAAAGACGTTAGGTTTTATAAGAATGTATTACGAGTAAAATGAACCAGATAACGATGTCTAAAACTCAAAATGGTGAAAAAGTGAATTTGAATTGAACAGTCAGTACATCATGCGAATGGATAGGTTGATGAACTTCAGTCGCACGACTGAAGGGTGCGAACTGCCTAACCGCACGACTGAACCATGCGTATGAAGTTCAGCCGCACGACTGGTGTAACCGCATGAGGTTACATACGCATGAGTCCAGTCGCACACTCAGTCGTACGCATGAGATCATTCGCACGACTGAATCCCAGTCGCAATGTTTAGTCGCACGACTGATCTCAGTCGCACAACCTCAATCGCATGACAGAAAGATTTTCTTCAAGTTTAAGTGTTTCATGACGTCTTAGCCAAAGGTACTAATGTTTATTTTGATTTGTGTTACAGATGGCGAGTCGATGGACTATGAGCATGAAGCATAACATATGTGCTCATCTGGATTTGACATCCACAAACGCTGCTGAATTCTTGGGCATCATCACATTTCTACTGAGATCGAGGATTGCACGTGACATTTCTACTCCTTGCACTCCTTATAGGTCCATTCAGTAGGCCTTCTGGGAAGGCGCTACAGTTGATAGATCCTCTGAGCCTCACTGCATCAGAAGTACCATCTTTGGAGAGGCTATTACTATCTCAGAGGAGGATCTAAGGATGTTTTACAGTTGGGGGATGACTCTGATTGTCCGACTCGATTACACCCCCTCACAGTCAGAGGATGCTTTCTGAGAGCCAAGTACTCTAGGGACATCAATGCGGGGGTACTCAACAAGAGTAACCTCTGTCCCCAGTTTAAGTATCTTGCGCACGTGCTGCTGAAGTGCATAGCTTCCAGGAAGGGAGGTTTTGATGAGCTATCTGATCAGATACAGAACGCGTATGCTGCGTTGGTGCTGAACTACCCGTTCAGCTTCTCCAAGATGATCTTCACCTATCTGGTAGAGAACATTGAGGGGAAAGGGAAGGAGGGCTTCTGCATGTATCCGAGGTTTATGCAGATGATTATAGATCAGAAGCTTCCCTCCCTGCCAAAGGAGAAGGAGGATGCGGTAGCCCTCGAGGTGATGGATGACACTACTTTGGGAAGGATGAAGGTGTACAGGGGGAAGCAAGTGAAACCCCCTGTCAGGAGGTTGTTTGGGCATCTGGCCCGGGAAGACTACGTGGTGCCAGCCAAGAGAAAGTGGCGCCACGATGAGAGTGACTCTGATGTGGAGCAGATTGCTTTACCCACCCTGGACTCTAACGATGATGATAGTGGGGACGCTGGGGACGATATGCCTGCCCCACCGAGAGGCACTGTGTCTGATGTAATAGTCCTAGTGTCCACCCTAGTGGGAGATGTAGCCGAGTCAGCTGGCTTCCATCAGGATTTTGTTCATGGTGCAGAGGAGGAGGAGGAGTCTGACGAGGAGCCCCTAACGCGAACTGTGGGAAGCAAAGTTGTTCCCACAGAACATTGGCTACGGGTGGTTGGTGAACACCCGAGAGACTCCAGAGAGACTGATACTGACCCGAGTTATGCACCGGGTTCTGCAGGCAGGGTTGTAGGGGGAGCATCCACCTCCACAAGGACGAGGAGGAAGAGGATGGCTCAGCCCCATGGTCTGAAGAAGAAGAAGCGTCGGTTGACCTTCGTTACCACCATAGCCTCTACTTCCACCACCACAGCCACCACATCCACCACAGCTACCACAGCCACCACCATACCTACCACCACAGTACAGATTCCATCCACCACCATATCCTTTACACCCACATCACCCCCACCATTTCACCGACGTATCTTCACTACAGCCACCACTACCACCACCTCACACCAGGCAGGACCGTCAGCCCATCCCTCACACACTTATGGATCCCCTCTACCTCCAATCGGGGTAGAGGAACAGCTGTCAGCGCTCAACAGGATGGTGATGCGCTTACTAGCTGCAGATGAAGAGAAGGCTGCCCAGATCCGACAGCTTGCCGACCTGACTGCTGCACAATCTCACCAGATGGCAGAGCAGGCTCGAGTAATAGAGCAGCAGGCCCAGCTGATGGATGCACAGCGAGTAGAGATGTCCCAACTCCAGGAGCAGCATGCCCAATCAGCTAAAAGGATAGAGGAGTTGGAGACCACCAACAAGACCATCATGCTGCGGCTCAAGGGATCAAAGGACGAGCCCTTAAAGATCAAGGAAGGGGATGGAGATGATGGAGATGATGGAGATGATGGTGATGATGATGAAGATGATGATGAGGATGAAGAAGATGATACAGAGGATGAGGAGGAAACTGACGGAGATAGGACAGAGGGGAAGGATGATGATGATGAAGCAGAAGGAGGGGATGCAGCTGCATCGGCCTCTGCTTCAGGTCAAGAGAGGAGGTCAAAGAACAGACAGGACCAATCAACCTCCACCTCTGCTCCTCCAAGTGACGAGACTATGATTCAGGATAAAAGTAAAGACTAGATGTTTATGTATTTATTTACTTTTGTATTTGAATCTTGTATTGAAAACAATGTATTGAATGTTTATATTAAGTTAATGCATTCCTGTTTGATTCATTACTAATGATTTATGTGTTGAATGTTTAAATCAAACAGATCCAAATTATCAAAGAGATGAGTTTGATGTTGCTCCCCTTCAACAGGTCAAGACTCAGCTAACAATGATTCTTGATCTGCAAGGGATCGTTAGGAGGTCTGTGAGTTATACCCCTGAAGAAGGGGAAATAATTCATGACCTATCAAACGAGCAACTCGCAGAGATTTTCAAGCTCAATCCGGATGAAATAGTTAAAGATGCTCCGACATGCGATTCGACTAGTGATGAAGAGCTCAACGATGTTGATGAAGTCGAGATCGAAGATATCACCGCAGAGGAGTACCCTCAGTACGCTGACAATGAGGGAAATGTGGTCCCCAATCTGGGTGAATCCCTCGTCAGCGATACTTTTGAGGTGTTGAACAAGATGGAGCAAGAAACAGAGAAAGCAGAAGGAACAGCCCAAGCCTCAAATGATGATGTTGACATTCGAAAGGCTGAGTGGGTTGCATGTTTTGAAGAAGTTAGAGCCCAACGTGCTGCACCAAAGAAGGATGCCTACACCAAGCTCTACAGAGTCAAGAAACATCACAAGGTGTCTGGCAGGATTATAGTGTGGGCATATTTTGATGATCTTAATGTTTATGCAGTTAAGAGAGAACAGGGCATAGAGTACTTCAGATTCCTACATGATCTGAAGACTCTACCAGGTTTTGAGCTCAACCAACTGGCTAAGCTAAAGCTTTTGTATGCTGACTCGAGGAAGATGTCAGGCTGGTTTGAGGCTGCCCTTAAGAAGGAGTACCACACCAGATGGGTTAACTTTAGACCCCAACAGCCTACTAGGTATATCAGAAGGTCTGAGGTTGATGCAATTACTGGCAAGCCCAAGATAGTGTTGAAGTGGAGTCCTCCGCGCACAATGTCGAGAATCCCACTCAGGGAAATGCCACAGGACTTCACTCCACACTTTAAGTGGTGGTACTATGATTGGAGAACAGTTGAAGCGGTCATAGTCCTAAGCAAAGAGGGACAAATGGATACGATCAGGGTATTCGACCCGATGTGGCTTACTAACTTGTCGGCAAATGATGTCTATACGCTATACAAGTGGCCACTGTTCTATGACACGCAAGATATTGTACAAGCCCTCCAGTTCCAAAATGTTATACGACTCTGCTTCGCGTTTGAAATTCACGCGGGAGTCACAAAAGAGGAGAAGTACAAGAAATACAAGGAGGTTATGCAGAAGACAAGAGATTAGAGAGATCTAGGTCCAAGGGGGAGTTTGTTGATACATGTATGTCCCTAGATCATGATTTGTAATGTAATAGATCTTGTTTGTCTGATTATGATGTAATAGGTAATGATTAATGAAATGATATGGATTGTTTGTGATTTGTAATGTCTAATATTTCATTAATGAGTCGATATTGAATTGGTTAATTGGGTTTGTGATTGTTTGAATGGTTACACATCAAGTTATATTAATTAAAACATTCAAACTTAACTTAATGAAGTTCTCATGCGAATGGCCCATGCGAATGGACCATACGCATGAATAACTTCATACGATTGACTCAGTTGCACGACTGAACCAGGAGACTGGATCAGTCGTATGATTGACACATAAGATTGGCTCAGTCGCACGACTGAACACTCAGTCGTGCGGATGAATCAACTGCATGGTTCAATTGCACGACTGAACCATACTTATGGTCCAGTCGCACGAATGAACAACACTATCCTATAAATAGACCCAATTCGTGGAAAAACGTAAGCATTCATACCATTTCGACTCCAGACGTACCCTAGCCGTCCAGAAGCCTCCCAAATCGTTCTCCAAGTTCACAGAACACATTAGATCGATTCCTAATCGACTTCTAACGTTAGATTCAATTCTTGATTGATTCTTCGTGTGTTCTCACTGATTGGATCACCAATCAAATAGGATTCCGCACTATTTTATCTGGTTTACACGCTAATCACTAGGTATTTCGTTCAAATACCAGGTCCTAACATCTAGCCATACGACCAGGCTTTCCACACTTGAATCAGATGTTTGATCCCCATTTGCATTCTCCCGAATGCTCCTTTCCGCATTTGCCACACCTCTTCGACCCCGCACCAGGTGTGACCACACGGCGGTCATCCACTCGTGCCTTCTTGTTACTCGTCGGAATACCACCCCGACCAAACCTCTTCCCGTTCCAATTCCGGTCACCACCACCCTTCTTGCTGCCTTCAGCCACCACCACAATCCTCTCATCATACAACCTTCCTACCAAGTAAACTGCCGACCTAAACGTGCTCGGTCGGGCGGCGATCATGTGCCTGCGAATATCCGCTGGCAAACCCTGAATATACCTCTTGATCTTTCGCGATAAAGGCGTCACTTGGTCCGGCACTAGCCATACCATCTCATTGAACTTGGTGGTGTATTGTTGATATGTCATCGTTCCCGCCTCCAGCTGCAGGAACTCCCTTTCCACCTTATCCATCTCCCGGTGAGGACAGAACTCCTCAATTACCAACTTCTTTAACTCAGACCACCTCATTCTTCCAATTGCCCGACTACCCTTGGCTTGGACAATATTGTCCCACCAACACAGAGCCGAGTCCACAAACGAGTGGGCAGCAAACTTCACCTTTTGGTCCTCCCGACACTCACTGATATCAAGAACGGCTTCCATCTCTCTCACCCACCGGTGAGCAGCAACAGCAGTGCCGTTACCATCAAAAGTTGGGGGCTTGCATCTCCTAAATGCCCCATAATTACAGCCCCGTGCCGCCTCCGGCGCAGGCTCTTCTTCCTCTTCTTCATCATCGGAGAGAACCATTTCGGTCTCCGGCCCCTCCTGTCCTCCCGCGGACCTGTTCCTTTCCTTTCTCTCTGCTTCTCGTACAGCCCTTATCAGTTCAGTCACCACAGACGGTAAGATCGTCTGCATGACCTGATGAACCTCCTCTACCACTGCCTCTTTCACTGAGGCCCTCAAATTCGCACTCTCATCCCCGCCCTCCGGATGAGGGGTCTCGGGTTCTTTAGGAACCACCTTTTCGACTCTAGGTCTTCCTCTCTTGGGTCGCGGTTCAGCACCACTTCCACCACGACCTCCACCACGTGAAGCTTTAGACGATCTACCACCGGCCTTTCTCTAACACAGTGAAAGATTCAAACAGTAATACGGTCATTCAAGGGAACAGCTCAGTTCATGTCAAGTATAATAAGTCCCTAATTACAGTGGCCAGTTGTGATTAGCCACTTACTTTACTCTTCATACCCCGAGCATTACCTATCCTGACTACATCAGTATCTAAATCTACATTTAGCACATAAAACACATAACATGTGCACGTAATACCGATTATTATTGTCACACCCCCACTAAAAGCGGAAACACGGGGATGTAACGAGACCGGGATCGTCATAACACATGGTAAGCGATAGAGAGCAATATAAACAAATGATGACAAGCGTGTCATGACGACACCTGACAACAAGGGGACTTGTGTCGTGTTTAGTCAATGTTCACGACAACATAGCCATAAGCAACATGATAATGATAACACATAATCACATAAAGATGAAATTGTAAATGTTAATTCCCACAACCCAGGAACAAGTTTCAAAAGTTGATAATTGTTTACAAGCATTAACATTGTTCAAAAGATTGTTTATCAAAATGAGCTAAGTCCCAAAAATGCATCCTAGGGTCTCCACTAAGGCAGCACACCTAGATTCCTGGACTTGCATGATCACCTAAAAAGATATGCTTAAAACGGTCAACATAATTGTTGGTGAGCTCGAAGGTTTATGTAATAAAATGTAAGTGATGCTGTATAAAGTAAGCGTTGCGAAATACCGTGAATACAGTTATATACACAAGTAAATATCACATGACATGAGCTTTGCAACCAAACCTAGCGACGTACACAAAGAAATTGTCGGCATATATTCACCCAAGGGCCCGTTCCTGGCCACTGATGGTACCAACTAGTATACCATCGAACGAGGGTGGGGCTGTCAACCCAGTAGTACTACCAATACCTAACCGTCGGTTCCTACACTGGAATTAAATAGTTGCAAAGATAGAACCACACAGCAGACCCAAGCATGTATCAAATAGTACTTGCAACACAGTATCACGTTGATTCCTTGTATGTAAAATGTATGTAAGTTGTACAGCATTGAAAATGAGTAAGCATACTTTTCCCCATGTAGTAAATGATTGACATATTGTATAAGCGTAAAAAAAGGGGCCACGAAACTCACTTGTTAGGTGGTAAGTATGTATGATCGATGTATCCCAAATGTTGAATGCAAATAAACAGTCAAACACCTATTGACAGTTATTGTATAGCATTAATGATATGATATATATACATAAGCGCGCAATAATGATGGGTCGGTTCGGGTCGTATCGGCTGGGTCGCGTATAACACACACAGACTGACACACGTACTAGATCCTATGTAGATCCAAGTACAAGACATTGTCGCCATTAATGATGATGTTTAAGTAAAAGTCTCGTTGTTATTGAAGAAGCATTGAATAAGTGTCAATAGTTTTAAGTCAATTGATCGTTGTAAAACGTTAGTTCAATTTGTTCAAAATGGTATGTGTGCCCTTTCTCGCGTTGACTTTAATATTTGTGGCCGAACAATGGCATTATTGTGTTAATGTTACCTCAACACCACACGACATACTCACACCACGCACAAGGGATCAAACTCAACAATTCCAGTCGCATAACAAGGCCAGACGCACGACTCAACCTCCATTCGTGCGAATCAACCCTCAATCATGCGAATCAGCTTCATTCGTACGATTGAGCCTTCATTCGTATGACTGGCATTCAGTCGTACCACACAACACCCAATCGCACGACTCAACCTCCATACGAACGAATCAACCTTCAATCATGCGAATTAGCTACTTTCGTACGACTGAACCTTAATTCGTGCGATTGGACTCCAGTCGTGCGAATCACGCACATTCGCACACATTCAGTCGGTCACCTGACTCAATCGCACACAATCACTCAATCGCATGACTCAATCGCATACACTCATTCACACGCATGACTCAATCGCATACAGACACTCATTCGCACAACTCAGTCGCACGACAAGCCTAGTCACACAACTCAGTCGCGCGATTGACTCAGACGCATGATCCAGTCGCACGACCCACTCAGTCGCACGGCTCAATCGCATGGATGACCCAGTCGCCTGATCTGCAGAATCGCGACTGTGGTCGGGATGAGCAGCCCCCGAGCTGCTCTAAACACGGGTTTTACACCATAAGGACCTCCAGAAACACTCAACAAATATACACAAACATGAAACACAAGCAAAGAGACCTCACACGCACCCATACGACCTTGTGTGTTCGGGTTGAACCCGAACACCAGAAACCCTAGTTTTGGACAGCCGAGAAAAGGCTAGAAAACGGACAACCAAAGACAACTACCTGCTAGGAAGGGGTAGTCTAAGCTGTAGACGGTGTCAAGACGAAGAAAACGAGACCTCTCGGGTTGGATTTGGTGCAAGAATGGTGATTTTGTGTGTGTAGAGGGTGAAGATGAAGAAGATGGTGATAATGAGATGCTAGGGCTGGTAAGAGGGTATTTATACCCAGCCCAAGTTTAAAATTACAAGTTTAGTCCCTGCACTTAACCCCCGAGTTTTCCCAGATTTGGTTCGGTTGAAAAACGACTTTATTGGATGTTTTATTATAATTGTAAAAGTATATTTAATGTTGTTATGACTTAAGAAATGCTTATATTAAAAACATTTAATATATAAATAATATGATGTATTTGACGTTTTCAAAAATGAAAGTCTTAAAAGTCTTTCTAAGGTTAACACATGGTTTTAACGAATGCACACACAACGATAATAATGCACACATGATATCCACATAAAGAGTCAAATAGAGATAAGGAATGACCAATCATAGAATAGATGACGGACAAACACGTTAGTTGACGGACCTTAAAGTGACGGATGTCACAGTATCCCCCAGTTGAGAGAATTTCATCCCGAAATTCAGCTGGAGTTAGGTCCAACAGTGTCATCCTCGAAAAGATGTGGATATTTGAGTTTCATCTGATCTTCACGTTCCCATGTAAACTCTGGCCCTCGCTTTGAATTCCACCTTACGCGAACAATGGGTATCCTACTGCGCTTCAGTTGCTTGACCTTTCGATCCATGATCTCAATGGTTTCCTCAACAAAATGAAGCTTGTCGTCAATCTTGATTTCCTCGATTGGCACGTGAAGGGATTCATCGGCCAAACACTTCTTGAGGTTGGACACGTGAAATGTATCATGCACACCGCTAAGCTCTTGTGGCAACCTTAACCGGTAAGCCACTGGACTGATCCTTTTAGTGATCTCAAATGGTCCAACGTATCTTGGGGCTAACTTCCCTTTCTTTCCGAATCGAACGACTCCTTTCCAAGGGGAGACTTTGAGTAACACACGATCCCCAACATTGAACTCTAGAGGCTTCCGACGATTGTCGGCATAGCTCTTTTGACGATCTCGCGCGGCTTTTAGTCGATCCTTGATTTGGAAAATCTTGTCTGTTGTTTCTTGGATGATCTCTGGGCCGGTCAATTGACTTTCACCAATTTTGGCCCAAAAACGGGAGACCTGCATTTCCTTCCATACAACGCTTCAAATGGAGCACATCCAATGCTTGTATGGTAGTTGTTGTTGTAGGAGAACTCAATCAACGGTAGATGAGCATCCCAGCTACCTCCAAAATCGATTACACACGCTCTCAACATGTCTTCTAGCGTCTGTATAGTTCGTTCACTTTGGCCATCTGTTTGGGGATGATAGGCTGTACTCATGTCTAACCGAGTGCCCATCGCTTTCTGTAGCGTCTGCCAAAAACGTGAAGTGAATCTGCTATCACGGTCGGATATGATTGACACCGGCACCCCGTGCCGTGTCACGACCTCTTTGATGTACAATCTCGCCAACTTATCCATCTTATAATCTTCTCGGATAGGCAAGAAATGTGCTGATTTTGTCATTCGATCAATAATGACCCATATCGAGTCATGACCGCTGCTTGTTCTAGGGAGTTTGGTGATAAAATCCATAGCTATGTTCTCCCATTTCCACTCGGGAATTTCATGTTGCTGTAATAATCCCGATGGTTTCTGATGTTCAGCTTTGACTTTGGAACACGTCAAGCATCGACTGACGTATAAGGCAATGTCTTTCTTCATGCCTGGCCACCAGTATAGATCCTTAAGATCGTGATACATCTTGTCTGCACCATGATGAATAGAATATCGCGTCTTGTGGGCTTCATCCATGACTAAGGTACGAACACCTCCCCATTTGGGTACCCATATGCGATCCATGAAGTACTGAATACCGTCGTCCTTGCGTATCATCTGTTTATCCAACCCCCGGAACTCTTCTCCCGCAAGGTTTTCTTCTTTCAAGGCCTCACTCTGTGCAATTTGGATCTGAGCTTTCAAGTTGGTTTGAATGGTCAATCCCAACGCTCGTGCACGCAGTGGTTTCACGCGTTCTTTGCGGCTCAAAGCATCAGCCACCACGTTAGCTTTCCCCGGATGATACCAGATTTCACAATCGTAGTCACTGAGTAGCTCTACCCAACGTCGTTGGCGCATATTAAGTTCCTTCTGATCCAGAATATGTTGAAGGCTTTTATGATCAGTGAAGATGATGCATTTGGTTTCATACAGGTAATGCCTCCAAATCTTGAGTGCAAACACTACAGCGCCCAACTCAAGATCATGAGTGGTGTAGTTCTTTTCGTGCACTTTAAGCTGTCGCGAAGCGTAGGCAATCACCTTGTCCTTCTGCATTAGTACACATCCCAATCCTTGATGTGACGCATCGCAGTAAACCATAAAATCATCGGTTCCGTCTAGGAGAGACAGTATTAGCGCATTGCACAACTTCTCTTTCAACGTTTGGAACGCTTGCTCTTGTGCATATCCCCAGTCAAACTTCTTGCATTCTGAGTAAGTAGGGTTAACGGTTGAGCGATCTTTGAAAAGTTCGCAATGAAGCGACGATAATAACCGACCAATCCCAAGAATTGCCGTATCTCTGATGGTGTCTGGGGCGTATCCCATTTCTTCACCGCTTCGATCTTGCCAGGATCTACGTGAATCCCGTTCTCATTAACCACATGACCCAAAAACTTCACTTCCCGCAACCAAAACTCGCATTTTGAGAATTTGGCGAAAAGTTTCTCTTCGCGTAGCAGCTCCAGAATTGCCCGAAGGTGTTCTACATGATCCTCTTTCGATCGGGAGTAGATAAGTATATCGTCTATGAACACGATCACAAACTTATCCAAATAAGGTTTGCACACCCGATTCATTAGATCCATGAACACAGCTGGTGCGTTAGTCAATCCGAACGGCATGACCAAGAACTCATAGTGCCCATAACAAGTCCTGAACGCAGTCTTCAGTATGTCGTCCTCGAAAACCCTTAGCTGATGATAGCCAGATCGAAGATCGATCTTTGAGAAATACGAAGCTCCTTGCAGCTGATCAAATAAATCGTCGATCCTGGGGAGAGGGTATCGGTTCTTCACCGTCAACTTGTTCAGTTCACGGTAATCGATGCACATACGGAACGATCCATCCTTCTTCTTAACAAATAGTACCGGCGCTCCCCACGGTGAATGACTCGGTCGAATAAAACCCTTTCCAGTAGTTCCTGTAATTGACTAGACAACTCTTGCATCTCGGACGGCGCTAGTCGATATGGCGTTTCGCTACCGGTGTAGCTCCAGGAACCAACTCAATACGGAATTCCACCTGTCGTGGAGGAGGTAAACCAGAAAAATCATCTGGAAATACTTCTAGGTAATCTCGTACCACTGGAATATCCGCCAGTTTCCCCTCTTCGTCTTTCTTTTCAACCACATGAGCCAGAAAGGCGTAGCACTGCTTTCGTAAACTCTGGCGTGCTTTCATGCAAGAAATAAGCTTTAAGCTCTTACCCGGTCGTTCTCCCTGAACCTTGAGTACCTCCCCGTTTGGCATAGGAATACGTACTACTTTGTCTCGACAAACAATCTCTGCTCCATTTTGCGACAACTAATCCATACCCACAATCACATCGAAGCTTCCTAACTCAAAGGGTATCAAATCTATTTCAAAGGTATGATCCTCCAGTGTTAACGAACACTTCCTAATGATCTCATCGGCCTGAACAACTCTACCATTGGCCATTTCTACAGAGTAGCTAGTTTCTAGCCTACTAGGACTCAAATCAAGTAATTGCACAAACTCAGAAGATATGAAACTATTGTCTGCTCCAGTATCAAATAATATAGATGCGAAGTGATGATTGAGTAAGTGCGTACCCATGACAACATTCGGGTCCTGACGAGCATCATTGGCTCCAATGACGAATGCGCGACCCCGAGCTGCGTTCCCCTGAGTAGCCGGGCCTGGATTCCCAGCGATAGCCATCACCTGCTGCTGGTTGTTCCCTTGCTGACCCGGTGCCCGATTCAGCCTGGGGCACATATTCCTGTAGTGATCGGGGCTCCCACACTCAAAGCAAGCCCTTGCATTCCCGGCGGGGTTAACCGCGTTGACGGGTGCTACAAGATTCGGGCAGTTCTGCAATCTCTTGCCAAATGACCCGGGCGCCTACAGTTAGCGCACACCCGACACTGCGTCCCTGGGGGATGATGATAATTGCACCTGTCACATTTGGGGTGCGGCCCCACATACTCTCTCCTGGCCTGAGTCACGGCCACAAAATTCCTGGTCGGCTTAGACCTCTTCTCAAATTTCCCGGCACTCGACCGGCTCGATTCCCCAACATCTTTCCTCTTCTCGGCTCCTCGGCCCAAAACCCCAGTTCTAACCATCTCATCAGTCAAAGCGCCAGCTTTCAGAATTGCGCTCTGAATAGTAGGAGGAGCGGCTGCTGTAACCATCGCTCTAATTTGAGGCGCGAGTCCCCAAATGTACCTTTCAATCCTCTTTGATTCCGGCGTGACTAGATGCGGAACCAATCTTGCAAGCTCATGAAAACGATCAGTATAAGCTGCATGCCCTGCCCCCACCATGGCATGATTCAAGAACTCATGCTCTAGCTTCTGCATCTCGTTGAGAGGGCAGTATTCCTCAGTGATCAAAGCTTTGAATTCGTCCCACGACATCTGCATCGCAGATTCTCTTCCTCGAGCTTGAACCTGGGTATTCCACCAGGTTAGGGCCTTACCCTGTAGAAAACAAGTGGCATACTTGATCCTTTGACTGTCGAGGCACTCGCTAATATCAATCACTGCCTCCATCTTCTCTAGCCACCTGGTTAGGGCTATCGCCCCACCTTTCCCATCAAATTCACTCGGCTTACAAGCCACAAACTCCTTGTACGAACATCCCGACGAGCATTAACCACCCCAGTTTCGATACCGGCAGTACCACCATTCCCGGTTTCCTGGTTGCTCTCGTTTCCGGTCGGGTTTCCGTTTCCCGTCTCAGTCTCGATCCCACCTTGGGCTCCATCATCGTTGCCACCATCCCCGTGAGGGTGGTGCTGTTGGAGTGCGTCGCTCACTTGGGCCACGATAGTAGGAATGAGTGCGGCCAATTGCTGAGCGATCAGGGCTGCCATGTCGGCGTTCCCTGTTCCTTGACTGTTACTGTCAGGAGCATCGTTTGCTCTTGGTGCTCTGCCTCTGCCTCGGCCTCTGCCCCTTGGGGCTTCACTTCCGCCACTATTGCTACGGGTAACTCTTCGAGGCGGCATGTTCTAATCATAAAAGAGGTAACATATAAACGTTAGTCACCATAAGATACACAAGTATTCCACTTATCAAGTTCCAATGTTCATGTTCCGGTCGGTCAAGATCACCATGCAGCCCATTTCAAGCATATTCTCGGTATACCGGTGATGTTTATATATAGGGTTCCCCGCAGCGTTCACCACACCCACGATGTACCGAGGATGATGCCCGATCCGGTTACATGACATCCGACTTTCCTTTACATCATATCCATAATAATCCATCAAGTCCATGTATTTCATGTCAATATCATGTTTATTGTCATCATACATCACATGCAATTCGTGCAGTTCACACACCATGAATTGATAATGTTTCAATGAAAATCCATCACAACAGTTGTGAGTCCATGTATACAATCACGTTTAGTCTAAGGGAGGTTGTCTATTTCCTCATCTTTCGAGGTTTCAGACAAGGCCTCCTCAGGTTTAATCTCATGTCCAAGGTCAAGCGCAATAGCATGATCTGTGAAGATCTCTTCGGGTCTAATACCCGGATCTGATAAACTAACTCGGCGCGCAGAGGGAACGGAAGATCCAATAGAAGCATCCCATAAAAGAGTGAGCACAGAGGCTCTCTCATAGGGTGCAAAAGATCACATAACAAATAGACGAACAAATCAAGCAGCGAGGAACACATACACGAGATATAATATGCATACAGAGTCCTAGCATGCAAATCTACATGAAGGTTCCTAGGTTATAGTCTAGGTCAAGCGTATTGCCTAATTCTCTATAACCAATGGCTCTGATACCAATCTGTCACACCCCCGCTAAAAGCGGAAACACGGGGATGTAACAAGACCGGGATCGTCATAACACATGGTAAGCGATAGAGAGCAATATAAACAAATGATGACAAGCGTGTCATGACGACACCCGACAACAAGGGGACTTGTGTCGTGTTTAGTCAATGTTCACGACAACATAGCCATAAGCAACATGATAATGATAACACATAATCACATAAAGATGAAATTGTAAATGTTAATTCCCACAACCCGAGAACAAGTTTCAAAAGTTGATAATTGTTTACAAGCGTTAACATTGTTCAAAAGATTGTTTATCAAAATGAGCTAAGTCCCAAAAATGCATCCTAGGGTCTCCACTAAGGCAGCACACCTAGATTCCTGGACTTGCATGATCACCTGAAAAGATATGCTTAAAACGGTCAACATAATTGTTGGTGAGCTCGCAGGTTTATGTAATAAAATGTAAGTGATGCTGTATAAAGTAAGCGTTGCGGAATACCGTGAATACAGTTATATACACAAGTAAATATCACATGACATGAGCTTTGCAACCAAACCTAGCGACGTACACAAAGAAATTGTCGGCATATATTCACCCAAGGGCCCGTTCCTGGCCACTGATGGTACCAGCTAGTATACCATCGAACGAGGGTGGGGGTGTCAACCCAGTAGTACTACAAATACCTAACCGTCGGTTCCGACACTGGAATTAAATAGTTGCAAAGATAGAACCACACAGCAGACCCAAGCATGTATCAAATAGTACTTGCAACACAGTATCACGTTGATTCCTTGTATGTAAAATGTATGTAAGTTGTACAGCATTGAAAATGAGTAAGCATACTTTTCCCCCATGTAGTAAATGATTGACATATTGTATAAGCGTAAAAAAGGGGCCACGAAACTCACTTGTTAGGTGGTAAGTATGTATGATCGATGTATCCCAAATGTTGAATGCAAATAAACAGTCAAACACCTATTGACAGTTATTGTATAGCATTAATGATATGATATATATACATAAGCGTACAATAATGATGGGTCAGTTCGGGTCGTATCGGCTGGGTCGCGTATAACACACACAGACTGACACACGTACTAGATCCTATGTAGATCCAAGTACAAGACATTGTCGCCATTAATGATGATGTTTAAGTAAAAGTCTCGTTGTTATTGAAGAAGCATTGAATAAGTGTCAATAGTTTTAAGTCAATTGATCGTTGTAAAATGTTAGTTCAATTTGTTCAAAATGGTATGTGTGCCCTTTCTCGCGTTGACTTTAATATTTGTGGCCGAACAATGGCATTATTGTGTTAATGTTACCTCAACACCACACGACATACTCACACCACGCACAAGGGATCAAACTCAACAATTCCAGTCGCATAACAAGGCCAGACGCATGACTCAACCTCCATTCGTGCGAATCAACCCTCAATCGTGCGAATCAGCTTCATTCGTACGATTGAGCCTTCATTCGTATGACTGGCATTCAGTCGTTCCACACAACACCCAATCGCACGACTCAACCTCCATACGCACGAATCAACCTTCAATCATGCGAATTAGCTACTTTCGTACGACTGAACCTTCATTCGTGCGATTGGACTCCAGTCGTGCGAATCACGCACATTCGCACACATTTAGTCGGTCACCACTCAATCGCACACAATCACTCAATCGCATGACTCAATCGCATACACTCATTCGCACGCATGACTCAATCGCATACAGACACTCAGTCGCACAACTCAGTCGCACGACAAGCCTAGTCGCACAACTCAGTCGCGCGATTGACTCAGACGAAGAAAACGAGACCTCTCGGGTTGGATTTGGTGCAATGTGACATCCGTCACTCTAAGGTCCGTCAATTGACGTGTTTGACCGTCATCTATTCTATATTTGGTCATTCCTCATCATTATTTGACTCATTATGTGGATATCATGCGTGCAATATTACCGTTGTGTGTGCATTCGCTATAATCGTGTGTGAACCTTAAAGAGACCTTTAAAACTTTCATTTTTGAAAACGCTAAATATATCATTTTATAAATATAATAAATGTTTTAATATAACCATTTCTTCAGTCATAATAACATTAAATGAACTTTTACAATTAATATAAAACACCTAACGAAGTCGTTTTTCAACCGAACAAAACTTGGGAAAACTCGGGGGTTAAGTGCAGGGACTAAACTTGTAATTTTGGAAACTTGGGCTGGGTATAAATACCCATATTCCAGCCCTAAATCTTCATTATCACCATCTTCTTCATCTTCATCTCCTCTTCACACACTAAAACACCATTTTAGCACCAAATCCGACCCGAGAGGTCTCGTTTTCTTCGTCTTGACACCGTCTACAGCCTAGATTACTTCTTTCTAGCAGGTAGTTGTCTTTGGTTGTCCATTTCTTAGCCTTTTCACGGCTGTCCAAACTAGGGTTTCGGGTGTTCGGGTTCAACCCGAACACACAAGGTCGTATGGGTGCGTGTGAGGTCCCTTTGCTTGTGTTTTATGCTTGGGTATGTTTGTTGAGTGTTTCTGGAAGTCTATGTGGTGTAAAACCCGTGTTTAGAGCGGCTCGGGGGCTGCTCACCCCGACCACAGTCGCGATTCTGCAGATTGGGCGACTGGGTCATCCATGCGATTGAGCCGTGCGACTGAGTGGGTCGTGCGACTGGATCATGCGTCTGAGTCAATCGCGCGACTGAGTGGTGCGACTGGGCATGTCGTGCGACTGAGTTGTGCGACTGAGTGTCGGTGTGCGATTGAGTCATGCGTGCGAATGAGTGTATGCGAATGAGTCATGCGACCGAGTGTTTGTGTGCGATTGAGTCAGGTGACCGACTGAATGTGTGCGAATGAATGTGATTCGCACGACTGGAGTCCAATCGCACGAATGAAGGTTCAGTCGTACGAAAGTAGCTAATTCGCACGATTGAAGGTTGATTCGTGCGCATGGAAGTTGAGTCGTGCGACTGGGTGTTGTGTGGTACGACTGAAGGCCAATCATACGAATGAAGGCTCAATCGTACGAATGAAGCTGATTCGCACGATTGAGGGTTGATTCGCACGAATGGAGGTTGAGTCGTGCGTCTGGCCTTGTGTGCGACTGAATTTGTTGTGTTTGACCCTTGTGCGTGGCGTGAGTAGGTCGTGTGGTGTCGAGGTAACACTAACACAATTATGCCATTGTTTGGCCACAAAGATTAATGTCAACGTGAGAAAGGGCACAGAAACTATTTTGAGCAAATTAAACTAACGTTTTTACAACGACTAAATTGACTTATAACTATTGACACTTATTCAATATTCTTTCGAATAACAACGATACTTTTACTTAAATATCATCATTAGTGGCAACAATGTCTTGTACTTGGATCTACATAAGATCTAGTACGTGTGTCAGTCTGTGTGTGTTGTACGCGACCCATCCGATACGACCCGAACCGACCCATCATTATTGCGCGCTTATACATATATCATATCATTAATGCTATACAATAACTGTCAATAGGTGTTTGACTGTTTATTTGCATTCAACATTTGGGATACGTCGCTCATACATACTTACCACTTAACAAGTGAGTTTCGTGGCCCCTTTTCACATTTATGCAATATTTCAATCATTTACAAATTGGGGGAAAAGTATGCTTACACAATTTTTATGCTGTACACTTACATACATTTTACATACAAGGAATCAACGTGATACTGTGTTGCAAGTACTATTTGATACATGCTTGGGTCTGCTGTGTGGTTCTATCTTTGCAACTATTTAATTCCAGTGTGGGAACCGACGGTTAGGTATTGGTAGTACTACTGGGTTGACACCCCCACCCTCGTTCGATGGTATACTAGTTGGTACCATCAGTGGCCAGGAACGGGCCCTTGGGTGAATATATGCCGACAATTTCTTTGTGTACGTCGCTAGGTTTGGTTGCAAAGCTCATGTCATGTGATATTTACTTGTGTAATAACTGTATTCACGGTATTCCGACGCGCTTATCTATACAGCATCACTTACATTTTTATTACATAAACCTGCGAGCTCACCAACAATTATGTTGACCGTTTTAAGCATATCTTTTCAGGTGAACATGCAAGTCCAGGAATCTAGGTGTGCTGCCTTAGTGGAGACCCTAGGATGCATTTTTGGGACTTAGCTCATTTTGATAAACAATCTTTTTGAACAATGTTATCGCATGTAAACAATTATCAACATTTGAAACTTGTTCCCGGGTTGTGGGAATTAATATTTACATTTTCTTCATATGTGTATATGTGTTATCATTATCATGATGTTTATGGCTATGTGTTGTGGACATTGACTAAACACGACACAAGTCCCCTTGTCGTCGGGTGTCGTCATGACACGCATGTCATCATTTATTTATATTGCTCTCTATCGCTTACCATGTGTTATGACGATCCCGGTCTCGTTACGTCCCCGTGTTTCCGCTTTTAGCGGGGGTGTGACAGATTGGTATCAGAGCCATTGGTTATAGAGAATTAGGCAATACGCTTGACCTAGACTATAACCTAGGAACCTTCATGTAGATTTGCATGCTAGGACTCAGTATGCATATTATATCTCGTGTATGTGTTCCTCGCTGCTTGATTTGCTCATCTATTTGTTATGTGATCTTTCTACCCTATGAGAGAGCCCTTGTGCTCACTCTTTTATGGGAATACTTCTATGGATCTTCCGTTCCCTCTGCGCGCCGAGTTAGCTTATCAGGTCCGGGTATTAACCCGAAGTAATCTACACAGATCATACTATTGTGCTTGACCTTGGACATTGAGATAACCCTAAGGAGGAATATGTCTGAAACCTCGAAAGATGAGGAAATAGACAACCTCCGCTAGACTAAACGCGATTGTATACATGGACTTACGACTGTTATGGTGGATTATTATGGATATGATGTAAAGGAAAGTCGGATGTCATGTAACCGGATCAGGCATCATTCTCGGTACATCGTGGGTGTGGTGGGAACGCTGCGGGGAACCCTATATATAAACATCACCGGTATACCGAGAATATGCTTGAAATGGGCTGCATGGTGGTCTGGCTGACCGGAACATGAACATTGGAAATTGTTAAGTGGAATACATTCGTATCATATGGTGACTAAAGTTTATATGTTACCTCTTTTATGATTAGAACATGCCGCCTCGAAGAGTCACCCGTAGCAGTAGTGGCGGGAGTGAAGCCCCAAGGGGCAGAGGCCGAGGCAGAGGCAGAGCACCAAGAACAAACGATGCTCCTGCCAGCACAGTCAAGGAACAGGGAACGCCGACATGGCAGCCCTGATCGCTCAGCAATTGGCCGCGCTGATTCCTACTATCGTGGCCCAAGTGAGCGACGCACTTCAACAACACCACCCTCACGGGGATGGTGGCAACGATGATGGAACCCAAGGAGGGATTGAAACTGAAACGGGAAACGGGAACCCGACTGGAAACGAGAGCAACCAGGAAACCGGAAATGGTGGTACTGCCGGTATCGAGACTGAAGTGGTCAATGCTCGTCGGGGATGCTCGTACAAGGAGTTTGTGGCTTGTAAGCCAAGGGAATTCGATGGGAAAGGTGGGGCGATAGCCCTAACCAGGTGGTTGGAAAAGATGGAGGCAGTAATTGACATCAGTGAGTGCCTCGACAGCCAGAGGATCAAGTATGCTACTTGTTCTCTACAGGGTAAAGCCCTAACCTGGTGGAACACCCAGATTCAAGCAAGAGGAAGAGAGTCTGCGATGCAAATGTCGTGGGACGAGTTCAAAGCCTTGATCACCGAGGAATACTGCCCTCTCAACGAGATGCAGAAGCTAGAGCATGAGTTCTGGAATCATGCTATGGTGGGGGCAGGGCATGCAGCTTATACTGATCGTTTTCATGAGCTGGCAAGATTGGTTCCGCATCTAGTCACGCCGGAATCAAAGAGGATTGAAAGGTACATTTGGGGACTCGCGCCTCAAATTAGGGCGATGGTTACAGCAGCCGCTCCTCCTACTATTCAGAGCGCAATTCTGAAAGCTGGCGCTCTGACTGACGAGATGGTTAGAACAGGGTTTTGGGCCGAGGGGCCGAGAAGAGGAAGGATGTTGGGGAATCGAGCCGGTCGAGTGCCGGAAGGTTTGAGAAGAGATCTAAGCCGACCAGGAATTTTGTGGCCGTGTCTCAGGCCAGAAGAGAGTATGTGGGGCCGCACCCCAAATGTGACAGGTGCAATTATCATCATCCCCCAGGGACGCAGTGCCGGGTGTGCGCTAACTGTAAGCGCCCGGGTCATTTGGCAAGAGACTGCAGGACTACGCCGAATCTTGTAGCACCCGTCAACGCGGTTAACCCCGCCGGGAACGCAAGGGCTTGCTTTGAGTGTGGGAGCCCCGATCACTACAGGAATATGTGCCCCAGGCTGAATCGGGCACCAGGTCAACAGGGGAACAACCAGCAGCAGGTGTTGGCTATCGCTGGGAATCAAGGCCCGGCTACTCAGGGGAACGCAGCTCGGGGACGTGCATTCGTCATTGGAGCTAATGATGCTCGTCAGGACCCGAATGTTGTCACGGGTACGCACTTACTCAATCATCACTTCGCATCTATATTATTTGATACTGGAGCAGACAATAGTTTTATTTCTTCCGAGTTTGTGCAATTGCTTGATTTGAGTCCTAGTAGGCTAGAAACTAGCTACTCTGTAGAAATGGCCAATGGTAGGGTTGCTCAGGCCGATGAGATTATTAGGAAATGTTCGTTGACGCTGGAGGGTCATACCTTTGAGATAGATTTGATACCCTTCGAGTTAGGGAGCTTCGATGTGATTGTGGGTATGGATTGGTTATCGCAGAATGGAGCAGAGATTGTTTGCCGAGACAAAGTAGTACGCATCCCTATGCCAAACGGGGAAGTACTCAAGGTTCAGGGAGAACGACCGGGTAAGAGCTTAAAGTTGATTTCCTGCATGAAAGCACGCCAGAGTCTACGAAAGCAGTGCTACGCTTTTCTGGCCCATGTAGTTGAGAAGAAAGACGAGGAAAGGAAACTGGTGGATATTCCAGTAGTACGGGATTACCCAGAAGTATTTCCAGATGACTTGTCTGGTTTACCTCCTCCACGACAGGTGGAATTCCGTATTGAGTTGGTTCCTGGAGCTACACCGGTAGCGAAAACGCCTTATCGACTAGCGCCATCCGAGATGCAAGAGTTGTCTAGTCAGTTACAGGAACTACTGGAGAAAGGTTTTATTCGACCGAGTCATTCACCGTGGGGAGCACCGGTATTATTTGTCAAGAAGAAGGATGGATCGTTCCGTATGTGCATCGATTACCGTGAACTGAACAAGTTAACGGTGAAGAACCGATATCCTCTCCCCAGGATCGACGACTTATTTGATCAGTTGCAAGGAGCTTCGTATTTTTCAAAGATCGATCTTCGTTCTGGTTATCATCAGCTAAGGGTTTTCGAGGACGACATACCGAAGACTGCGTTCAGAACTCGTTATGGGCATTATGAGTTCTTGGTCATGCCGTTCGGATTGACCAACGCACCAGCTGTGTTCATGGATCTAATGAATCGAGTGTGCAAACCTTACTTGGATAAGTTCGTGATCGTGTTCATAGACGATATACTTATCTATTCCCGATCAAAAGAGGATCATGTAGAACACCTTCGGGCTATTCTGGAGCTGCTACGCGAAGAGAAACTTTTCGCCAAGTTCTCAAAGTGTGAGTTTTGGTTGCGGGAAGTAAAGTTTTTGGGGCATGTGGTCAATGAGGACGGGATTCACGTAGATCCCGGCAAGATTGAAGCGGTGAAGAAATGGGATACGCCCCAGACACCATCAGAGATACGGCAATTCTTAGGATTGGCCGGTTATTATCGTCGCTTCATCGCGAATTTCTCAAAGATCGCGCAACCGTTAACCCTGCTTACTCAGAAAGACAAGAAGTTTGACTGGGGATTTGCACAAGAGCAAGCGTTCCAAACGTTGAAAGAGAAGTTGTGCAACGCGCCGATACTGTCTCTCCCAGACGGAACAGATGATTTTGTGGTTTACTGCGATGCATCACATCAAGGATTGGGATGTGTACTAATGCAGAAGGACAAGGTGATTGCCTACGCTTCGCGACAACTTAAAGTGCACGAAAGGAACTACACCACTCATGATCTTGAGTTGGGCGCTGTAGTATTTGCACTCAAAATTTGGAGGCATTACTTGTATGGCACCAAATGCATCATCTTCACAGATCATAAGAGCCTTCAACATATTCTGGATCAGAAGGAACTCAACATGCGCCAACGACGTTGGGTAGAGCTTCTTAGCGACTACGATTGTGAAATCCGGTATCATCCGGGGAAAGCTAACGTGGTGGCTGATGCCTTAAGCCGTAAAGAACGTGTGAAACCACTACGTGCACGAGCGTTGGGATTGACCATCCAAACCAACTTGAAAGCTCAGATTCAAATTGCACAAAGTGAGGCATTAAAAGAAGAAAACCTTGCGGGAGAAGAGTTCCGGGGGTTAGATAAACAGATGATTCGCAAGGATGACGGTATTCAGTACTTCATGGATCGCATATGGGTACCCAAATGGGGAGGTGTTCGAACCTTAGTCATGGATGAAGCCACAAGACGCGATATTCTATTCACACTGGTGCAGACAAGATGTATCATGATCTTAAGGATCTGTACTGGTGGCCAGGCATGAAGAAAGACATTGCCTTATACGTCAGTCGATGCTTGACGTGTTCGAAAGTCAAAGCTGAACATCAGAAGCCATCGGGATTATTACAGCAACCTGAAATTCCCGAGTGGAAATGGGAGAACATAGCTATGGATTTCATTACCAAACTCCCTAGAACAAACAACGGTCATGACTCGATATGGGTCATTGTTGATCGAATGACGAAATCAGCACATTTCTTGCCTATCCGAGAAGACTACAAGATGGATAAGTTGGCGAGATTGTACATCAAAGAGGTCGTGACACGGCACGGGGTGCCGGTGTCAATCATATCCGACCGTGATAGCAGATTCACTTCACGTTTTTGGCAGACACTACAGAAGGCAATGGGTACTCGGTTAGACATGAGTACAGCCTATCACCCTCAAACAGATGGCCAAAGTGAACGCACTATACAGACGCTAGAAGACATGTTGAGAGCGTGTGTAATCGATTTTGGTGGTAGTTGGGATGCTCATCTGCCGTTGATTGAGTTCTCCTACAACAACAGCTATCATACAAGCATTGGATGCGCACCATTTGAAGCGTTGTATGGAAGGAAATGCAGATCTCCCGTTTGTTGGGCCGAAATTGGTGAAAGTCAACTGACAGGCCCAGAGATCATCCAAGAGACAACAGACAAGATTTTCCAAATCAAAGATCGACTTAAAGCCGCGCGAGATCGCCAAAAGAGCTATGCCGACAATCGTCGGAAGCCTCTAGAATTCAATGTTGGGGATCGTGTATTACTCAAAGTTTCCCCTTGGAAAGGAGTCGTTCGATTCGGAAAGAAAGGGAAGTTAGCCCCAAGATACGTCGGACCATTTGAGATCACTGAAAGGATCGGTCCAGTGGCTTACCGGTTAAGGTTGCCACAAGAGCTTAGCGGTGTACATGATACTTTTCACGTGTCAAACCTCAAGAAGTGTTTGGCCGATGAATCCCTTCACGTGCCAATTGAGGAAATCAAGATTGACGACAAGCTTCATTTTGTTGAAGAACCCATTGAGATCATGGATCGAAAGGTCAAGCAACTGAAGCGCAGTAGAATACCTATTGTTCGCGTAAGGTGGAATTCAAAGCGAGGGCCAGAGTTTACATGGGAACGTGAAGATCAGATGAAACTCAAATATCCACATCTTTTCGAGGATGACACTCTTGGACCTAACTCCAGCTGAATTTCGGGACGAAATTCTCTCAACTGGGGGATACTGTGACATCCGTCACTCTAAGGTCCGTCAATTGACGTGTTTGACCGACATCTATTCTATATTTGGTCATTCCTCATCATTATTTGACTCATTATGTGGATATCATGCGTGCAATATTACCGTTGTGTGTGCATTCGCTATAATCGTGTGTGAACCTTAAAGAGACCTTTAAAACTTTCATTTTTGAAAACGCTAAATATATCATTTTATAAATATAATAAATGTTTTAATATAACCATTTCTTCAGTCATAATAACATTAAATGAACTTTTACAATTAATATAAAACACCTAACGAAGTCGTTTTTCAACCGAACAAAACTTGGGAAAACTCGGGGGTTAAGTGCAGGGACTAAACTTGTAATTTTGGAAACTTGGGCTGGGTATAAATACCCATATTCCAGCCCTAAATCTTCATTATCACCATCTTCTTCATCTTCATCTCCTCTTCACACACTAAAACACCATTTTAGCACCAAATCCGACCCGAGAGGTCTCGTTTTCTTCGTCTTGACACCGTCTACAGCCTAGATTACTTCTTTCTAGCAGGTAGTTGTCTTTGGTTGTCCATTTCTTAGCCTTTTCACGGCTGTCCAAACTAGGGTTTCGGGTGTTCGGGTTCAACCCGAACACACAAGGTCGTATGGGTGCGTGTGAGGTCCCTTTGCTTGTGTTTTATGCTTGGGTATGTTTGTTGAGTGTTTCTGGAAGTCTATGTGGTGTAAAACCCGTGTTTAGAGCGGCTCGGGGGCTGCTCACCCCGACCACAGTCGCGATTCTGCAGATTGGGCGACTGGGTCATCCATGCGATTGAGCCGTGCGACTGAGTGGGTCGTGCGACTGGATCATGCGTCTGAGTCAATCGCGCGACTGAGTGGTGCGACTGGGCATGTCGTGCGACTGAGTTGTGCGACTGAGTGTCGGTGTGCGATTGAGTCATGCGTGCGAATGAGTGTATGCGAATGAGTCATGCGACCGAGTGTTTGTGTGCGATTGAGTCAGGTGACCGACTGAATGTGTGCGAATGAATGTGATTCGCACGACTGGAGTCCAATCGCACGAATGAAGGTTCAGTCGTACGAAAGTAGCTAATTCGCACGATTGAAGGTTGATTCGTGCGCATGGAAGTTGAGTCGTGCGACTGGGTGTTGTGTGGTACGACTGAAGGCCAATCATACGAATGAAGGCTCAATCGTACGAATGAAGCTGATTCGCACGATTGAGGGTTGATTCGCACGAATGGAGGTTGAGTCGTGCGTCTGGCCTTGTGTGCGACTGAATTTGTTGTGTTTGACCCTTGTGCGTGGCGTGAGTAGGTCGTGTGGTGTCGAGGTAACACTAACACAATTATGCCATTGTTTGGCCACAAAGATTAATGTCAACGTGAGAAAGGGCACAGAAACTATTTTGAGCAAATTAAACTAACGTTTTTACAACGACTAAATTGACTTATAACTATTGACACTTATTCAATATTCTTTCGAATAACAACGATACTTTTACTTAAATATCATCATTAGTGGCAACAATGTCTTGTACTTGGATCTACATAAGATCTAGTACGTGTGTCAGTCTGTGTGTGTTGTACGCGACCCATCCGATACGACCCGAACCGACCCATCATTATTGCGCGCTTATACATATATCATATCATTAATGCTATACAATAACTGTCAATAGGTGTTTGACTGTTTATTTGCATTCAACATTTGGGATACGTCGCTCATACATACTTACCACTTAACAAGTGAGTTTCGTGGCCCCTTTTCACATTTATGCAATATTTCAATCATTTACAAATTGGGGGAAAAGTATGCTTACACAATTTTTATGCTGTACACTTACATACATTTTACATACAAGGAATCAACGTGATACTGTGTTGCAAGTACTATTTGATACATGCTTGGGTCTGCTGTGTGGTTCTATCTTTGCAACTATTTAATTCCAGTGTGGGAACCGACGGTTAGGTATTGGTAGTACTACTGGGTTGACACCCCCACCCTCGTTCGATGGTATACTAGTTGGTACCATCAGTGGCCAGGAACGGGCCCTTGGGTGAATATATGCCGACAATTTCTTTGTGTACGTCGCTAGGTTTGGTTGCAAAGCTCATGTCATGTGATATTTACTTGTGTAATAACTGTATTCACGGTATTCCGACGCGCTTATCTATACAGCATCACTTACATTTTTATTACATAAACCTGCGAGCTCACCAACAATTATGTTGACCGTTTTAAGCATATCTTTTCAGGTGAACATGCAAGTCCAGGAATCTAGGTGTGCTGCCTTAGTGGAGAACCTAGGATGCATTTTTGGGACTTAGCTCATTTTGATAAACAATCTTTTTGAACAATGTTATCGCATGTAAACAATTATCAACATTTGAAACTTGTTCCCGGGTTGTGGGAATTAATATTTACATTTTCTTCATATGTGTATATGTGTTATCATTATCATGATGTTTATGGCTATGTGTTGTGGACATTGACTAAACACGACACAAGTCCCCTTGTCGTCGGGTGTCGTCATGACACGCATGTCATCATTTATTTATATTGCTCTCTATCGCTTACCATGTGTTATGACGATCCCGGTCTCGTTACGTCCCCGTGTTTCCGCTTTTAGCGGGGGTGTGACATGCAAGAATGGTGATTTTGTGTGTGTAGAGGGTGAAGATGAAGAAGATGGTGATAATGAGATGCTAGGGCTGGTAAGAGGGTATTTATACCCAGCCCAAGTTTGCAAAATTACAAGTTTAGTCCCTGCACTTAACCCCCGAGTTTTCCCAGATTTGGTTCGGTTGAAAAACGACTTTATTGGATGTTTTATTATAATTGTAGAAGTATATTTAATGTTGTTATGACTTAAGAAATGCTTATATTAAAAACATTTAATATATAAATAATATGATGTATTTGACGTTTTCAAAAATGAAAGTCTTAAAAGTCTTTTTAAGGTTAACACATGGTTTTAACGAATGCACACACAACGATAATAATGCACACATGATATCCACATAAAGAGTCAAATAGAGATGAGGAATGACCAATCATAGAATAGATGACGGACAAACACGTTAGTTGACGGACCTTAAAGTGACGGATGTCACAATTATTAAGAAAATACCTGATGGCACGCAGCTACTCAGATTGGCATCCCATTCCCTTTCCGTCCCATTTTCAGTTTAAGTTAAGGTTTATTTTGAAAATTTACCCGTTTCACTTAAACTTTGGCTCTGATACCAACTTGTAAGGCCCCGTTCCTGGGACGCTTACAGCTGGCCAATCATCGCACATAAAACATATATTTACATTTAACTTAAATGAACACCGCAACGGAAACATTCAAAAATGACATTTCATTTCATTATAAAAACTTTTGCAAAATAATACATCGTTATCACATTACAAAATACTTGTTGTATTACATCACAAAAGCATTTTGAAAATGGATGCCATCCAAAATAAGTTGAGTAGCCGCCCCGTGCCATCCTCAGCAACCTCACCTGCCAACTGGAAACACATAAAAGTCAGCGTTGCGGAGTGAGTTATAGTTTTATAATATAAAACATACTTTATCTTTCGTTAAAACCGTTCATTACTTTCTTTCAAATCATATGAGGCTTTAGTACGTGATCACGCATCGTACATACACATAGATAATATTTATGATCTTCATCATCATTCATTTCGTACATTTCGCACGTTTCGCACATTTCGTACTTATCGCACTTTTCGTACATTTATTATCTTTCACTTCTATCTAGGTCCTGTCATGTACTTAACCCCCCTCTTGAGCACCAAGCAATTTCATCTAGGGTTAAGTGACAAGGACCCCATATCGCACGTATGGAGTGGTCACTAGGACAGACTCTCCCTGTGTGTGTGAACTCATATGGGTTTGCCAAGATGGCACGCTGTATAACACATAGTAATTAGGAAATTGCACGTGTTGGAGCAGTCACCGAGGCTAAACTCTTACTGTGTGTATGAACCCTTATGAGTTATCCAAAATCGCACGCTGTAAATACACACACAGTTGAGCTAACAACTCACAATGAGTTGTGAACCTCCTTCCATTTGCTTGCAAGCCTTTCATACTTTCATTCGTTCGTTAATGCATGCATTCATTATTTCGTTCCTCTTTTTATTATCTTCCGCTTCACGTTACATAATACTTTTCATTTCATTCATCAACATTCAACGTTAAGCCATGGAAAATAATCATACATGATAGGAACATAAACATAAACATAAACATACAACATCACTATATAGGGCATCATCATACATACATAACATACACCATACATACCATCATGCATAAGCATCAATCATACATCACACATGCCCAACATATCATCTATGACCTCAAAAGTCAACTTACGTAAACCCCCGGGAATCTTCCAAGTTGAAGCCTACATTTACCCTTTCCTCCCGAGAATCAGATAATAAACTAAGTTCTTTTGGGCGCATGAGCCTTATTTGGGCGTATGAACACCCTTCAGCCGCATGGCCTTCAAGGCGACTGAACACTTAGGCGAATGGACATCAGGCGAATGAACCCTATGCGGATGGACCTATGCGGATGAATACTATGGGCGAATGGACACCTATGCGTATGGGCTCTCAGTCGCATAGCTTCCATGCGTATGGCCTTCAGTCGCATGACTTCAAGCGCATGGGCTTCAGTCGCATAACTTTCGTGCGTATGAACCTCAGTCGCATGGCCTCCAAGCGCATGGACCTCAGTCGTATAACCTTCAATCGCATACCTTACAGACGCATGAACTTCAGTCGTATGACTTCCATGCGTATGAACCTCAGTCGCATGGCATCCGTGCGCATGGACCTCAACCGCATGCCTTTCGGCCGTATGGTCTTCAGTCGCATGCCATTCGGTCGCATAGCCCTAACTGATGCAGAATGCAGTTCATCCCGAACCCAAACTGCCATTTTCGGCCTCCAAGCCCTCCCAAACCTATTCTAGGCTCAAATCAACCATCCTAAATCTTAGAAACATCTACCACAACACCATCCAAGCACACACAAGCCCGAAATCAAACCCCACTCGAATCACACACAAACACATACACACGGGTTCAACAAACACATTTCAAAACAGGTTTTACTATGTGTTCCAGCCCCAAATCAGTTGTAAACATGTAAAAGAGGGGTCCTAGAACTCACATTAACGACCTCTACGAGTAAAGCTTCACACAAACTCGCTAAACCTCGACTTTGGCACCTTGAATCCTTCAAAACCCTAGCTTTGCTCTTCTCTCTTTCTCCTTCTCTCTAGAACCGAATGAAAGGGGGAGAATGAGGGGAGAATGGGCTGCCCTCCCCCTTTTATACCCCCACTCATTCAAGGGTTTTCTCATTTTGACAAGTTTGGTCCCTCAACTTTGGACTTTATTTCTTTTCTTTCTTTTTTTCTTCTTTCCTTGGCTTCAAAGGAAATAACTGGGCGTTACAACTCGGGACCAACTCGCTAAAAGCTCTAGCTAAGATGAGCTTAAATAAGTTCTAACTTATTTTACGACTCATTTAATAAATGGTTTTAAGCCCAAGCTTCATATGTTGAGATCGATTCGGCTCACAAGACGAAACTAGCGTTGTATATATATAATGTTTATTTTACCTTCTATGTATATACATATATATATATATATATAATCATTGCTATATATAACTTTTATGTTTAAAACAATTATACACACACACACACCCATATATATATATATGTTGTTACTTTATAAAATTACATAAACTATTTAATTTCATAAAAAGATCTTTTCTATATAAGAAAAGTATTCTATAAAGAGACGTTAAAAAATACTGATAAAAAAGTATTAATATTTTTATACAAGAAAACGTTATTGAAAAGGTTTTAAGAAATCTTCATAAAAAGAACTATAAAACATTTTTTAAAATTATGATAGATGCTAAATTGGTTTTCATTTTATTAAAACTTTATGTTTTTAACTTTACCTAAATATCATAACTAAAAACAGAAATATTTTTATCCAATCATATTATAAATGAGAAAATTAACTTTCCACTAAAATATCATTTTGATAAATATTTTTGAAAACACTCATTTTATTAAATTATTTTTCTACCAACCCTAATTTGAAAAAAAACTCATTACAAAGGGTATTTGTGATGGTTTCAAAATAAAAACTTGAAATAGATTGCAAGTTATAGTTGACTGTTTTTTCCACTCAAGAACAAGTTGATTTTATTCCTACTAAACATGTAATATAATGAGTTTTTACATGTTGTATTATATTAAAATTGTGAACTGAAATGTGTTGGATTCTTGCTTATTCAAACAAGCAGTTGAAGATTTTCTAATTCACTCGTCCTATGCAAATGTTTGATCCATACAAGTGCAGGTGTGATGAATCGGCAATTGCTTGTGCATATTTATTTTCAAGAATGGAAAAATAAAACATGCTACAAGTAGTCATGTGGAAGTTCATATGTTATAATAATACCATTGATTGCAGATTACAATATAAATATAATTAGCAAAGCTTATTTCAATGTGTTTGATTGTTTGATAGTGTGTGCTACTATTTTTTTAATTCAATGTTATAATTTTAGATTTTACATTCATACAATGTTTTCACATCTAGGTTTGAATTAATGTTTAATTATCATAAGGTTGATGTTTCTGCCAATGTCTTTTATGCATTCTCATAAAAGTCAACAAAAATTAAGAAATAAACTAAGAATAAAAGAAAGTATATATATATATATATATATATATATATATATATATATATATATATATATATATATATATATATATATATATATATATATATATATATAGATATATATATATATATATATATATATCTATATATATATATATATATATATATATATATATATATATTCTATATAATAAAATAATAATTAGATTGACACATTATCTTTTGTTATACATTCTAAACTTTCTTCCCGCCCTCATCATGTAGTACTTTTTGTCATATAGTGTAGCTCCATGTATTTAAATAATTAACTTCGTTTAATCTTATTTTGATAGTTTCATTAAATTCAGTTAAAAATTAGTTCTAAAATATAATTAATTGTCCAAAATCTATAAATGTTGTTAGAGATATTTTTTAATTGATTTTTTTTCAATATTGGTTTGGTTTTTAAACAACCAGTGTTTACACATGGTTAGTTCTATGTTGTATTATCTCAAATTAAAAGTAAACATGAATTAAAATTATTAATATTAGATAATGATGTTAATATTACAAACATAACATCAAATTTTCTATACAAAAAAGATTCAGATGTTTATGAATGTTCTCATATTCAATATAATTTTTTTATTACCTAAAGTTCTTATTTATAAGTTTATTTCATTTCATATTATACTATTTAAACTTATAAACATTAATAAATAAAATCTACTAATATTAGATATAGGATGATTTTAAAAGATTAAACAAAAAAATCGATATACAAAATATTAACAACAATATTACGACTTATGAACCTTTTTAATCAAGATCATTTCTTACTGACTGAACTCGTGTATTACACGAATCTTTAGTCTAGTTATTTTAATAGAAGAGTAAGTGTGAATACGTGGCAGTATCATATTTCTATTTATCAAAATTTCCCCTCTATCTCCTATTAATTAATTACATTAATTACTAATAATATTATTTAAATTTTTTAGATTACAAATAGTTTTTTTAAAATTTAAGAAAAGATCTATTTCTTAATGTTATCTCCTAAGAAATAAATTTTTATAAACTAAGAAATTTTTTAAAATATCAAACTTTTTAAAAATATGAAAATATTTTAAAATTAATGTTTTTAAAAAGTAAATTTTTTTGTAAACAAAAAATAATTAAAGTTAGAAATTATAATAAGAAAATTTTAAAATTGACAATCTTTTTATAAACGGTTGATATCATTATCTTATAATAAGAATATTTTGTTTTAAAAGAAATTGTTTATTTTAAGAAAACAAATAAAATTAAAAATTTGATATCGTTGATTTATAACTTGCAGATCTTATCAAATATTTGTGCCTTATACTTTTTGAGTATGTATGGTTCACGCCTAATTTATTTTATTAAATATAACATTTTTGTTTTCTGTAACGTTTTGGCTCCCCGTTTAATCTAATATTTACCTTAATTACCTTAGTTACCTAATTAACCTCCACCACTTCATTATACCATATATTCCCTTTAATTACCTCATTAAACTTACCTTTCATCCATCAAAACGGGACTTAGTATATATATTAACCAACATCTCATATACAACACACAAAATACAACATTACATCTATTAAGTTGTCGATTTAACGTTCGAATCTCCAACAAGTTAGCAATATGAAGAAGGCGATTTTTCTTATTGCTACCGTTGCTGCTGCACTGATGTTTCTTTTGGGGACAGTTCATGCTCTGGATTGTAATCCTGATCGCGACATAAGAGCTTGCTATGGCGCCCTTAAAGCCCAAGGACCGCCAGGTTCAGTGTGTTGTAATGCATTACAACAGCATAAACATTGCTTATGTGAATACATCAATATTAATAGCCCCAAATTGCCTCCAAATTACCACTATCTTCACCGACTCACCAAAAAATGCAGTGCCATCGGCATATCCATCCCCTTCCCCTATTGTATTGATCATTAACTTAGTTATGTCATATATTTTAATGAATTAAAAGTATTGTTTTGATGGGTTTTGTGTGTGCATTTTAGATTTCCTTATGTTTTGGAAGCATTTTCTGAATCACATTATTGTGCAACAAAAACATTTATTCGCTTATACTTACTAATACTAGCATGCGGTAGAAAAATACTAGTGCACATGTAGTTGCGAATATTACCCAACCGATTTGATCTCCATAGGAATTCGGATAAAAGTGAGAATTTGTTGATGATCATTACGCACATGATTAAGCATAATGAGAAATGATATATCGCCTCTTTTGATCAGCTAGAACATGATTCAAGAGCTTTCTTCATTCGTTGTCTAAACACATATTTTTAATTAATGCAATTGAAATTATTAGCTTTGTCGTCTAAACACACTATTTTAAGCATAGTTACGAGGCCACAATGAACCTCTTTTGTAAATTAACTAGATGGGAAATGTGTTGTGTATATACTTGTATTTTCTTTTGAGCAGGGTTAGCCATTCAACATGTTTACTTAGAGAAGGTTTGGACGTAGGTCTCATGTATAATTTATATGATTATAAATTAGAGGGCATAAGATTAATAAAATGTAGCTTTTCTATATTTAAGGACATTTAGTGCTTCCCTGTTATGCTACTATGATGAATCAAGAAACAAATCATTAGATATATCATGGATATCTAATATTAATTTGGATAAAATAGTGAAACAAATATTAAAACCGTTAAAAATAGAATTAAGCCAAAACTATTTAAACCACACTGAATCACATATTCGGTTTTGTAGTTCGATTTAATCCGAAACTAAATTGTTAATAAGTTTGGGCACGGCTTTTAATTCCAAAAAAATTAATTTGGATAAAATAGTGAAACCCATTTTGCATTTATCGGGCTATGTATTTCTTAATTGTAAACCCATTAACGTTTAGCCACTACAATCCAACGAAATCAAACCAAGAAACCTAGGGAAGCAAAAATCCAAACCGATGAACATCCATCTTGTTAAAATAAAGTTTTTTGATTTGGAAATGAAACAAAACCGAGATTGAATCGTTTTTGTTTTGGTTTTTGATTAGACAAAAAGTTATTTAAAAGAAGAGTTGAAATGCTTGAATGAGCAGGTGCGATTATCCCACCTAGGTTGTTGCTATTTTCCCCTTGAGCATTGTTGTCACCACCACCATTGTTTCCATTGGTGTTGTTGTTATTGGCCATTAAGGTGCTGCTAAGTTCAGCAACCATTGACGAGAGTACAGCAGCCATTTGCCGAGGAGACAAGCAACAAAGTTTAACCAATTACAAGACAATCCCATTCTAAGGCATCAAGTTGCATATAAGAAGGCATAGCATCAATGTAGCATGTAAACAATATATATTTACAAGAATATAAATATTATTCTATAAGGTTTATGCATAAACTATAGTCTATGTCACTATTTCTAATAACCTAAATCCCTGTAGTTATGGGCTCTGATACTGATCTGTCACACCCCAACCTTAACGGCGGAAACGTCGAGATGTGAGGGTTAAGATTGTTCATGCCACACAATGACTATTAAAAGTGTCATTATTATTAAACATCATGATTCATAACATACATGAAGAGATAACATAAGTCTTTCAAAGATAACAAAATATAGTAGAGAAAATGTCACATGAATAATAGATGTCTTTTGATTATTAAACTAGGTCCAACCCTAGATTGCAACAATCTTCCTAAACAAGCTAAGCGTTACCATTTCCTGAAACATGTTAAAAATAAAAGGGTCAACATAACGTTGGTGAGTTTTCCATAGTTTTCATACATACATATATATAAAAGATGGCAATTATGTCATAGGTTAGTGAGCAAAGTAACTAGGGATGCATGACAAATGTAACAATCAAACCTTGACAGATTACAAGATTACAAGATTAAACGATTAGCTAAGTGTACTTGGATTAACAAAGTAGGCTTGTTAGGCCCATAGATCTATGACGTCGCCAGGCTAGCAATAGTTAATGATTGTACATATAATAGTCATCACATGGTAATTACTAAAGTTCAACTAACCACAACAAACAAGGTGAGTTGCCCAAGTGTTTACAAGATTCAAACGAGTTTACGAGTGCAATGATTATAAGGTAACATGTTTCACCCCAAAGTGTAAAAATAAGCAAAAGGGATATGGAAAAACTCACATGATGTATAAGTGCATAATTGATGATTAATAGAAATAATAACTTCGTTCCAACGTAGTCCTTCACAAGCACCTAAATATATATATATATATTACAAGTTTTAGTTTTAGATTAACGTTTAAACATGATCTAGGGTTTCAAGGGGGATTTTGGGGTTTTGTTTTATAATGTTAATAATGAAAATACCTTAGTCTTCATTTTAATGAAGAGAACTACATCAATTTAACAATTTATCATAAAGAAATAAATTTTGTATCGTTTGATATAATTAACAAACATATAAAGTGTAAATACATTTTTTAATATTTTCATTTGTAAAATTTATAATTTTAAACAATAACGTTTGAACCAATAAGAATTTTTAATGATTTAAACCATTATTTAAAGTCTTTTCTGTATAATAATAAACTAAATATAGCATTTGTCTAAAATATTTAATAAAATATTAAAGTATTATAAGGAATAAATTCTCAGAAAATAAATATGTGGCTTTAAAAATAAACTAATTTTTATAATTTTTTAGGAATTTTTTTGTATTTTTTTTAAGTCCGAAAAGCCTGTTAAAAAGATTGGAGGTTGCCGGGTTCGAACCCGGGACCTCGTGTGTAAAATGTGTGTATGTAACCAGTGAACTAGGGCCAAAGCCTTGGTAAGTGCTGGGTTTTATATCTTAAGAATACATTCCCAATGATTTCCCCAAAACCCCAAGAACCCTAGAACGATTTGCACCAAATTGAAGGTTAATTCGTTGTTGTTAATGCCAAGGATCATGGGGCTTGTGTTCCCCATGTAAAACCGAGTAGATATGTGATTTCAATTACTCGGTATTAAAGTGTAGAACATTAGAACAGACGATGAATAGTTCGCGACCAAGCTTGATTCAGTTTGATGTGCAAATGATGATAGTAATCCAATTCGTTGCACAGGTAGTTTCCACTGATCACTATGAACAAAAACCCTCTGTCAATTGAGGGTAAAATTGCAGAGGAGATGGAGTTTGACTAGCTATGAGTTGCGACGTGTTCGAGAGTTGATTTCTTTGTGTTCATTTATGTTTCTGGTGAAACTGGGTGTTCAGTTAGTTTTAGGGTGCCAATCCGATGATTTTCCCCCAATTACTTCAGCATTATTAGATCGGTTTTGATTCGAACGGCTGGAACTTGAATGCACATTGCGGTTTCTTGATTAAATGCTCTTAACATCACTTTATATCGAAATTAAACATTGTCCGGGGTTCGAGATGGGTCATGAAGCGATTCAAAGGAATTATTTTGGTTGGTAACGGCTCATTGAAGGGCTACGTAGCCGCCGGAGTCGGCCACCGGAAAAACGGGGTGAGAAGGGAGTATGGTTTTGATTTTTTTAAATTTACCCAAACAGCCCCTCAACTTTTGAAGGTTTATTATTTTATGCTCAAACTTTCTTTTAAAGTTTATAAATTGACAAATAAACCCCCTGGACTTAATTCCCTTTATGTTTTAATTATTTTACAACTTATTACTTATTTAACTTATATTAATTATTATTTCTATTATTATTATTATTTTTAACTTTCATTATTATTAGCATTATTATTATTAATGTTATTATTATTATTATTATTATTATTATTATTATTATTATTATTATTATTATTATTATTATTATTATTATATTATTATTATTATTATTTTATTATTATTATTATTATTATTATTATTATTATTATTATTATTATTATTATTATTATTATTATTATTATTATTATTATTATGTAAGGCCCCGTTCCCGGGACGCTTACAGCTGACCAATCATCGCACGTAAAACATATAGGTTCATTAACTTAAAGAAAACATTGCAGCGGAAACATTAAAACAAACATTTCATTATAAATGCTTTTGCAAGTTAATACAACATTCGTTACAAAACATCGTCTGTTCGCAGTATAATGCAAAAACATTAAACAAAAGAATGCCATCCAAAAATGCCAAGTAGCTGCCCCGCGCCATCCTCAGCAATGCTCACCTGCCAACTGGAAACACATAAAAGTCAGCGTTGTTGAGTGAGTTCTAGTTTATAATAAAACATACTTTATCTTACGTTTAAAACCGTTCTTTACAATTGTACGTGATCATGCACTATACATACACAAAGATATATCATTATTATCTTCATTATCCGTTCATTCAATTCGTATATTCGTCATTATATCATTACTTTCATTCGAACAAATGCCATGTGGTTACCCCACCGTCATGCATAAAGCGGGTACTGGGCCTGAGGTCTTTCATAGACCCCGAACATTGTGCACGAAGCTGACTCCAGTACCTAGGGTAAGCGACAAGGGTTCCATACATATGGTCAATCGCAAGGATTGAACCCTAGTGTGCATCCTTCTAGGGTAATTAACCCGCACACAGTTGAGCTAACACCCTTCATTAGGTGTGAACCTCCATACGTATGCTTAATCACGCAGATCAAGCCCCAGTGTGCATCCTTTCGGGGTAGCTAACCCGCACACGGTTGAGCTAACACCCTTCATTGGGTGTGAACCTCCATACATTTGCTTGCAAGCCTTTCTTACTTTCGTTCATTCATTAATGCATGCATTCTTTCATTACGTTCCTTTTTTATTATCTTCCACTTTACGTTACATAATACTTTTCATTTCATTCATTAACATTCAACGTAAAGCCACGGGAAAATAATCATACATAACAAGGAACATGAATATAAACATACAACATCACCATACAAGGCACCATCATACATACATAACATACCACATACATACCATCATGCATAAGCACCAATCATACATCATACATGCCCATCATAACATCTATGACCCCAAAAGTCAACTTACATAAACCCCCGGGAATCTCCCAAGTCAAAGCCTACATCAACCCTTTTCTCCCAAGAGTCAAATAATAAACTAAGTTCTTTCGGGCGCATGAGCCCTATTTGGGCGTATGGGCACCATTCAGTCGCATGGCCTTCTAGGCGCATGAGGACACTTAGGCGTATGGACACTATGGGGCGAATGAACACTTAGGCGTATGGACTCTCAGTCGCATAGCCTTCAGTCGCATAACTTCCATGCGTATGACCTTCAGTCGCATGACTTCAGGCGCATGGGCTTCAGTCGCATGCCATTCAGGCGCATGGACTTCACTCGCATGCCATTCAGGCGCATGGACTTCAGTCGCATGCCTTTCGGTCGTATGTTCTCCACTCGCATGCCATTCGGTCTCATGGCTTCCAGTCGCATGAGCCCTAGCTGGTGCAGAATGCAACGCCCTTCGAACCCTAACTACAGATCTCGATCCCCAAGCCCTCTCTAACCTGTTCTAAGCTTAAACCATCCATCCTAAGCCTTAGAAACACATTCACATCACCATACCAACACAACATTTCCCGAAAACATACCCCACCCGAATCACACACATACACAAACATATGGGTACACACCCAACACTTTAAAAAAAAGGTTTCATATGTGTTCCAGCCTCAAAATCAGTTGAAAACGTGCAAAAGAGGGGTCCTAGAACTCACGTTTACAGCCTCTTCACCTTGATCTTCAAGAAACCCGAAGTTTGCCCCTTTTCCTCCCTTTTCCTCTCTTGGCCGAATGAAAGAAGAGAATAGGAGAGGGGTGTGGGCAGCCATGCCCCTTTTACACCCACTCTTCCAAAGATTTTATCCTTTTGGCAAGATTGGTACCTCAACTTGGACTTTATCTCTTCTTTTTTTTCTTTCTTCTTTTGACTTAAAAATAATCGGGTGTTACATATTATTATTATTATTATTATTATTATTATTTATTATGTTTCATTTAATAATTAACATTATTAGCTTTCAAATTAAAGAATTAAAGCCAAACTAAGAAATAAGCATAATTAAGCCATGAGTTACAAGATTGTCAACTTTGGTCCTTACAAGAATATAACGATGCAAACTTTTAATTAACAGGAAAATATAGGATGCTACAGGTAGACCAACTTTCGCTTCCACGGCGGCGGTGGCGGTGTGTAACACCCGGATATTTATTATTTTGAAGCCGGCGAAGAAAGAAAAGGAAATAAAGTTCAAAGTCGATGGACCAAACTCGCCAACAAGAAAAGTTGGAAATGTGGTGATATTAGTAGGGAGAGGGCAGCCCACTCTCCCCACACACCCCCACATTTCAGCTTTCAAGAGAGGAGAAGAGAGAAAGGAGAAGAAAAAGAGAAAAAGGGTCGGTTCGGGTGATTCGGGTGGCCAAACTCGTTGTGTAGCAAGCCAAATCGAAGCCCTTGACGTTGTGCTCGTTTGTGTGAGTTCTAGGACCCCACTTTTACTTGTTTTCAACCGATTTTAGGGATGGAAAATGTTAAAACCCGTTTTTGGTGTGAGTATGTGTTTGACCCATTTGGGTATGATGTGTGTGATGTGTTACGTGTATGTTTCAGGGCTTGTGTATGCTTGTATGGTGTTGAGGTATGCATTCCTAAGGTCCAGGAGGGTTAATTTAGGCTTAGATGGGTTTGGATGAGCTTGGAGGCCGAAAATGGCAGATTGGGTTCGAGATGAACTCCATTCTGCATCAGCTAGGGCTAGGCGACCGAATGGAGGCCATACGGCCGAATGAGAGGCGATTGAGGGTCATTCGCACGATTGAGGGTTCAATCGCACGACTAAGGTTTCAGTCGCACGACTGGGAGTCCAATCGCATGGGGAGTCATGCGACTGAGGGTTCAGTCGCATAAGTGCTTAGTCGCATGAGTTCATTCGCATTAGATCAGTCGCATAGGTGCTCATTCGCATTAGTCCCATCCGCATAAGGTCCATACGCACGACTGGATGTTCATTCGCATAGATGTTCATCCGCTTGAGTCCAATCGCATGATGTTCAGTCGCATGAAGGTCATGCGACTGAAGGATGTCCATACGCACGAATAGAGCTGTTGCACCCGAGGGAAAGTGTAGTTAGACTTCTGGCTTTCGGGGGAAAGTGCAGTTGTAAGTTTTGACGTAAAGGTTCCCATAAGAGCTTGTAAGATAACTGTTATGGCCTTAGAAAGCATGTAGGGCAAAGTGATGATGATGTTGCATGTTTATGTATGATGCATGATATGTATGTTTGATGTTGCCTTGTATGATGTGGTGTTGATGCATGCTAATGTTCCTTAGTATGATGTATGTTATCTTTCCTATGGCTTTACGTATTATGATGAATGAAATGAAGTATTATGTAACGTAAAGTGGAAAGAAATGAAACGTCTTTCATGCATCGGATAATGGGTCCTTCTTTGTGATTGACCATTAATGTAGAACCTCTACCGCTTACCCCTAGTACTGTGGCATACGTTTAGCTGTTCATTTATTGACTTCGGCCCAGTAGCTATGACTGATCGGTTACCCTTAGTACCGTGGCATACGTTTAGCTGTTCATTTATTGACTTCGGCCCGGTAGCTAAGACTGATCGGGGTGTAGCATATGGTATTGGTATGGATGATGTCCGATGCGCAAGTAAAGTTATATGGAACGAACGAATGAATGAATGAATGAAGAAGATAATAATGATATTATCTATGCGTACGTATGATGTGTGATCATGTAAAAGTAACGAATGGTTTTATATGAAAGTAAAGTATGTTTTATAATAAAATTAGAACTCACTCAGCAACGCTGACTTTTTATATGTTTTCCAGTTGGCAGGTAATGTTTGCTGAGGATGGCACTGTGAAGCTACTCAGCTCTTTTTGGGATGGCATTCTTTTGATTAATGTTTTTGCATTGTAATGCGAACAAACTATTTTGTAATGAATGTTGTATTAACTTGCAAAAGCATTTATATAGAAATGAAAGCTTATTTTAATGTTCCGCTGCGATGTTTATGAAATTCAAATGTAAACGTATGTTTTATGTGCGATGAATGACCAACTTAAGTGTCCCGGGTATGGGGCCTTACAAGTTGGTATCAGAGCCAAAGTTTAAGTGAAATGGATAAGTTTTCAAAATAAACCTTAACTTAAACTGAGAATAGGACGAAAGGGGAATGGGATTCCAAACTGAGTAGCTGCGTGCCATCAGGTATTTTCTTAAAGTTAACCGGTTTTATATGCACATGGTATGTGGTTATGTGTTGTATGTAGATTTAAATACTGTTGTAGTCAGGACAGGTAATACTCGGGGTATGAAGAGTAAAGTAAGTGGCTAATCACAACTGGCCACTGTAATTAGGGACTTACTATACTTGATATAAACTGAGTTGTTTCTTGAATGACCATGTTGGTGTTTGAATCTTTCAGTGTGAGTTAGAGAATGGCTGGAGGTAGATCTTCTAAAGCATCTAGGGGTGGAGGCCGTGGCGGGCCTGATGTGAGCCGCGACCCAAGAGAGGAAGACAAGGGTCGAGAAGGTGGTTCCTGAAGAATCAGAGACTCGTCATCCAGAAGAGAGCACCCGGAGCCTGAAACAATTTTCTCCGATAATGAAGACGAGGAAGAGGAAGAGGAGCCTGTGCGGAAGTGGCCGAGGTTGTAACTACGGGTGTTTATGAGATGCAAGCCCCCTACTTTTGACGGTAATGGCAATGTTGCTGCTGCTCACGATGGGTGAGAGAAATGGAGAGCTGTTCTAGACATCAGCGAATGCCGGAAGAAGAAAGAAAAGAAGGTGAAGTTTGCCACTCATTCATTTGTGGACTCGGCACTATGCTGGTGGGACAACATTGTCCAAGCGGAGGGTAATCGGGCAATCGGGGGAATGAGGTGGCCCGAACTAAAAAAGATGTTGATTGGAGTTCTGTCCTCACAGGGAGATGGATAAGATTGAGAGGGAGTTCCTGCAGCTGGAGGCGGGATCCATGACACACCAGCCAATACACTACAAAGTCAATGAGATGGCACGGTTAGTGCCGGATCAGGTGACGCCTCTTTCTCGCAGATCAGGAGGTACATTCAGGGCTTACCGGTGGATGTTCGCCGGCATATGATCGCCGCCCGGCCAAGTACGTTTAGGTCGGCGGTCGATTGGCCAGAAGACTATATGATGAGAGGGAAGTGGTGGTGGTTGAAGCGAATAGGAAGAGTGGTGGTGATCGGAACTGGAACGGGAAAAGGTTGTGGGTGGTGTGATGCCCTGACGGGTAACAAAAAGGCACGGACGGATGACCGCCGCGTGGCCACACGGGGAGCGGGATCAAGGAGGTGTGGTAAGTGTGGAAAGGAGCATGCGGGAGAATGTAGGCTGGGTTTGAATGTGTGCTTCAAGTGTGGGAAGACAGGGCATATGGCAAAGGATTGCCTGTCGGGCAAATGTTTTAACTGTGGGGGGGAAACTGGTCATATGAGCAGGGATTGTAAGAAACCGAGGGTTGAGAGCTCGGGCGAAGAGGATGGGAGGTGATGGACCGAGGGTGAGCGCCAGGGCATTCACCATGACACAGGAGGAAGCTAGGACGGACCCTGATGTTGTGTCCGGTACGTTTCTAGTGAACCAAACTTAGCTTCTGTGTTATTTGATTCTGGTGCTAGTAAGAGTTTTATTTCTACTGCTTTCTGTGCTAAGCTGCCTGTTAGTAGTAGACGAGTTGATGCGCCCTTTGATGTAGAAACTGCCATAGGTAAATCTACCAGGATTTCTGAGATGATAGAGAACTGCGATGTGGGAACTTGGGGTCATAAGTTTCCTGTTAGACCGTTCGTGATGGCCTTAGGTGGTTTTGATTTGGTTCTTGGGATGGATTGGCTAGCAGACTTCGAGGCGAACATTGTGTGTTGCAAGAAGATGATTCGGTTGTCGGCGCCTGACGGTAGTTCAGTGACGGTTTATGGTGATCGGGTTACTACGATTCCGAAAGTGATCTCTATGACTGTGGCGGGAAAAGTGTATGAGGCGTGGATGTAGTGCTTACTTGGCCTATGTAAAGGATGTGGATGCGCCAACACCACAATTAGCCGATTGTACCGGTTGTGTGTGACTTTCCAGACGTGTTTCCAGAAGACTTATCAGGAGTGCCACCTGATAGAGAGATTGAATTTCAGATTGATCTGATACCGGGTGCCCAACCTGTTGCCAAGGCACCGTATCGGTTGGCTCCGACCGAGATTGAAAGAGTTGATGGAACAGTTGCAAGAGCTGCTTGATAAGGGGTTCATTAGACCGAGTATTTCTCCTTGGGGTGCTCCGGTCCTGTTTGTAAAGAAGAAGGACGGTAGTATGAGGATGTGCATCGACTACGCGAGCTGAACAAGTTGACATTGAAGAACCGATACCCCTTACCGAGGATAGATGATTTGTTCGATCAGCTTCAGGGTGCCAGTTGGTTTTCGAGAAGATATCTTCGATCTGGTTATCATCAGTTGAAGGTGAAGGAGTAAGATATCCTAAACAGCTTTCCGTACGCGCTATGGTCACTACGAGTTCCTCGTCATGTCTTTTGTTTGACCAATGCGCCAGCTGCTTTTATGGATCTGATGAATCGAGTGTGTCGGCCGATGTTGGATAAATCAGTGATAGTGTTTATTGATGATATCCTAATGTACTCGAGGAGCGAGGCAGAGCACGCCGGTCACATTCGGGAGGTTCTAGAGACGTGAGAAGGGAGAAGTTGTATGCTAAATTCTCCAAGTCCGTGTTTTGGTTGCGCGAAGTTCAGTTCTTGGGTCACGTGGTAAATCTTGACGGGATTATGGTGGACCCGGCAAAAGTGGAAGCGGTTCCGCAATGGAAGTCACCAAAGACGCCATCCGAGATTCGTAGTTTCTTGGGTTGGCAGGCTATTATAGAAGATTTATCCAAGACTTCTCTAAGATTGCTTCTCCACTAACTAAGTTGACCCGAAAAGATGTGAAGTTCGTATGGGGTCAAGCTCAAGAGAAGGCGTTTGAAGAGTTGAAGGCGAGATTGACTCAAGCTCCTGTTCTGTCATTACCTGAGGGGAGTGAAGATCTGGTGGTTTATTCTGATGCTTCCTATTCGGGGTTGGGGTGCGTGTTAATGCAAAGAGGAAAGGTTATAGCCTATGCATCCCGACAGTTGAAGGTTCATGAGGTCAATTATCCTACTCATGACTTAGAGCTAGCAGATGTGGTCTTTGCGTTAAAGATTTGGAGGCACTATCTTTACGGGACGAAGTGCACCATATTCACCGACCACAAGAGTCTGAAGTACTTCTTCGAGCAGAAGGATCTGAACATGAGGCAGAGACGGTGGTTGGAACTTATAAAGGACTATGATTGCGAGATCCACTACCATCCGGGCAAGGCCAATGTGGTGGCTGACGCCCTTAGCCGGAAAGAAAGGCCCGAGCCGATTCGGGTGAAAGCATATCAGTTGATCATGACCTCCGATGTGATGAAGCAGATTAAAGAGTTTCAAGATGAGGCATTGAAAGAAAGAAGACCATCTTAACTCCAAAAGAATGAGAGGTCTGGTCGCGGAATTGGGTGAAAACACACTTGGTGTTAGAACTCGATTCGGTCGCGTATGGATTCCTCGTTTTGGGGATCTACGGGTGAAGATCATGGATGAAGCTCACAAGACTCGGTACTCCATTCATCCTGGTGCCACGAAATGTACCATGATATGAAGAAAGATTATTCGTGGCCGGGTATGAAGCGCGATGTGGTGGAGTATGTGAGTAAGTGTCTTACTTGCTTACAGGTGAAGGCCGAGCACCAAAAGCCGTATGGGAAGATAAGATACACCTTTGGATATACCGGAGTGGAAGTGGGAGCACATTACAAAGCTGCCGCGTACCCCGAAGGGGTATGATGCCAATGGGTGATAGTTGATCGCTTGACGAAGAGTGCTCACTTCTTACCGATCGCGAGACATATTCATCAGAGAGAGGTTGGCTTATTTGTTCATCAAGGAAATTGTAACTCGTCATGGTGTGCCGGTGTCTATTGTGTCGGATCGCGACACTCGGTTTACATCTAAATTTTGGAAGAAATTCCATGATGCTATGGGGACGAGGTTACATATCAGCACGGCTTATCATCCCCAGACCGATGGTCCGTCAGAAAGGACCATTTAGACGCTGGAAGACATGCTTCGGGCATGTGTGATTGATTTTGGTGGAAGTTGGGATGACCATCTACCGTTAGCCGAATTCTCATACAACAACAGCTATCATGCCAGTGTTGGCATGCCTCCATATGATATGTTATACGGTAGGAGATGCAGAACACCCGTTTGTTGGGGTGATATTGGTCAGAAGGAATTGGGGAGCGTCGAGGTAATCGAGGCTACGACTGAGAAGCTTGAGAAGATTAAAGCCTTCATGAAGGCAGCCAAAGACAGACAGAAGTCGTATGCTGATAAACGGCGCAGGCCGATTGAGTTCCAGGTGGGTGACTGGGTTATGTTGAAGGTCACACCTTGGAAGGGTATCATTCGCTTCCGAAAGCAGGGCAAGTTGAGCCCAAGGTATATAGGCCCTTTCCGAATCATTGCTCGAGTAGGAGAGGTGGCCTATAGACTGGAGTTACCGGATGAGTTAAGTGGAATTCACCCGACATTCCATGTATGTCATCTAAGGAAGTGCTTAGCTGATGAAGATATGATTGTTCCACTGGAGGATATCGAGGTAGACGAACGGCTCAATTATGTGGAGCAACCAGTGGCAATCATTGACCGGAAAGAGAAAAGGCTGAGGAATAAAGTGGTTCCTCTTGTGCGTGTACAGTGGAAGCACAGGAAGGGATCCGAGTCAATGTGGGAGACTGAGGAAGAAATGAGACAGCATTATCCACGTTTGTTCGAAGAATAATAGGTTTCGGGGACGAAACCTATTTAAGGGGGGTGGACTTGTAACACCCGGATATTTATTATTTTGAAGCCGGAGAAGAAAGAAAAGGAAATAAAGTTCAAAGTCGAGGGACCAAACTCGCCAACGAAGAAAAGTTGGAAATGTGGTGATATTAGTAGGGAGAGGGCAGCCCACTCTCCCCACACATCCCCACATTTCAGCTTTCAAGAGAGGAGAAGAGAGAAAGGAGAAGAAAAAGAGAAAAAGGGTCGGTTCGGGTGATTCGGGTGGCCAAAGTTGTTGTGTAGCAAGCCAAATCGAAGCCCTTGACGTGTGCTCGTTTTTGTGAGTTCTAGGACCCTACTTTTACTTGTTTTTAACCGATTTTGGGGCTGGAAAATGTTAAAACCCGTTTTTGGTGTGAGTATGTGTTTGACCCATTTGGGTGTGATGTGTGTGTGATGTGTTTCGTGTATGTTTCTGGGCTTGTGTGTGCTTGTATGGTGTTGTGGTATGCATTCCTAAGGTCCAGGAGGGTTAATTTAGGCTTAGAATGGGTTTGGATGAGCCTGGAGGCCGAAAATGGCAGATTGGGTTCGGGATGAACCCATTCTGCATCAGCTAGGGCTAGGCGACCGAATGGAGGCCATACGGCCGAATGAGAGGCGATTGAGGGTCATTCGCACGATTGGGATTCATTCGCACGATTGAGGGTTCAATCGCACGACTAAGGTTTCAGTCGCACGACTAAGGTTTCAGTCGCACGACTGGGAGTCCAATCGCATGGGGAGTCATGCGACTGGGTTCAGTCGCATAAGTGCTTAGTCGCATGAGTTCATTCGCATTAGATCAGTCGCATAGGTGCTCATTCGCATTAGTCCCATCCGCATAAGGTCCATACGCACGACTGGATGTTCATTCGCATAGATGTTCATCCGCTTGAGTCCAATCGCATGATGTTCAGTCGCATGAAGGTCATGCGACTAAAGGATGTCCATACGCACGAATAGAGCTGTTGCACCCGAGGGAAAGTGTAGTTAGACTTATGGCTCGGGGGAAAGTTGCAGTTGTAAGTTTTGACGTAAAGGTTCCCGTAAGAGCTTGTAAGATACATGTTATGGCCTTAGAAAGCATGTAGGGCATAGTGATGATGATGTTGCATGTTTATGTATGATGCATGTTATGTATGTTTGATGTTGCCCTGTATGATGTGGTGTTGATGCATGCTAATGTTCCTTAGTATGATGTATGTTATCTTTCCTATGGCTTTACGTATTATGATGAATGAAATGAAGTATTATGTAACGTAAAGTGGAAAGAAATGAAACGTCTTGCATGCATCGGATAATGGGTCCTTCTTTGTGATTGACCATTAATGTAGAACCTCTACCGCTTACCCCTAGTACTGTGGCATACGTTTAGCTGTTCATTTATTGACTTCGGCCCAGTAGCTATGACTGATCGGTTACCCTTAGTACCGTGGCATACGTTTAGCTGTTCATTTATTGACTTCGGCCGGTAGCTAAGACTGATCGGGGTGTAGCATATGGTATTGGTATGGATGATGTCCGATGCGCAAGTAAAGTTATATGGAACGAACGAACGAACGAATGAATGAATGAAGAAGATAATAATGATATTATCTATGCGTACGTATGATGTGTGATCATGTAAAAGTAACAAATGGTTTTATATGAAAGTAAAGTATGTTTTATAATAAAACTAGAACTCACTCAGCAACGCTGACTTTTTAAATGTTTTCCAGTTGGCAGGTAATGTTTGCTGAGGATGGCATGGTGAAGCTACTCAGCTCTTTTTGGGATGACATTCTTTTGATTAATGTTTTTGCATTGTAATGCGAACAAACTATTTTGTAATGAATGTTGTATTAACTTGCAAAAGCATTTATATAGAAATGAAAGCTTATTTTAATGTTCCGCTGCGATGTTTATGAAATTCAAATGTAAATGTATGTTTTATGTGCGATGAATGACCAACTGTAAGCGTCCCGGGAATGGGGCCTTACACGGTGAGCATAGGCGGCAGACGATGGGAGTTCCCATCCCTTAAACAAACCCTAACTACCACCATGAGCACATGGCAATGATGGCGTCGCTGACACCAACAACAAACAAAAAGAAGTTGGTGACGCGGTGTGGATGGTGGACCATGACCGTTGTCGCCTCTATAAAAACATTTGGGGGGAGGGGTGAAAATAATGGCGAGAAAGATTGACGGTTGAATCCATGGCCAATCGCCTCCTGCTCCTCCTCAACCATAGAGTGGAGGCGAAGTGGCAACAGAGCCACCGCCAGAACAAGCGCCGCTATCGCGAGCCAAAGCCACAACAACCGCCACCGTCGCTTACTCGATCATCGCCTTTGGTAAGGCCGAACACCACCACAAAACCCTAAAATCCCCCTCATCTCCTTTTGTACGACCGGTAACAGAGCCACCACCACAACAACCGCTTTTGACAAGTCCTACGTACATATAAAACAGATCAAGGTGTAAAATTCTTGTGGCCAAAACATAAAACTCAGAAGGTGTACTGCTTCCTCACCTTTTTTTAAATATACAGGGGAATATTAAATTTATATTTCTTACAATAACAATATGTAATCTATAGAGTCGGTATATATTTATCTCTTACCATGTAAACATAAAAAAGTCAATCTAAATTTAAATCTAAAATCTTGCAATATATTATTTTCATCAGTCGTGTAGTACACGGGTGCTAACCTAGTCTATACTAATAAATCAAAATATTTAGCAGGCACATGACATTTTTCTAGATAGTTCATCTTGTCACCACCTAAGCTTCGTACACATGTACACATTGCAATGAAACTTACAAATGTTAGATCTATATTTTCTAAAAATAAAAGTTTATAATTAAATTGTAGAACTATTAGTTTTGGAAATATAATTGATATGGAAATAGTTATAAAAGTGTATTTAATTTTTTTTTATAATTGTATTTCATGATCATACAATATTGGAACCAAGATTCGTTCACATTCTTTCGGTTCAGGTGATATAGTTTACTCAAATTTTTGAAAAGTTTAATTTTTTTTCTTGTTTATGCATTTGTGTATATATTAAAGTTACATTACACTTCAGTTGTTGAATCTATATCATCTTTAACAAGAGTTATAAATTTATTATAAAATGATATTGTTAGATGACTTCATACTATTATAATTATATGATTAATATAAAAAGATTAAAATTATGCACTATCTATAGAGAAATATATAAAATATATTCTTATGAATAATAATTATCATTTTTTCGTATGTTATTGTTTATAACTAAAATATGGTTCTTACATATTGATTCATTGATGTCATATCTATACGATATATATAATTATACATATATAATATCGATTATATACTCTTTCTATTTTCACCGGTATAACACATGAATATCTAACATGTTGTAAATAAAATTTACCATTTAAAAATACATTAAATGCTAATTATATTATTTATATATTTTTCAAAGTTTGAAACGAGTATTTTGATAATTTAAAAACATGTTTCAGTTTATTATAATAATTATTTTTGAAAACAAATTTTTTAAAATATGAAGTTTTAAATGCAAAGGACTTTTTTAAAATGACATTATTTAAAAAAATTATTTTTTAAGAAAAACTTTTTTAAAGATGAAAGTTTGAAAAAATATTACTATTGTTTTATTACCTAAATTAACTATTTTACGTAATTTCAAAAATATTTTTTTTCCAAAAAATTTATTTTTTAATTTTTAAATATTAGTAAATAACTATTAGTTTAGTATTTTTATTCAACACGTGAATTACACATGTTTCTAAACTAGTCCTAAATAAAGTATAAAAACTTGTATTTTTCACCTTTTTTTTCTTATTTACATTTCAAATTTTGTCGTTAAATTAAGGAAATAATAGTACTTGACATTTAGTAACAACTAGAATTAAGTTCCCTGCGTTTTTTTTGGGGGGGGGGAGTAAAACCATGCAAAATAACACTAATGTCACACTACCATTAATGACCATCAACACTGAAATTGCAATGTGCTAGTACGAAAAATAAGACCAAAACGTAAAACATATAGAAATATAACTAAATCGATTTAAGACTTACACGTTGCCACGAACCTTTAAAAGGGGGAAAATAAACGTAAAAACGATAAACCACACACGCATGTTGTGCTGTGTTAACTCACATAATTTAGAACGAAACATAAAGCGAAACGTAAAATTGGTAAATCGCACATGCATATTTGTGTCGTGTTAAGTTGAAAAAACTAGAATGAACGTAAGGCGAAAATTTACAAAATATGAAAAGTATAGGGGACTAAAGTTGAAAGTATAAAATTTTATAAGATTAAATTGCAAAAGATGAAGACTTTTGGGTTTAAAGTAAAATAATTAAATTTTGGGAGGTTTCTTTGCAAATTATGAAATCTTTGGGTTAAAAGTGAAAAGTCAAATTTATTTTGAAAAACCCCCTATGTATAATTTCCAACACCATTATGCATAGAAAAGTTGGTAATTAGTATTATATAAATGTTTTTTTTAGGTTTCGAGGACTATGTATGTCATCTATAACATCTAATAAAGCAGGATTTTTTTTGTCACTTATCATTCTCTTAAACCATATTTTAGCCTCTAGACATCCACACATCAATTTTCCCTCCAAAAGGGTATTATAGTAATTTAAATACTCATACAAATTTCTCCAGAAGGGTATCATTTAATGAAGTGAATTAAATAATATCATATTATTAAATAATATATATATAATGTTTATTAAATATATAAAAGAGACAAGGGTAAAAATGTCAAGGTATATAAAAATTTAATGGATAAATTTATCATATTGTCACCTAAAGTGTTTTGAAATATTAATCAATTACCTTTTATACCCCTCTTAAATGTCTCACACTACTTTGTACATGTTGCTTCAAAACTTGAATTGGTAAAATTACAAATTTATCCAAAGAGATGAATTATACGTTAGGTCTGGTTAATTATATAGGTTTAGCAGTTAGTCAACTCTTGTAATAATTTCTTGTAGTCTATTAATATTTTGTAATCTTGATATATATAAGTTAACCCCATATATGTGCTTGTACTGTTTATAATCATGATTGTAGAAAAAACATCACACTTGGTCAATTCTCAAATTGACACAAGTACAGAACTATCTGTGGATGATCAAAGTGTTCTTCCGTAGATGTTCTCCGGAGCAATAAGTCAAGGATCAAGCATCCGTAGATATCCTGTGGAAGACATCTTCGATAGTTAAGCTGCTGCTGATGTAGAAGTATATCTGATGCTGCTGAAGAACTCTAAGATCAAAGATCCATTCCTATGGAAGACCATTTCTTGCGGAAGAACAGCTTCATCCATGAAGTCAACAACTCTTAGAAATAAAGTCAACAAGTCATCTCATAGAAAGTCAACATCTACGGAAGATTGATGTCATTCAAGAATGTGTCAAATCACATCACATCAGAATTTTATTGATGTAACTTTCTTACCACGATAAGAAAGTTACAATTTCACCCCCTGTAATAGTAAACCCTCTGCCGATAAATAGAAGGCATGGTTCCACTACACATTACTCAAAAACAATATATCATTAATGATTACATCAAATCATCAATAAAAACAGCAAAATAGCAAAAACAATTAAGAACAAGATAGCAATTAGCTTATTATCCAAAATACAAAGTGTAATCAATTTAGTATTCAATGGAAACCATTTTGAAGCAACTGTTGTATTGATCTTCTTACTTTAGTTAGTACTTCACTTTATTTCATCTGTTCTTCATTGTCTATTGTTACAAATTATAAATATCATAAACAATTAATCAAACAAATAAATTAAGGTAATTCTGCGATCACTAATTGTGATAATTTAAACTGATAATTTCTGATTCGATCCTTGGATTCACAGCTGGTATCAGAGCCACATGCTCATTGATTTAGATCAATTGATCTATCAGTTTTAGATTTGTTTAATTAGTTGTTCAATTAGTTTTAGATCTGTTTGAACTGATTGTTTTTGCTTAAATTGCTTTTAAATGTTCATCACCACTTGGGTATTGATAATCTAGATTTAAACGTGTTTTTGAACAATCAAATCAAATCATACGTTGGGTTTTGCTAATTAATAGCTAACGAAGTTATTTCATGCACAGATTTGGTGTGATCAATAAAAATCATCAACCATATGAGAATTCATCAAGAGATTTGACTAATTTCAATCACAACTCATTCTCTGTTTGAGAATAATTAAGAGTTTGATATTAATTAGATCATTCTCATCAGAAGTAATTAATTCCTTGGAATTTTTGTCCTGATTGATTGAATATCAGTTTCATTAGTGATCTATTACTGTTGAGTGAGTGTGTTTGCATCTCGTTTACATATTCATAGGTTATTAGATCATTAAATTGTTTGATAATCAACAAACATCTTAAAATGAGTAATTCACTTGTTGGATCAGCTTATCAACCACCAAAATTGGAAAACAAAGCTGATTTTAAAACATGGAAAATCAGATTCAGGAATCATGTGAATTACACTGACTCAGATTTGTGGGTATCTATTACTGAGGGTCCATATATTCCACTTGCACTTGGACCTGATTATAATAATAGAAATCAACCAATAAGTTTGAAACATCTGTCTTCTAATGATGTCAAGAAGGCCAAAATTGATATTAAGGCCTATAGTATGCTTACTATGGCTTTACCTGAGGATCTCTTGATGAGATGTGAAGCATACAAAACAGCTAACTCATTGTGGAAAACTCTTCACACTTTGTGTGAAGGGAGTGATGAGATTAGAAGCATCAAAAAAGATACTCTTCGTTCACAATATAAGACATTTTATTATATTGAGGGTGAATCTGTTCCTCAACAACTTCATAGATACATGCAACTTGTTACAGAAATGAATATCTTTGAGTTGAAGTATAGTAATGAGGAGTTAAACAAGAAAATGCTTCACACTTTGCCAGAAAGCTGGACACAAACTGTGTCTATGTTTAAAAATACCCTTGATCTAAAAGTAATTGGGCTAGATACATTGGTAGCAAAGGTGGAAGCTCTGGAGCTTGATGAGAAAACAAGGAACAAGAGTGTAAGATCTCAGATAGCTCCATATCAGTTTAAAGAAGCAAAGGGAGCTGGTAGTGCAATTATCTCCAATGATGATGTAGAAAGTTCTCATGTGAGGATGAAGAAGAAACTTATTTCTATGCAACAAAGTCATTCAAATCAACCACTCAAAGCATCAACAACCAACAAAAGCAACAATCAATCTGAACCAATCACTGTGGTTCTAGAATCAGAAGAGCAGAAGGCAGCTTTTGCATCTTTCAGTTCAAGCTTTCAAGCTTACTTGGGTAGCACGTTAACCCCTTCTCATTTCTGCCAACAAGATCTTGAAGAAATTCATCCTAATGAAGTAGAAGAGATGGATTTGCAATGGCAAATAGCCATGATTGCGTACAGAGAAAAAATGTATATGAGAAGAAACAAAGGTCTTTCTGTTGTGGGAAAAACCACAAAATTGGTGTTGAAAAATCAAAAGTAAGATGTTACAAGTGCAACTTCTATGGCTACTTATCTAGAGAATGCAATTAACAATCAACAAATGATGCAAGATAGACAAATCAAAGACCAAACACATCCCCACCAGCCACAAGTTCACCGACAGGTATAAGTAACTCTAAAGAGACTGGTTTAATTATCTTGAAGGATGGAACTTGTGATTAGAGCATGTATGAAAAGGAAATGTTGGAGGAGAATCAAGCTTTGATAGCTAACATGGAGAACAAAATCCCACCCATGGTAAGAGAGGAGCATCCATGGAGGACTGACAACAAGTGGTATGTTGACAGTGGGTGTTCAAGGCATATGACAGGAAATTGTTCTCTCCTCCATGATTTCAAACATAAAAATGCTTCATATGTGGCATTTGATGGGGATAAGAAGGGAGGTAAAATTGTTGGTGAAGGAATGGTAACCAATGGAGTATTCAAATTTGAGAAAGTAACTTTTTGTGAAAATTTACAATACACTTTACTTAGGGTATCTCAAATTTGTGATCAAAATTATACTACTATGTTTGTTAACTCTTATTGTTCATTCTTAAGCCAGGATTTCAAATCCTAACAGACTGGATCCTTCTCAAAACACTAAGAAAAGACAACACTTATGTTTTGGACATGAACAACACATCTACGATAAGCAATGAAACATGCCTAATATTTAAGTCATCAGAATATGAAGCTCAACTATGGCATAGAAGATTCATTCATTCCAACATGAAGAATATAAACAAGTTGGTCAAGAATGATTTAGTCATTCGCCTTCCCAAGAAAGAATTTTACTGTTCTAATAATTGTTCTTCATGTTATAAAGGAAAACAACATCGGGTGTTTCATAAGTTCAAAACAATTAACACAAACACAACACCATTCAAAATTCTTCACATGGATATTTTTGGTCCAACCAAGGTGATGAGCATTGGGAAGAGGCAATATTGTTTGGTGATTGTTGATGATTTTACAAGATTCACATGGGTCTTTTTCTTAAAACATAAGAGTGAAACATTTGAAACATTAATGGAGTTTATGACAAAGATTGAAAATCAACTTGATTTAATAATTAAATAAGCAGCCAAAACAATGCTTGCTGACTCACATTTACCAATCACCTTTTGGGCTGAGGTAGTAAATACAACATGCAATGTTCAAAACAGGACTTTAATAGTCAAAGAACATAAGAAAACACCTTATGAGATTTTGTTTAAAAGAAAACCTTTTATAAGATATCTAAGAGCATTTGGATGTCATGTGTCTATTTTAGACACCAACGAGTAGCTAGGAAAGTTTTCTGAAAAAGTCTATGATGATTTCTTTATTGGTTACTCACCAACATCCAAATCATATAGAGTCTATATTCCACATCAAAACATTATGGAATGTAACACCCGGAAATTTATTATTTTGAAGCCGGCGAAGACCGAAAAGAAAATAAAGTCCAAAGTCGATGGACCAAACTCGCCAACGAAGAAAAGTTGGGAAATGTGGTGATATGTGTAGGGAGAGGGCAGCCCACTCTCCCCACACTTCACCTATTTTTGGGTTCAAGAGGGGGAAGAGAGAAAAGAAGAGAAAAAGAAGAAAAAATGGTGTTTCGGGTGATTCGAGTGTCCAAATCCGTCGAGTAGCAAGCCAAATCGAAGCTCTTGTCTTTGTGCTCGATTGTGTGAGTTCTAGGACCCCACATTTACTTGTTTTCAACTGATTTTGGGGCTGGAAAATGTTCAAAACCCGTTTTTGTGTGTGTGTGTATGTGTTTGACCCATTTGGGTGTGATGTGTATGATGTGTTTAGAGTATGATTTCGGGCTTGTGTGTGTTTGTATGGTGTTATGGTATGCATTCCTAAGGTCCAGGAGGGTTAATTTAGGCTTAGAATGGGTTTGGATGAGCTTGGACGCCGAAAATGGCAGATTGGGTTCGGGATGAACTCCATTCTGCATCAGCTAGGGCTAGGCGACCGAATGAAGGCCATACGGCCGAATGAGGGCGATTGAGGGTCATTCGCACAATTGGGATTCATTCGCACGATTCAGGGTTCAATCGCACGACTAAGACTTCAGTCGCACGACTGGGAGTCCAGTCGCATGGGGATTGCACGACTGAGGGTTCAGTCGCATAGATGCTTAGTCGCATGAGTCCATTCGCATGAGGTCAGTCGCATAGGTGCCCATTCGCAGTAATCCCATTCGCACAAGGTCCATACGCACGATTGGATGTTCATTCGCATAGATGACCATCCGCATGAGTCCAGTCGCATGATGTTCAGTCGCATGGAGGCCATGCGACTGAAGAGTGTCCATACGCCCGAACAGGGCTGTTGCACTCGAAGGAATGTGTAGTTTGACTTCTGGCCTTCGGGGAAGGGTGCAGATGTAAGTTTTGACGTAAAGTAACCCGTAAGAGCATGTAAGGGAATGGTTATGGCCTAGAGAGCATGTAGGGCATGATGATGATGATGTTGCATGTTTATGCATATTATGAATGTATGATGTTGCCCTGTATGATGATGAATGTGTATGATATGTTCCTTTATATGATGTACGCTTACCTTTCTTGTGGCTTTACATGTCATGTTAATGAATGAATGAATGAAGTATTATGTAATGTAAAGCGAAAGATAATGAAAGAGGAACATGAAGTAAGAATACATGCATTAATGAATAATGAATGAACGAAAGAAAGGCTTGCAAGCATATATATTGGGGTGAGCGACTTTGTGTTGCAAAAGACTCGGATGAAGTGCAATCATTTAGATTGCCTATGAGGTGAGCAACCTTGTCGTTGCAAAAGACTCGAGTAAAGTGCTATCGTGACGTTGCCGTGGGGTGAGCGACCTTGTTGCTGCAAAAGACTCGGATAGCTTGCTATGTGATGGGCAATTGGGGTGAGCAACCCTAGGGGTGCAAAAGACTCGGATAGCGAGCAATCATAGAGATTGCCATTGAGGTGAGCGACCATGTTGTCGCAAAGACTCGGAAGAAAGAATGAATGAAAAGAATGGAAGATAATGAATGAGATGAAAGATAATAATGACATTATCTGTGTATACGTATGTTGAATGATCGCATGATAAAAGGAATAGTTTTAGTGAAAGTAAAGTATGTTTTATTATTAAAACTAGAACTCACTCAGCAACGCTGACTTTTATTACATTTTCCAGTTGCCAGGTAAACGATTGCTGAGGATGGCACGGCGAGGCTACTCGGCTCTTTTGGGATGGCATCCAATTATATAGCTTTTGTGATGTAATGCAAACATGAATTTTGTAACCGGATAATGATGTATTATTTCCAAAAGTAATTATAATGAAACGTGATGTCATTTTTGAATGTTTCCGCTGCAATGTTTTCTTAATGAAATGTAATTATATGTTTTATCTGCGATGAATGACCAACTGTAAGCGTCCCGGGAACGGGGCCTTACAAGTTGGTAATCAGAGCCAAAGTTTAAGTGAAATGGGTAAATTTTCAAATAAACCTTAACTAAACTGAAAATGGGACGAAAAAGGAATCCGATGCCAAACTGAGTAGCTGCGTGCCATCAGGTATTTTCTTAAAGTTAACCTGTTTTATGTGCGCATGGTATATGTTATGTGTTGTATGTAATTTGAATACTGATGTAGTCAGGACAGGTAATACTTGGGGTATGAAGAGTACAGTAAGTGGCTAATCACAACTGGCCACTGTAATTAGGGACTTACTATACTTGACATAAACTGAGTTGTTTCCTTGAATGACCGTGTTGGTGTTTGAATCTTTCAGTGTGATAGAGAATGGCTGGTGGTAGATCTTCTAGAGCTTCTAGGGGTGGAGGCCGTGATGGCCCTGTTGCTGAACCACGCCCTAGAAGAGGAAGGCCTAGAGCTGAGAAAGAGGTTCCTGCAGAACCTGAGACTCCTCATCCAGAAGCTGGGGATGAGAGTGCGAACTTGAGGGCCTCGGTAAAGGAGGCTGTTGTGGAGGAGGTACATCAGGTCATGCAGACAATCTTACCGTCTGTGGTGACCGAAGTCATCAAAGCTGTGAAGGAGGGAGAAAGGAAGGAGAGAAACCGGGCCTCGGGGGAGCAACCGGAGCCTGAAACGATTTTCTCCGATAATGAGGAGGAAGAGGAAGAGGAGCCTGTGCGGGAGGTGGAACGAGGCTGTAACTACGGGGTGTTTATCAGATGCAAGCCCCCTACTTTTGACGGTAATGGCAATGCTGCCACTGCTCACCGATGGGTGAGAGAAATGGAGGCTGTTCTCAACATCAGCGAGTGCCGGGAAGATCAAAAAGTCAAGTTTGCCACCCACTCCTTTATGGACTCGGCACTATGCTGGTGGGACAACATTGTCCAAGCAGAGGGTAATCGGGCAATCGGGAGAATGAGGTGGCCCGAACTGAAGAAGATGGTGATCGAGGAGTTTTGTCCTCACCGGGAAATGGATAAGGTTGAAAGGGAGTTTCTGCAACTGGAGGCGGGAACCATGACACACCAACAGTACACCACGAAGTTCAACGAGATGGCACGTCTGGTGCCAGATCAAGTGACGCCTCTGTCCCGAAAGATCAAGAGGTATATACAGGGTTTGCCGGCGGATATTCGCAGGCACATGATCGCCGCCCGGCCGAGCACGTTTAGGTTGGCGGTGGATTTAGCGGGAAGATTGTATGATGAAAGAACGGTGGTGGTGACTGATGGTGGCAGAAAGAGCGGTGGTGAACGAGGCTGGCAGGGGAAGAGATTTGGTCGGGGCAATGCCTCGATGGGTAATAAGAAGGCACGGGTAAATGATCGCCGTGTGGTTATGTCGGGTGCGGGATCGAGAAGGTGTGGTAAATGTGGACGGGAGCATAGCGGGGAGTGCAGGTTTGGGTCGAACTTGTGCTTCAGGTGTGGAAAGGCAGGGTACATGGCAAAGGACTGTCGTACGGTTCGATGCTTTAACTGTGGTGAAGAGGGTCACGTGCTCAAAGATTGTAAGAAGCCGAGGGCTGAGAGTTCAGGGGCAAAGAAGACGGGAGGTGATGGACCGAGGGCAAGCGCCAGGGCATTCACCATGACACAGGAGGAAGCTAGAACGGACCCTGATGTCGTGTCCGGTACGTTTCTGGTGAACCAAACTTTAGCTTCTGTGTTATTTGATTCTGGTGCGAGTAAGAGTTTTATTTCTGCTGCTTTCTGTGCTAAGCTGCCTGTTAGTAGTAGACGTGTTGATGCGCCCTTTGATGTAGAAACTGCCATAGGTAAGTCTACCAGGATTTCTGAGATGATAGAGAATTGTGCTGTGGAACTCGAGGGTCATAAGTTTCCTGTTAGACCGTTCTTGATGACCTTAGGTGGTTTTGACTTGGTTCTTGGGATGGATTGGTTGGCGGACTTCGAGGCGAACATTGTGTGTCGCAAGAAGATGATTCGGTTGTCGGCGCCTGACGGTATTCAGTGACGGTTTATGGTGATCGGGTTACTACGATTCCGAAGGTGATCTCGATGGCGGTGGCGGGAAAGTGTATGAGGCGTGGATGTAGTGCCTACTTGGCCTATGTAAAGGATGTGGATACGCCAACACCACAACTAGCCGATGTACCGGTTGTGTGTGACTTTCCAGATGTGTTTCCAGAAGATTTATCAGGAGTGCCACCTGACAGAGAGATCGAGTTTCAATTGATCTGATACCGGGTGCCCAACCTGTCGCCAAGGCACCGTATCGGTTGGCTCCGACCGAGATGAAAGAATTGATGGAGCAGTTGCAAGAGCTGCTTGATAAGGGGTTCATTAGACCGAGTATCTCTCCTTGGGGTGCTCCGGTCCTGTTGTAAAGAAGAAGGACGGTAGTATGAGGATGTGCATCGACTACCGCGAGCTGAACAAGTTGACAGTGAAGAATCGATACCCCTTACCGAGGATAGATGATTTGTTCGATCAGCTTCAGGGTGCCAGTTGGTTTTCAAGGATAGATCTTTGAGCTGGTTACCATCAGTTGAAGGTGAAGGAGCAAGATATTCCTAAAACAGCTTTTCGTACGCGCTATGGTCACTACGAGTTTCTTGTCATGTCTTTTGTCTTGACCAACGCGCCAGCTGCTTTTATGGATTTGATGAACCGTGTGTGTCGGCCTATGTTGGATAAATCAGTGATTGTGTTTATTGATGATATCTTGATTTACTCGAGGAGCGAAGCAGAGCATGCCGGACAAATTCGGGAGGTTCTAGAGACGTTGAGAAGGGAGAAGTTGTATGCTAAATTCTCCAAGTGCGCGTTCTGGTTGCGCGAAGTTCAGTTCTTGGGTCACGTGGTGAATCCTGACGGGATTATGGTGGACCCAGCGAAAGTGGAGGCGGTTATGCAATGGAAGTCACCAAAGACGCCATCCGAGATTCGTAGCTTCTTGGGTTTGGCGGGTTACTATAGAATGTTCATCCAAGACTTCTCCAAGATTGCTTCTCCACTAACCAAGTTGAACCAAAAAGTTGTGAAGTTCGTATGGGGTCAAGCTCAAGAGAAGGCGTTTGAATAATTGAAGGCGAGATTGACTCAAGCTCCTATTCTGTCGTTACCCGATGGAAGTGAAGATCTGGTGGTTTATTCCGATGCTTCTTACTCGGGGTTGGGGTGCGTGTTAATGCAGAGAGGAAAGGTCATAGCCTATGCATCCCGACAGTTGAAGGTTCATGAGGTCAATTATCCTACTCATGACTTGGAGCTGGCAGCCGTGGTCTTTGCTTTAAAGATTTGGAGGCACTATCTTTACGGGACGAAGTGCACCATATTCACTGACCACAAGAGTCTGAAGTACTTCTTTGAGCAGAAGGATTTGAACATGAGGCAGAGGCGGTGGTTGGAACTTATAAAGGATTATAATTGTGTGATCCACTACCATCCGGGCAAGGCCAACGTGGTGGCCGATGCCCTTAGCCGGAAGGAGAGGCCCGAGCCGATTCGGGTGAAAGCCTATCAGTTGATCATGACCTCCGATGTGATGAAGCAGGTTAAAGAGTTTCAAGATGAGGCATTGAAGGAAGATCATCTTAACTCTGAAAGGATGAGAGGTTTGGTTGGAGAATTGGGTGAAAACACGCTCGGTGTTAGAACCCGATTCGATCGTGTGTGGGTTCCTCGTTTTGGGGATCTGCGGGGGAGGATAATGGATGAAGCTCACAAGACTCGATACTCCATTCATCCTGGTGCCACGAAAATGTACCATGATATGAAGAAAGATTATTGGTGGCCGGGCATGAAGCGCGATGTGGTGGAGTATGTGAGTAAGTGCCTTACTTGCTTACAGGTGAAGGCCGAGAACCAAAAGCCGTATGGGAGAATACAACCTTTGGGTATACCAGAATGGAAGTGGGAGCACATCACCATGGATTTCATTACAAAGCTGTCGCGTACCCCGAAAGGGTATGATGCCATATGGGTAATAGTTGATCGTTTGACGAAGAGTGCTCACTTCCTACCGATCCGCGAGACATATTCATCTGAGAGGTTGGCTGATCTGTTCATCAAGGAGATCGTGACTCGTCATGGTGTGCCGGTGTCTATCGTGTCGGATCGCGACACCCGGTTTACATCTAAATTCTGGAAGAAGTTCCACGATGCTATGGGGACGAGGTTACATATCAGCACGGCTTATCATCCCCAAACTGATGGTCAGTCAGAAAGGACCATTCAGACGCTGGAAGACATGCTTCGGGCATGTGTGATTGATTTTGGTGGAAGTTGGGATGACCACCTACCGTTAGCCGAATTCTCGTACAACAACAGTTATCATGCCAGTATTGGCATGCCCCCATATGAGATGCTATACGGTAGGAGATGCAGAACGCCCGTTTGTTGGGGTGATATTGGTCAGAAGGAATTGGGAAGCGTCGAGGTAATCGAGGCTACGACTGAGAAGCTTGAGAAGATTAAAGCCTTCATGAAGGCAGCCAAAGATAGACAGAAGTCGTATGCTGATAAACGACGCAGGCCGATTGAGTTCCAGGTGGGTGACCGGGTTATGTTGAAGGTCTCACCTTGGAAGGGTATCATTCGCTTCCGAAAGCGGGGCAAGCTGAGCCCAAGGTATATAGGCCCTTTCCGAATCATTGCTCGAGTAGGAGAGGTGGCCTATAGACTGGAGTTACCGGATGAGTTAAGTGGAATTCACCCGACATTCCATGTATCTTATCTAAGGAAGTGCTTAACAGATGAAGATATGATTGTCCCATTGGAAGACATCAAAGTAGACGAACGGCTCAATTATGTGGAGCAACCAGTGGCAATCATCGACCGAAAGGAGAAAAGGCTAAGGAATAAAGTGGTTCCTCTTGTGCGTGTACAGTGGAAGCACAGGAAGGGATCCGAGTCAACGTGGGAGACTGAGGAAGAAATGAGACAGCATTATCCACGTTTGTTTGAGGAATAACAGGTTTCGGGGACGGAACCTATTTAAGGGGGGTGGACTTGTAACACCTGGAAATTTATTATTTTGAAGCCGGCGAAGACCGAAAAGAAAATAAAGTCCAAAGTTGAGGGACCAAACTCGCCAATGAAGAAAAGTTGGGAAATGTGGTGATATGTGTAGGGAGAGGGCAGCCCACTCTCCCCACACTTCACATATTTTTGGGTTCAAGAGGGGGAAGAGAGAAAAGAAGAGAAAAAGAAGAAAAAGTGGTGTTTCGGGTGATTCGAGTGTCCAAATCCGTCGAGTAGCAAGCCAAATCGAAGCTCTTGTCTTTGTGCTCGATTGTGTGAGTTCTAGGACCCCGCTTTTACTTGTTTTCAACTGATTTTGGGGCTGGAAAATGTTCAAATCTCGTTTTTGTGTGTGTATGTGTTTGACCCATTTGGGTGTGATGTGTATGATGTGTTTAGAGTATGATTTCGGGCTTGTGTGTGCTTGTATGGTGTTATGGTATGCATTCCTAAGGTCCAGGAGGGTTAATTTAGGCTTAGAATGGGTTTGGATGAGCTTGGAGGCCGAAAATGGCAGATTGGGTTCGGGATGAACTCCATTCTGCATCAGCTAGGGCTAGGCGACCGAATGAAGGCCATACGGCCGAATGAGGGCGATTGAGGGTCATTCGCACGATTGGGATTCATTCGCACCATTGAGGGTTCAACCGCACGACTAAGACTTCAGTGGCACGACTGGGAGTCCAGTCGCATGGGGATTGCACGACTGAGGGTTCAGTCGCATAGATGCTTAGTCGCATGAGTCCATTCGCATGAGGTCAGTCGCATAGGTGCCCATTCGCAGTAATCCCATTCGCACAAGGTCCATACGCACGATTGGATGTTCATTCGCATAGATGACCATCCGCATGAGTCCAGTCGCATGATGTTCAGTCGCATGGAGGCCATGCGACTGAAGAGTGTCCATACGCCCGAACAGGGCTGTTGCACTCGAAGGAATGTGTAGTTTGACTTCTGACCTTCGGGGAAGGGTGCAGATGTAAGTTTTGACGTAAAGTAACCCGTAAGAGCATGTAAGGGAATGGTTATGGCCTAGAGAGCATGTAGGGCATGATGATGATGATGTTGCATGTTTATGCATATTATGAATGTATGATGTTGCCCTGTATGATGATGAATGTGTATGATATGTTCCTTATTATGATGTACGCTTATCTTTCTTGTGGCTTTACATGTCATGTTAATGAATGAACGAATGAAGTATTATGTAATGTAAAGCGAAAGATAATGAAAGAGGAACATGAAGTAAGAATGCATGCATTTATGAATGATGAATGAACGAAAGAAAGGCTTGCAAGCATATATATTGGGGTGAGCGACTTTGTGTTGCAAAAGACTCGGATGAAGTGCAATCATTTAGATTGCCTATGAGGTGAGCAACCTTGTCGTTGCAAAAGACTCGAGTAAAGTGCTATCGTGACGTTGCCTTGGGGTGAGCAACCTTGTTGTTGCAAAAGACTCGGATAGCTTGCTATCGTGATGGGCAATTGGGGTGAGCAACCCTAGGGGTGCAAAAGACTCGGATAGCGAGCAATCATTGAGATTGCCATTGAGGTGAGCGACCATGTTGTCGCAAAAGACTCGGAAGAAAGAATGAACGAAAAGAATGGAAGATAATGAATGAGATGAAAGATAATAATGACATTATCTGTGTATACGTATGTTGAATGATCGCATGATAAAAGGAATAGTTTTAATGAAAGTAAAGTATGTTTTATTATTAAAACTGGAACTCACTCAGCAACGCTGACTTTTATTACATTTTTCAGTTGGCAGGTAAACGATTACTGAGGATGGCACGGCGAGGCTACTCGGCTCTTTTGGGATGGCATCCAATTATATAGCTTTTGTGATGTAATGCAAACATGAATTTTGTAACCGGATAATGATGTATTATTTGGCAAAAGTAATTATAATGAAACGTGATGTCATTTTTGAATGTTTCGCTGCAATGTTTTCTTAATGAAATGTAATTATATGTTTTATGTGCGATGAATGACCAACTGTAAGCGTCCCGGGAACGGGGCCTTACATGGAATAAACTCCTAATGTATCCTTTGATAAATCCTTATTTCCAAAATCTGTAAAAGGATCATTTTGATATAGAGACATTAACAAATTCATTTAACTCTGGTTATCTAAATGTTGCAGGTCATATGGATACATGTTATCCTTATTGACCTCCAAGTATGAATGAAGTGCCATTAGCAGCTGATCCTCTAATAGTATCAAATTCACACACTTCATGTGTTGCTAATCCTGTTCCTTCATCTCATAGAAGCCATGGAAACACTGATGGAAAGATAATTAACCTCCTAATGACATAAATGATGCATCCGCAGAAGCTTATACCGTCTCCGCAGATAATTCTAATACACCCGGAGCAAACATCCCTTCTTCAGTAGATGTATCATATGCATCAAGAGATGAATCATTACCTTCAAAACCTTCAAATGGAGTTCCAAATTCAAAAAGAGATGTTCCAATTGCATCCATAACATCAAATGACAAACAAACTACACCTGTAAAGTTAGTACTATAACTCATGTGGAAGCTTTTCCTACTTCTACGGAAGATAAAGTACATGAAGATGGTTTTCATTCAGCATCTGAGGATCAAAATGATGAAGAGTTTGACTATTTTGTCGATTCTCCATCACAGCTGGTTCCATCTCCATCACATAATCTCACCTACTTGGAATCATCCATTTCAGTTGAACCAATTCCAACATCAAGAATTCATAAGTATCATCCAATTGACAACATCATTGGTGATCTTAATGAAAGAACCACTAGAAGTCAAGGGGGAGCTGCAAATGTATGTCTTTTCTCTTGCTTTCTATCTCAAGTGGTGTCACATCCCAGCGGAAGCGTGTAATGCTCGGGTGTGACCAGCTTGTTCAGAACACATTGATTATATATAAAAATAAAAATTTTAATACACATATAAACATAAAACATAAACATAAACCGTAGGTAATATCAGTTCGGGTTACATTATAGTTAACATTCAAAAATTAATATAACCCTATTACAAAATGTGCTAATTAACCGCTACAACTTCAGTAACGATTGAAATGAGCGTCCACCGTCAGACTAAGATCCTACATGTTAACAGTTAATTTGACACAAACTTTCCCCATCACCTGGCCCCAGCCATTGTAAACATCAAATGAGAACATAATACTGTTAGTCATTGTGAATACTTGAAAAAACATACTTAAAATAATCAACATAGAGTTGGTGAGAAGATAGGTTTATTTTCTAAATAAAATATAATTATTGATGCAAATTACAACCAACCCTACTTATCAGCCAGGTGATTATAACTGTTATAAATACAAATCACAGAATCAGATAATATAGCATCACAACACTCATCCTGTTGGTGTATGAAATATTTTACTTAGTAGTGCTACCTATATTACAGTAATCTCAAATTTTTCTTATAATAGCATCAATCATAACAACAGTATGTTTTTTCCCCAAAAACTCATAAACATAAAAATAGGCTATGAATCTCACATTTATTCCAGCAAGATCCTATAAAAATATTTATAGGTTAGAAATATATATTATTTCTTTAATATTTCAGCACTTATAAACACAAATTTAAAAACAGTAGCTATAATTATCCATATATCACCAAATTTTTATAGCAGAAACATCCAAAAATCCCGATTAATATATAAAAATTTTAATAATACCTAATTGCAGTTATTTTTATAGAATTTTTGTAACATTTAAATAAATTAGCAGAAATACCTACGGGTTCTCAAATTTCACTAAAATTTACCAGGATCTATATTCTGAAATCTATTTTATACCATCTTTTTAGGTTATTAACTCATGGAAGCAAATTTTCTATGATTTTGCCTTATAATAATTAGTATAAATAATAAAACATCTCTAAAAATTCCAAACTTTATATAAAACTTTTTTTCAAGATACCATATTTTATATAAATTTTACACAATTTATCTCACCTTTTTGCTATTTCTCCTTATTTTCTAATCACAGAAAGTTCTAAATTTCATAACTCAGTTATATTAACGAATTTAGTCATGAAATTTGTCCAGAAATTCTTATAAAATATAAGGTCCATCATATAATTTTTCCAGGTCTTTACCAAGTCCGGAGCTTCTACATGATAATTTTCTTTCATTAACTTATATAATTTTTATAAATAAATTTACTTATTACAACTACACCAAAATTCACAGAGAGTTATTTCAAATATTATCTAACCAGCTTCTAATTTTATTCCCACAATCACTGTCATTTAAGTATTTAATACAATTAATCAAGAATATTACGTTTTTATTCTTTGTATTTTTAATCTTTATGTTAAAACCTTTGCTAAAAGAGTTTTCTTATTTTTAAACTTCTACACCTTCTGATTTTAAAAGAAAATAAGAGATTATGTGGTTTCATGATTATTCTTGATGATTTGTTAGATTATATATATTTGTTTTAAACACATATGGATTCTTTAGAGATTGTTAAGAATCTAACATTTTGATTGAAAGAGTGACTAAGGGATCGATGGTTTGGTTGAGGTGGTCTTCTTGGTGCTTGATTCCTAAGTTCTTGAATTGGAATAGGTCTTAGTTGAGAATATGATGAAATGGTTGGTGATTTGAAAACCAAGAGAAGGGAAGTGTTGATAATCTTGGAGGCCGGTTGATCGTTGTAGTAACCTATGGTTATGGTAGTTCACGGTGATGGTGCTCGTGGATGTGTAGAACCGAGAGATATAAGGATGGAATGATGGTTGCGGTTGTAATGGTTTACGGTGGTGATAAGTGTGTGTATGTTATCAATCGAGAGAAACAAAATGTGAGAATGGGTTTGAGTTGTGCACTCCTCGGCTGAGTTCATGTAGTGGGTTAGGCATCATTACATCTAGAGCTTAGGGTGGTGAGGTGTGTTCTTAGGTTTGCTTAGTTGGTTCTTAGGGTGAGAGGTGGCATTACCAAGTGAAGCTTGGTGTAAGGGTGGTGCTAGGTGGCGGTTTAAATGGGTGGCTTAGTGTTTTAGCCGATTAAAGGTGGGTTTAGGGTGTTAATTGCTTAGCTTAGTGGTTAATTGGGTGTCTTTGATGAACCGAGCGTGATGTTTTAAATGGGTGTTCAAGTGATTTAAGTTTGGTTATCTTTAGTTTTAGTACAAGATTTCTTGATGTAATCTTATTTGATGATGTTTGGTTAAGTTTGTAATGCATTCTAGTAGTAAATTAACTAATCATTTAGCTTTATGATTGATGACTAATACATATGATTCAAAGTTTACCAAGTTATAAATTTTTCATATCCATGCTTACGTAAATACTCATGCATGGATGCATGCATGCACATATATATGCATAATCAATACTTATAGAAAATAATCAAATGAAACTTGTTCTTATGATCTCTTAATAAAGTATAAATATGCGTCTATTTATGAGATGTTAGTTTGTCTAACATTAAGGTTGTCACATTCTCCCCCCGTAAAAAGAATTTCGTCCTAAAATTCATTGATGAGTAATCCCTAGGGTTGTGCAGAACTTATCTTGTTACTTGCTTCTTAAAAAAGTATGGATATTTCCTCTTGATTTCATCTTCTCTTTCCCATGTATATTCTTGTTAGGGACCGTGTACGTACAGAGTACTAACTGATTCTGCATTTATACCGGATCAAATAGTGCGAATCCTATTTGATTGGCGATCCAATCAGTGAGAACGATTACCCGATCGATATAAGATTGAACTAAACGTGAAGAACGAGTAGGAATCGATCAGGAACGAACTATGAACTTGGACAGGCTGTTTGGGACGTTCTGGATGGCTAGGGTTTATGTGTATTCGCAATATCTCTTCAAGTGTTATGTTTTTCCACGAATTAGGTGGTATTTATAGGTTAGGGTTTTTCATTCGTACGACTGAACCATTCGCATGGTTCAGTCGTGCGACTGAATCATGCGATTGAGTCATACGCACGACTGAAGGTTCAGTCGTGCGATTGGTCCATAAGCATGAAGCATTCATGTGTATTGTCCATAAGTATGGTCCATTAGCATGGATAATCACCCGACTAGGTTGTACATAATACTCAATCATTATTGACTTAGACTTGTGTACAACAACCTCAAACCTATATAAGAAGTTCATGCATATGAATCAAAGATAAATAAACATCAAATCATATTTCATATTTCATTAAACCATTTCATTACATATGTGTAAGACATGAAAGACTTTTACATTTACGCACATAAACTAGGAACAACATGTATCTACAAACTCCCCCTTGGACCTAGTTTACCCTATCGTCTAACATTCTTCACATGTTCGTGGAACTTCTTGTACTTCTCCTCTCTTGTGACTCCAGCATGTATATCAAATGCAAAACAGAGTCTTATGACATGTTGGAACTGGAGAGCTTGTACAATATCCTGACTGTCATAGAACAGTGGCCACTTGTATAATGTGTAGACATCTTCAGCCGACAAGTTTGTAAGCCACATTGGGTCAAATACCAGGATAGTATCAATCTTTCCATCTCTGTTTAGAACTATGACAGCTTCACTCGTCCTCCAATCGTAATACCACCATTTGAAGTGTGGAGTGAAGTCCTGAGGCATTTCCCGTAAGGAAATCTTGGACATTGTGCGCGGGGGACTCCACTTCAGCACAACTTTAGGCTTCCCAGATATAGGGTCCACTTCAGACTTATGAATGAACCTTTTAGGTTGTTGAGGTATGAAGTATACCCACCTGGTGTGGTATTCCTTCTTTAATGCAGCCTCGAACCATCCTGACATCTTCCTTGGATTAGCATATAGAAGATCTAAACATGCCAAACGGTTGAGCTCAAAACCAGGAAGAGTTTTCAAATCATGAGGGTATCTGAAGTACTCGATCCCCTTCTCTCTCTTTACAGCATAGACTCCTAAGTCTTCAAAATATGCCCACGCTATAATCTTGCCTGACACTTTCTGATGTCTTTTGACTTTGTAGAGCTTTGTGTAGGCATTCTGCTTTGGCGGCACGCGTTGGGCTTTCATCTCTACAAAACAAGCTGTCCATTCAGCTTTCTTCAAGTCGACATTAGCGTCCGAAGCTTGGGCTGAGCTTTCTTCTTTCTCCTTTTCTTTCTCCACTTCATCCAGCTTCTCAAATGTAGCACTGCCAAAAGTATCAACCAAGTTGGGTATAACATTACCTTCGTGGTCATTGTACTCTGGATAATGTTCAGCAGTGACGTCCTCGATCTCAATTTCATCAACATCGTTCAGCTCATCGTCACTAGCCACATCAACGTTTGGAGCATCTTTTATCAGCTCATCAGGATTCAGCCTGAATATTTTAGCAAGCTGTTCATCCGTTAAGTCATGTATGATCTTTCCCTCTTTTGGAGTGTAGCTCACATATCTCCTGACTATCCCTTGCAAGTCAAGAATCATGGTTAATTGAGACTTGACCTGCTGAAGGGGTTGGACATCATACTCATCTGCCTGTTGAGCTTCATCTGTTTGATTAAACATTAATCACATCACACATAAGTCATCATATAAAGCATTTAAACATAAACACACATAGATGATGGTTAATTACATTAATGTAATATATAATTCAAGTACAAAAGTTTTTAAATACAAAAAAACATCTAATCATTACTTTTGTCTTGAATAGTGGGTTATTCAGCTGGAGGAGCGGAGGATGAGGCTCCTTGATCTTGGTTTCTTTTAGTTCGCATCTCTTGAGCTTGAGGATGTGAGGCTGTTGCAGATGCACCACCTTCCTGATCATCATCATCCTCTTGATCTTTTCCGCTCGATCCTCCCTCCTCAACATTTTCTTCCGAATCATCTTCATCCTCATCATCATCATCATCATCACCATCACCATCCTTGATCTTTAGAGGCTCACTCTTTGATCCTTTCAGCTTTAGCAGTATCTTCTTATTTTTCTTCTCAAGCTCCCCAGTTCTCTTCACCGAAGCCAACACCAGCTCATTTTGACTCGTCAGCGCATGGTGAGCTCGGCCTAAAGCCCTCTCATACTGAGTACTCTTCTCAGTCAGCTGATCGATCTGCTTGCCTTGGGCGTTGTTGATCGCTATCAACTGGTTAATCTGATTTGCCCTCATGTGATCTGTAGCTAACAGCTTTAGCACCAACCTGTTAAGGTTTGCCAGCTGTTCCTCTAACCCAACAGTGGGCAAATTGGAGCCTGGGTTGTCACACCCCGACCGACGGCGGAATCATCGGGGCGGACGAATGGGAGACGATTGCTCATAGCACACGGAACTAATTAAGTTGAAATAATATTAAATGTCATTATTCATTAAACATTACAAGACAAATAAAATAATAACATAACAATCAAAATACAACCAAAAACATAAGTCTTTCAATTTAAACTAGGTCCAAGTCCTATATGAGCACAAGAAGATCTTCAAGAAGTAAACCTGAAACATGATAACAATAAAAGGTCAACTAAAAAGTTGGTGAGTTTCCAAGGTTTTCATACATAATATAACAAGGTTACAAGTAGCAATTCATGTCATAGGTTATAAGTTAGTAAGGTTATAGAACACATATCGTTACAACCAAATCTCGACTTGATTACAAGTATATAAGATTGGCTAAGTGTATTTGGTTCCCATGATGAACAAGCATACGTCATCAGAAGTCGGCAATACATCGACTTTAGCACCAAATAGGCTTGTCAGGCCCAAGATCTAAGACGTCGCCAGGCTAGCAATAGTTAATGATTCTAAACAAAATATGTATCTCATATAAGACTTACAATAACACAAATAACCATGACAAAAAGTAAAGATGAATTGCATGTGCATTTACAAGTATCAAGATGTTTACAAGTGTAAGTTTATAAGGTTAACATGTTTCACCCCAAAAGGTGTGAAATAAAGTAAAAAGAAGCATGGAGAACTCACTTGAAATAAATAAGATGATGATAAGAAAATAAACGAGGCTCCAACGATTTCTTTTACAAGATACCTAAACGTATATATTCCAAGATCAAGTTCGATAATAAGATTATCAATTAGACATGAACTAGGGTTTCAATTGGGATTTGGGGGTTTAAATAATTAAATAAAATAATGAATCGTTTACGTTTTGGTTTAATAAAGATAATATAAATCAATTAACTCCAATAATGATTAAAAAGGTCTCAACAGTTTAAGTTATTGATTTAATAGAAATTAAGTATAATATGTGAAAAGAAATAATTAATTTAATAATTAATTATTTGATAAAGAGAATTTATTAATTATTTAAATGACTTTAAAATTATTTAAAATCATTTTTTAAAGTTTTAAACTTTTAAAATTATAAAAATCTTATAATACCATATTTTAGTAATAAAAATGAAATATAATATATTGTTTTATAGGTTCCAAGAGTTTAAATAAAAGTTTAGAGAATATTAACTAAATATGATATAACTTGATTAAATGTATAATTAATTATTTAAATATTTATTTAAATAATCATTTATATGATTAAACATTTAAAGTATTTGTAATATATAGATTTGAAGTGTTTTGAAATAATCCAAGTTTGGACTATAATGTATTTGTAATATATAAAAGACTTAATGATGTTTTTATAACCTTTTTATTCTTTTAAAGTTTATTAAATATATGAGTTATAAGTTTATAAAACCTTTTAAAAAAATTAATTTAATAATTTCTGAAATATTTTAGTTAATAAGGTAATTATAATTCTAACTAAACAATATATTAAAACTTTATGTAATTAAAAAAAACTAAAATAACCTAATGATTAAAAGGGATGCGGGTCCCCGGGTTCGAACCCGGGACCTCAAGTCCACACTACACGCTCATTACCAGTAAACGAAGGCTCTAAGCCGTGATATGTATCAACTTTTAATTGTTATAAACAAGCTTCTATCGAATCCCCAAATTCCATATAAACCCTAGATCAATTGGACCCAAAATTGAACCCCAAATTGATGTTATTAATCGAATTAAAGTTAGGGCTTTTGCTTCCCAAAGAAAACCGAGTATGTGAGTATGTTTAATTACATGTTTCGATTAAAGATGAGGACTAGAGCACACGATGAATAGCCGATGAACAGATTTCGACCAAATTTGATTCAATTGATGATCAATTGATGCAGGAAGCTAGATTAACTTCGTGTATAGTTTCAGTGGTTTGTGATCCTCGAAAGCCCTCAACCAATTGATCTTTAAAGGCTGTAGAATATGTAGTTCGACCGAATAGCAGTTGCGACGAGTGTGATGCTCGATTAGGGTGTTTAGATGTGTTTCAGATAAAATTTCGTTTGGCAAAGGTGTAGTATTGATTAAACCATCGATTAGGTAACATTTAATTGGATTATTATTGCGTTTTAATGGGTGAACGGTTCAGGGATTAAGGTGACCGGTTACTCGAATCATTTGGATTCATAACCGTCTTTAAAATGCAATTACAGTGTTTGAAAGTGTTCGATTCGTGTTCACAAATCGGTTAGCAACGATTGGGGATCGATTTGTGCATTTAAATCATGCGAAAACGCCTTGCCGGAGTCCGGCCGGAGGTGGCCGGACCGGCTGCCGGAAAATCGGGGGTGGTAGGGGAATTTGGTTTGGGTTTTTAGTTTATTGCGCAAATGGTCCCTGCGGTTTAACCTTTAGCATTTTATGTGAAAACCTTTCTTTTAAAGTTTCAAGGTTAGCAAAACAGCCCCCTGAACTTTAAATACAATTTAATTAATTATTTATTTTTTATAAATTTATCATAATTATTATTATTATTATTAATATTATTATTATCCACTTGAACTTTATAAAATTCATAATTAACATAAAATACTTTTCTTATTAATTATTAATTTTAATTAAATCTCAAATCCCATAAATGGCAATTAACCTTGTAAGTTTATAAAGTTTACTTTATAAATTATAAAATTATTATATATTATTAAAATGGTTTAATAATTTAAATAATACAATTTTTTTTATGTTGCTTACATTTATAATTCATATAATTATTTAGATTAAATAAGTTTAAATAAAGAAATTTATATCATATGAAAATTCAAAATGAATTCGGGTTCGGATTATAATTTGAAAATTGGCGAATGTTAAGTCTCCCCTACTTCGAGAAATTTCGTCCCGAAATTTAATCACGGGTAAACTAATTTCAAGGATATGAGGACGCTTAGATTTCATTTCGTGTTTGTAGGGTAACACTTGAGAGCGTTTAATTCAATGAGTTTAGTTATGATATTTTGCTATGCTTAGTTGTTAAATTTCAGATTTCATGATTCTTGTGTTTCTTGACAAAGTATGTAAGATTCATTATAATTTAGAATTTTTAGTTGATAAACATTGTTTTTTTTAAACGATTCTAGACGGTTAGGAAGGTTTTGTCATGGGTGAAGCACCAACCATTAGATTGATACGAGACTCGGCTTAACAAATCATGAGAAATAAGTTCAAGATGTTTTTGGATGGGATATGGAGTTTATAAGAGTTTTCTCAAGCAAATACTTTACATGGTTTTAGATGATCGATTCTGGTTTACTATGTCATTGAGGTATCAAAGGTTCATTAGCGTAACGTTGATACGAGAATCGGGTTTGTTAAGTTTAAAGATTTAATTTAGACAAGAGCATCATTGTAATGAGTTTCAGGGATAAGTGTGGTTTTGAGGGGAAGGCACTCGGAAAGATTATTAAGAGTCATTATAAGAATTAGGTAATGATTTTCAAGATCCAAAAGGACAAGATCAAAGATAAGACGATTTAAAATATCAAGGTGTTTCGAGTGTAACGTTCGGTTACAAACCAAAGCATTAAGTTGACTTATCAAAGTATTAGGTCAACTACAACTTTAAGAAGACATGCGTACCTATAAGCGGACACTCACCTCAAGGGTTTCCTGGTAAGGTAAACGATCAAGTAGTTGATTTGGATTTATATGAATACCTTGCCTAGACAGAACACCTTGAGATACAGGCATCCCACTCTTCCAGCATTACATGTTTCAAGTTATAGGACATAAACTTTGACGAGACTTGAAAACCACGAATAACAATTCAGAGAAAATTTTTGAAAACCATTGATTCAGGCATATAATGCCTTAGAATATGATTTAAGGTACGTGTGTGCATTGATAAGATTTAAAGTATAAACATAAACACATAAGGCATATAATCACATAATCAAGTATAAACATATAAGCACATAAGATCCTATCTAAGCATATAAAATACATGAGAGGACTCATGTGTAAGGGTACTTAGTTATATCTAGGTCATTCCATTTCTAATAGCCTAATTCCCTATAACCATGGCTCTGATACCAATTTGTCACACCCCGACCGACGCGGAATCATCGGGGCGGACGAATGGGAGACGATTGCTCATAGCATACGGAACTAATTAAGTTGAAATAATATTAAATGTCATTATTCATTAAACATTACAAGACAAATAAAATAATAACATAACAATCAAAATACAACAAAAAACATAAGTCTTTCAATTTAAACTAGGTCCAAGTCCTATATGTCACACCCACAAAATCCATGTCCGGAGTTTTACCGCGAGGCGTTGTGAACAATCCAGGATCACAGTCAATAATTACTCAGAACGACTCTATATGCCATGATTAAAAATAAATCAACCAAAGTACAAACTTTAAATTGTGCGGAAGCGTTTTGTAAAACAACCTAAAGAAATAAAAGTGTATACTATGGCAAACAAGCGCCAACCCAAAAGAGTAAACATTACCATTTAAATGATAAAAATGTCTTGAAGACCGAGTCCAGTATGCAGTGAACCATGTAGTGCTCCTAAAGCAAGCAAGCTAATGACCTGAGAATAGCATACTAAAATGTCAACACAATGGTTGGTGAGTTCAAGAGTTAATATTCAAACATAAACAGTTTAAAATAGAGATATACAAGTAGTGCATTGTAACAGATAGCTAGTCCATTAACAATAAATATCAATTCATAGTTATTTCGCAATTGAAGCTGACTGTGTTACGTTGTTGCCTCCTGTCACGACTCAATAGGTCGTGACAATGTTCAATAGGACAAATTGCACCCGGTTGACCTCGAGTCACACAGGTGGGGCTCGTCAGACCCAGTAGTACTACCCAAGTTTCCCCGCTATTCAATATTAACAATTCGAAGGTGTGAGACTTTCCCATGATAAACAGCACTATATTAATATTACGCACAACTGAAATATATATAAAGCGATTGTAGTTTACCGGTATGCTATCTCCCCCAAAAGAGATTAAGTAAAGAGGGGCATGAACTCACCTGATATGCATATAGATACTTAGAGTTTTACTTGACAGACAGAGTGGACAGACAACCTTCAAAGGTTACCAAGATCATATAAGTAATGAGTACGTGCAACAGAGAACATGTGAAACCCTAAGTACACTACAACCAAAAGACTCAAGGTTTCAAAAAATAAATACATTTGACTCAGTTGACCCGTTTGACCCGTTGGTGACTTTATGTGTTGTAAACCATTTAAGCAATCATACACATATATCATACATGTTTAGCAATCAAAAGGTTCATATGTATGCTACATTATCCAGGTGTATCACTTAGATCATCATACAACCAAGTATCATACAAGTCATGCGAATCTAGAACATTAACATGTCCACTAGTTATAACATAATTAACATGTCACACAGGATCAAATCACGCACCACATGCCATGTGAAGCCACTCACGACTTCACACCCTAAACCCTGCCAATCCTACTAAGTAGGGGCCTCATATTCGCACGCGTGTATGATGATCACATTCACATTCACTAACTATTTTCATACAATCAACATACATCACAAACATCAATCCAGTCCCAAGCATGATGTCTTAACTACTATCCTACATCAATATCATACATGATCATCAAGGTCCAAACATCACTCATGATCATCCAAACATCCCATACAACTAATTTAACATAATCCTATCACATTAGAATTCATCCATGAACTTACTAACATGCTCCTAACATCTCAAAAACATGATCAAACTATCATCCTTCCAACTTTGTGCAAATAAAGTTTTCCTTTTGAGAAAGCACATCCCAAAATCTATCAAACGTCCTATGCATTCATGAATTATAGCGTCTCCCGGATAGGGGAGGGAGACGCGTCCTTGCCTGCAGGCGAGTGAAAGCTGAAAGCTCCAAGCCACTTCTTATATGCTTTGATTTGATTCAAAATTCATTAATAATATACCAATTCAAGTTCATATCAACATCAGCATGATCAACAACATCCAAACATCATAACTCATCAATTTATATCCTAAAAAGTTACTATCTTTAGTAATGTATGAACTATAACATGTGTTCTTGAATTCCCAATGATCACAACAACAATCTAACATCTAATCATCACCATGAACACATCCATAACATCCATTCATCAATAATTCAACATTACATGAAAATAAAGTTACTATTCTTAGTAACCTATGAACACCAACATCAATTCATCAATTTCTTGTAAAATCAATGTAACCTAGCATTCATACAACCTATTAATCATCAAACATTCATCAAACAATCATCATTCATCCATAATTCTATCAACTTTCAAAGTAGGGTTTGCTTCAAGTCAAAGTTCATGATTAATCCACTAAAACATACAATTCATACATAATCAACGTTAACTAACATGTATACAATCTAACTAACATGTTAACATCATCAATTGATCAAAACTCAACACCAAGAACATCAATTTCGCAACTAAAAACAAGTTTCATGAAAACAAAACACCAACTAACCTTTAATCCATGAAAAGTAACAAAATTGAGACTTCTAATGGTGTATGCCTTGAAATCGATCCAAACCAAAGCTTTCTTGATGATTTAGGCTGAAATCGCAACGGAGGGGGGTGGGATGATGGTGCGGCAGATTGGGTGGGGGGTAGGGTTTAGAGTTGTTTGTTTATTAATTTTTGAATAATTACCCTTTAACCTTGTGTTTTGAGTTTTATAAAAAGGCACTATTGAAACACTTTTTAAATGGTTTTTAACTACAATAATAAACATATAAAACTCATGGTACCAATTCTATATTTTATCTTTATAAAAAACACAAACATACGAATTAATACACAGTTCCACGTTACGCGATAATTCCCAATTAATATATAAACACACACAAACACATAAGATAATATGTTGGACCAAAAGAACCAATGAGCCTGATCAGAAAAACCTCTAAGTCCCACAGACATTACAACTGCTGAAGATAATACATCAGCTGAAGACATCAGCTGATTACAAAGGTCTGAAGACAAAGTCTGAAAGCAAAGAACTGAAGACAAAGTCTGAAGCAAAGAACTGAAGACAAAGTCTGAAGATGAAGTGCTGAAGACAAAGACTGAAGACCAGAGTGATCAGCAGTTGTCACAACAGCTGAAGTTGTTAACTTCAGTAGTTGTGATGGTTTTACTTTTCAGTACTTGTAACTTTATATTTCAGTAGTTTATTGTTTCAGTAGTTATTAGTCAGTAGTTTATGTAATTGTACTTAGCATTCACTGAGATGTAATCAGTTGTTGAGAACATCTCAGTAGTTTGCTTATTTCAGTTGTTTTGTAATTCTGTTAGATGTCACTGTCAAGTGACATCAGCAGACGTCACATTCCTCTATATAAGGGATGTTGACCTAGCTGTATTTCTAACCGAAGCATTACGCGTGAATGAAAACATCCCTTAACAGAAATATTCTCTCTATAATTGTGATTGATTGTCTTGCATATTCATTACCTTCTTGCTTGAATTCGATCTCAATTTGTGATATTCCGCTGCATAATTCTAACCTAATTGATCCGATCCTATCAAATGGTATCAGAGCAGGTTAATCATTGATCGATCTAACAATTGATCATTGAAACTGTTCTTTTGATAGCAAAGGTTGATCGAATTAGTAGTTTTGCAAGAATTGATTATAGAGATTAATTTTCTGTGCTTCCGGTTCATTAATTGTGATTCTAATTGTGTTTTCTAAGTGTGTTGTTGAGTTTTCAAACTAGACCAATTTTAATCTCCTTGACTTCAATTGAATTAGTGAAAATGACTACTTCAATGAATGATCCTCACAATACTGGCTCCTCAACTAAGCCTCCTATGCTTGTTAGGAGTGAGTATAACATATGGCAACGCCGAATGCTCCATCACCTGTCTGTTAACAGTTCAGGTTGTTGGAAGTCTGTGGTTCATGGACCATACAAGCCTATGGTGAGTAATCCTGAAACCAAGGAGATGGTTCCTAAAAAGAAGGAACAATATTCTGATGAGGATTTAAAACTGTTTGAGATTGATGCTAAAGCCCATGGAATTCTGGCCATGGCACTGCCTAATGAAATCTATTCTGGGCTCATGCATCATGAAACTGCTTATGATCTCTGGGTTGCTCTAAAGGAACAATTTGGAGGAACTGATGAGGTCTTAGCAAACAACAGAGAAATCCTTGCCCAGCAATATGAGACATTCTCTCATAGGAAGGGTGAGACACTGACTCAACAGTTTGAGCGGTTTTCATGTTTAATCTCTGAGCTTAAAATGGTTCAACATGAATACACAAACAGCCAGATGAATAATAGATTCCTCAGATCCCTGCCTGAGAGATGGGACACTACACCATTGTCCTACGCTCTAGTGCAAATCTGGATACTCTATCTCTCACCCAACTTCATGGGAAACTCTTAACATTTGAGAGAGAGATAGAACAGAAAAGGAAACTATCTTCATCTGGAAAGCTCACTGATGACTTTGTACCAGGTAATACTGCTCTGGTTGGTCATGAGTCTGAATATGCTTCATCTGAAAGTTCATATGATGAGCATATTGATTTCTCTTCAAACAGTGGAAATCATGCTTTTGTTGGAGTTGAGGGAAACTCAAGTTTTAATGCTGATAATTTGTGTTTTGTGATGGATGATTTGAAAGGAATAGCTGATGATGATCTTGAAGAGATGGATATTTTGAGCCAAATGGCATTGATTAATATCAGATCTCAAAAGTTTTATAAGAGAACAGGTAGGAAATTTCCTGGTCTCTCTGGCAAAACCAAAGTTGGTTTTGACAAGAGTAAGTTGAGATGTCACAAGTGTCACAGACTTGGACATTTTGCTAGAGAGTGTAGATCATCTGGATCTAACTCATCTGCACCCTTTGTGACTTTCCAAGTAATAATTCACAATCCAAAGGGCAACATCCTACCAGTTCTGATCATCATTCTCAGCATCAATCATCTCCTGCATACTTTGTCCCCAAAGCCCCATGCCATATCCTTATCCATGTTTTTACATGCCTCAGTCTTGTCAAGTTTCAGTACCAATGGCTCAACAACCACATGCTCTACCTGATTCTCAGCCTTCTCAATCAAATCAGCAATCTCAACCTCAATCTCATCAGAGCTTTTTCACCCCTGAGGTTGTTGACTGGAGCAGCCTACCAGATGATGTATCTGGTTATTCTGAGCAATTTGCTGGTGCTGGTCAACATGGTGGTGACAATCCTTTTGGAAACCTTGCTTTAATGGCCCTGGAATCTACTGATGACAATCCTTCATCATCACAGGGTTCTTCATCACAGGTACCACAGGTATCTTCTGAGGCTAAGGCCAAGATTTGTTCTGAATCATGCATAGCTGCTTTTGTTTCTATTAGGGAAGCAAATGTAGCTTTAATTAATCAAAATCTTGACCTAGAAAAGGCAATTTCTAAAAGAAAATCTGAGTTTGAGTCTGTGTTAAAAGAAAAGGATGAAGAGATTTATAAGCTTAAATGTCAAATTACTGATGAAAAGGCTAAGGTAGAGGTCATTCTAGAAAATCACAAGAATCTCAAGGAAACACTTGCAGCTACCCAAGTTGATTGTGAACGATGGGTAACATCCTGCAAGGGATTTGAAATGCTTCTCAGTAAGCAAACTGCTTCAAATGTGAAGTTTGGGATTGGGTATAATCATACCATACCTCCCACAGATTTTACTCCTAAGTTAGAAGTACAATCTGAGGTTGAGAGTCATTTCCAAACCACATCATCAGGTGTTTCATCCTCTATTGAAAATTCAAAATCTGAGGATGAAGATAGTGTGAGTATCTCAGTTAATCAAATAACTGATGATCCTACTACTTCGAAACACTTGATCAAGAAGAAGCTGAGAAATTCAGGTGTTGTTCCACAAGGTACTCAAAGTACTGAAGGGCAAAACACAACACCTGAAGAGCATTTTAAATCAGAAGAAAAGGCAATCCTTGACAACTGCTGAAGAATCTATCAGGATTCTAAAAATACTGATAGCAAACCACTGAAGAAGAAATCTTCAGTTGTTGAAAATCCTTCAGTACTTCCCAAAAGTACTGAAAGGAAGAAAGTACTGAAGAACAAATCTTCAGTAGTTTCCTCAACTTCAGCAGTTGATCAAGAAAAGATGAAAAGAAAACCATGTGAAATATGTGGTTTGTTCAATCATCTGACTGATGAATGCTGGTATAGCAAGGGTTTAAAATTCAATAAAAAGAAAATCATTAAGCAGGAAATGCAGAAATGAAAAGCGAATTTCAAACCAAGTTTGTACCTCAATCATCTCATTCTGATAAACCTAAGCTTTTCTCAAAATGTCACTAAGAAAGAAGGGGTTTTTCAAACAACAGCTGCAAATATTCCTCAGGGAATATTGAAAACTCAGACTAAGTCTGTGTCTTTTCAAAAGAAGAGTGTAGAGAATAACAAGAACAAATCATCCACAAGTACTGATGTGTCAACTGAGTTGAAAACTCTATCAACAAATCAGACACAACTTGTGATGATGATTCAACATCTATTGGGGAGAGTTAACCAATTGGATGTTTCTGTGTCTAAACCACTGAAAAGGATACCCAAGCAAAAATCCAAGGAATCCTTTTCAGCATCATCTACATCTTCAAAAGCTGTTAATCATGCACAACCTGTTAGTTTAACATCTGTTGATGAAAACAGACCCAGAACCAAAAAGGTTTGGGTCTCAAAAGCTAACTAATGTTTGTGTTAAATGCAGGGTTCTTCATCATGCCAAAGAAGCATCTGGTATGTGGACAGTGGAGGATCCATGCATATGACAGGGAGCAGCTCTCTTCTTCATGACTATTCCCAAAGGAAGAAGGGATTTGTTTCATTTGGAAATGATGCAAAGGTTACATCATTGGGAAGGGTTTTGTCTCAAATGGGGAGATAAGATTTGATGATGTCAACCATGTGGAGAACCTCAAATACAACCTTTTGAGTGTCAGTCAAATGTGTGATAAAGGGCATGTTGCACTTTTCACAAGTCAAAACTGTCGGATTCTGTCTTCCACAGTTTTGCACAAGATTGACAAAATATTGGATGAGTATACTCTCCTAAAGGCCAACAGGATTGGTAGAGTATATGCTTTAGATCTATCAAAGAAAATAGATCTAAAAGGCCATCCATGTTTGTTCTCCAAAGCCTCTCCTCAAGAATCTGAACTATGGCATAGAAGGCTGGGTCATGTGAATTTCAAGAACATGAATCAGCTCATTCATCATGGATTAGTGAGAGGCTTGCCATTGAAAGAGTTCAAGTGTGATGATACCTGCCCAGCTTGCTTAAAAGGAAAGCAACACAAAGCTTCATTCCCTTCTATAGAAGAACCTAAGTCCACAGCCTGCTTGCAATTACTGCACATGGATCTTTTTGGTCCTGTGAGAGTAATGAGCATGGCAAAGAAAAAGTACTGTCTGGTAATTGTGGATGATTACTCTAGATATGTATGGACTTTCTTCTTGCACTCCAAGGATGAAGCAGCTCAAAGTATTATCTATTTTGTGTTACATGTGGAGAAGCAGCATTCACTTCCTGTTAAGTGTGTGAGAAGTGATAATGGGACAGAGTTTAGAAATCACACTCTTGATGAATTCTATTTGTCTAAGGGAATCAAAAGACAATATAGTATTCAAAGAACTCCAGAGCAAAATGGAGTGGTGGAAAGAAAGAACAGGACCCTGATTGAAGCTGCAAGGACAATGTTGGCTGACTCTGGGTTGCCACTAACCTTTTGGGCTGAAGCTGTCAATACAGCTTGCTATGTTCAGAATAGAGTATTAGTGAATCAGAGGTTGATGAAGACTCCTTATGAGCTCTTACATCATTTGGCTCCTTTGATTTCATTCTTTAGAGCTTTTGGGTGTCCTTGTTATATTCTTAACACAAAAAGTATCCTTCAGAAGTTTGATTCCAAGGTGGATGCAGGGTATTTTGTTGGGTATTCATCTACTTGCAAGGCATACAGAGTGTTCAACTGCAGAACAAAGATTGTTGAAGAGACTTTGCATGTCAAGTTCAATGAATCCCCAAAAGACAAGATTCCTCAAAACCCTGTTGAGATGTTTGACTTGGACATACTGCAATATGTTCCATATCAGCCTCCACCTGTTATGGTCTCTGAAGATCCATCATCTCCAACTGAAGATACAAATGCAAGTTGTAGTGATCATCTGCCTGGTTCTACTACACTTGATGTTCCTGTAGCCTCAGCAGCTCCATCCACAACAAATGCTGATGAAATCTCTGAATCCTCTACTTCATTTGAACTGCCATCTCAGTCTAGGTTTCAAGAGTCTACATCAACATCTGCTGCTGCTGAATCTTCTACACAAACACTTGCACAGATATTATTGCATATCAAGAATTGAAGAATCATCCTGTGTCCCAGATCATTGGTGACATAACTGCTGGTGTTTCAACAAGAAGTCAATTGTCCAATTTTTGTCTCTATGCTCTCTTCATCAGTCAGCAAGAGCCAAAGAATTATCATGTTGCTTTAAGGGACAATGGATGGGTTGAAGCCATGCAGCTTGCTTCTTCAATTTCAAAAACAGCAAGTGTGGGAACTGGTTCCTCTACCCCCAGGTAAGTGTGCAATAGGCACTAAATGGGTGTTTAGGAATAAAACTGATGAAAAAGGTCAAATTGTCAAGAACAAGGCCAGACTGGTTGTACAGGGGTTTTCACAAGAAGAAGGTATTGATTATGATGAAACCTTTGCCCCTGTAGCCAGACTGGAGGCAATTCGTTTGTTTTTAGCTTATGCTGCTTTTCATAACCTTAAAGTTTTTCAAATGGATGTCAAAAGTGCATTTTTTATGGTAAAATAAAGAAGAAGTTTATGTATGAACAAATGAAGAAAAAGAAGAGGAGGTGAAACAGGTTTGAAGATCATACCCTGATTGGGTGTATAAGCTTGATAAGGCTCTTTATGGGTTGAAACAAGCACCAGAGCCTGGTATGAAACATTATCTAATTTTCTTCTTCAAAATAATTTCACTAGAGGCTCCATAGATAAAACTTTGTTCATAAAGAAAATTGGCATGCATAAGCTCCTTGTTCAAATTTATGTTGATGATATCATTTTTGCATCATCTGATCCCCAGTTGTGTGATGCATTCACAAAATTGATGCAACAAAAGTTTGAAATGAGTGCTATGGGAGAATTACAGTTCTTTATGGGTTTACAAATCAAACAACTGACTGATGGAACTTTCATTCATCAGTCAAAATACACAAAAGATTTGTTAACCAAGTTTGATTTACAAAACTGTAAATCCTGTTCTACTCCCATGTGCAGCAACACACAACTGGATGCTGATCAAAAAGGTAAAGCAGTTGATGAAACTCTTTACAGATGTATGATTGGTTCCTTGATGTACCTAACAGCTTCTAGACCAGATATTATGTTTGCAACTTGTGTCTGTGCTAGATTTCAGGCGGCTCCTAAGGATTCCCATATGATTGCAGTCAAGAGGATCTTTAGATATTTGCAGGGAACTAAATCACTAGGACTATGGTATTCCACTGGGCACTCTTGTAAATTGGTTGCTTTTTCTGATAGTGACTATGCAGGGTGTAAGTTAACCAGAAAATCAACCTCTGGTGGATGCCAATTTCTAGGCAACTTTGGTCTCTTGGCAGAGTAAGAAACAAACATCAGTTGCTACATCAACAGCTGAAGCAGAGTACATTGCAGCTGCAAGCTGTACATCTCAGGTACTTTGGCTTCAAAATCAGTTATTGGATTATGACATTACAAGACTAAGACTCCATTATTAATGGATAGTTCTTCAGCTCTTTGTATTGTTAAGAATCCTGTCCAGCATTCTAGGACCAAACATATTGAGATCAGACATCATTTCATTAGGGATTGCTATGAAAAAGGTCTGATTGATCCAAAGTTTGTGCCTAGTGCTGATGAGCTTGCAGATATATTTACTAAGCCTTTGGATAGTGCAACATTTCATAATCTTGTACTCAGGCTTGGTATGCTGCAGCTAGAATAATTTGACAACTACTGATGCTCTTAGTTCATAAATACTGATGAGCATTAGTACTCTTTTGTCAAAAATAAGTGCTGATAAGTCATTATCTTCAGTAGTTTTACTAACTACTGAAGACTAATTACTTAAAAGTACTGAAGTATCTTATTAGTTCAAAATACTGATGTAGTTCAAACTACTGATGTCTTTTGTAATAAATAAGTACTGATGACCAATGAAACATCTGAAAATCAGATGATCTGATGAGTAAGTGTCAAGGTCATTGAAACAGCTGAACTTTGTGAATTGACGACAACTACTGTTTCATTTCCAAACAACTGAAGCCAAAACCAAGTCTTCAGTAGTTTTACAACTACTGATGACCAACACCAAGTCTTCAGTTGTTTACAACATCTGAAAGTTAAAACCATGTCTTCAGTTGTTTTCTAACATCTGATGACCAACACCAACACTTTCAGTTGTTTTACCTCAGCCGTTTCATAACCTATATATACCTAACCCTAACTTCAACCTTTTCATAACCCACTTTCCAAACGTTCATCTTCCATTAATGGCGACCATGCAAATCAAACCTCGACACAACTGTGTTGCTCATCTTACCAAATCACCATTCTGGAACAAGTTTGATGCTGCTATCGACTTGATGAACGATTCCCAATACCGCACAGCCTTTCTCCTCAATCCAACCATTTACCCTGATACCCTGTGCCAGTTCTGGACGAACGTTACCGTTCATACTGATGAGAATGATGCCACCATCACTCTCCAGTCTTTTGTTAACCAGAAACGGGTGATCATCACTCCTGAGATCATTCGTCAAACCCTAGACCTAAATGATGCCACCTATCCCACCAAGTACCCAAAAGGCACCATTGATCTTTCTTTTGCCAATCATGGTTATGAAGGTGACCTAAGTGCTACTACCATACTGAAGAAGCACTTCCATGATGCTGAGCGACTCATATTTCACATGATCAATGTCTGCCTGGCTCCCAAAACATCCTCTTGGGATCAAATGTCATCCAGATGGCAACAGGTATTATATTCTATCCTTGAGCACCAAAATCTAAATTTTTCTGATATTATCTTTTTGGAACTTAAAGATTTGGCATTGAAACCTGTGGCAAATAGATGGATATTATATCCAAGGTTTCTTATGGCAATCATTTTAAATCAATTAAAATCTGATGGCCTTGTTGGCCTTGGAGTCCCTGCTTGTTGGTTTTACCAGAGGTATACTCCAGGCACAACTCAAACCCACAACTCAAAGAGGCTGCCAAACTGCTCAAACCCAAGCAGAGGGAACCCACAGCCTCCACCTCCAAATCTAAAGTCCCCTCCAAACCCAAACCAAAGAAAACCAAAAAGGCTACTCAGGGAGTTGAGTCCCCTGATGATGCCCCTGCAGCACAAACGCAGGATGAGACTACAAGCCTTAATCCCCTTGTAGTTTCAATGACTCCACCAGCTGAAACCGCTCAGGTATCCTCTCAACAGGATCCTGATGCAACCAATATTGGGGAAACCACATTGCTGGAATCTATCTCACTTGAGAAGATTACCATTGAAGAGCACCAAACTGCAGTTCATTGCACAAAGTGCTGACTCAGCTACCATTCCCATTCTAACCCCTCCCCAGAAACCTGTTACTACTGGGAAAACCTCAACAGCTGAGGGAGAGGATCAAAATGTAGTTGATATCCAACAGCATAGGGATTATCAAGTTCAGTCTCCAGTGTAAATGTGGAGACTAGAACATCTGGTGAGGCTACCTCTTCCCCTGTTCAGCACATGAACAGGATGAAGCTGGTATCATCTCTAAGACCTCACCAGAGGCAACTGTCAATGAAGGACTTGCTCCTGAGACAGGAAGTCCCCAGTTCCAAGACAAAGGGGCACATGTGATTACTGATTTACACTCAGCACATGTTCATCCTGATTCACTCAGGAGGTCAGGTGATTCAGTTTATACTGATGATGACCTGGGCTTTTTCTTTGAAGTCTTAGCCCAAAACACTATTCTTGAGGCTGAGGTTTGTAGATTGAAAGATCTGCTTCCCATCATGCCTCAGGAATCAAGACCATCTGCCCCAATAAACCCACAGATGGCAGCTTCTGTTGAAGCTTCCCTAAACACTGAGCCACTCAAATCAACCAAACCACCAGCCTCAGGTTCAGGCACCATTTCTCAGGGAGAGAACCCCTCTGAGCAAATGGTTGCTGCATTCAAATCTTCCTTACCTCTCATCACACCCATCATCACATCTATTGTTCATAAAACCATTGATGAGAGGCTCTCCTCAGATATTATCTCACTTGTGACTGATGCTGTGTCCAAGCACCTTTCTGACATTCAAACCCCTGAACCCAATGCAACCAAAAAGGGGGAGTCTAAGTCAGCAAAGGATGATAAAAGGAAAAGAGCTGAAGAGGAAGAAGATAAGGAAGAGAACAAAGGCAAAGAGATCATCACCTACAAAAGAAAGAAAATATTGGTGATCAAACTGAAGATGAGAAGAGGTTAGATGAGATGATCAAAGAAGCTGATGACCAACACAGCAGATCCATGGACAGGATCATTGATCAGCTCTTCAGGCAAGGATTTGACACTGCTAAACTTGACTCAGAGATCAGGAGACTTGAGATTCAAGAAATTGAAGATCGATGGGCAAGTTGTAATGAAGAAGAAAGGGAGAGACTAGAGGCTATGATTAGATTTCTTCTAAACATCTGGGAAGACCTATCATAGAGATTAAATCATGGTCCAGAGATAGCATCTTGGAGATAACTACCAAGATATGCTCATCTGAAAGCTTCAACAAAGGCCTAATCATTGAAGCTCTGGATGAAGCTGGTGCTGGGAAGAGAACTGATATGGCCAAGTTGTCAAAAGCCACCCTCACCAACAAAATGATAGAGCAGCCCTTCAAATCTCCCTTACCTAAACAATCCTCCAAGCCAACCTCACAATCAAAACTGCCTACATCTAAACCTTCAAAACAACCAACCTCTCAACCTCCAAACAAACAACCTCACAACCATCTAAACCAATTCCTTCACCCAAGAAACCTATCCAAGAGTCCACCAGTGAAGCACCAAAAAGAAAAGAAGGTTGCTGAGGATGGAAGAAGAAGAAGAAGAGGATGAAGAAGACAATCTGCCAATATCTGCTGTTCTTGAAATGAAGAAACTGAAGCCTAGGAGTCAATCACAAGCAATAACTCCTGAAACTCAAAGGCTGACAGTTAAGGTCAAAATTGAAGAAGAAGAACAGCAGAAGCAGCATGATGAGCAGTTTCTTAGATGGTTGACAAGGACTTCCCTCAGTCCTCATCCATTCAAGCTATGAAGATTCAAGCTCAAAGGCTGTACACTCTCAGGCATACTTTTCAACATCAAAAGGAGAGAGTGCGGATTTGGCCAGATCCCAGGGTAAGTTCTAGAATTCACAAGAAAAATTTACCAAGTAGATATCATGGCCAAGTAAGAAAGACTTTGAATGCTGCAATCATCTCTGGCCATGGTAGTCTCACCCTGGGAAATCATTGAAGAATTCAAGAGAGCTCACACATCCAAATCACCCCTATGTCTATTCTTGAGAACAAAATGATCAAGAAGGGGTTGCTGTACAAAAGACTTGAAGATCTTCAGAAGAGTGAACTCCAGTTGTTACTGAAGGCTCTCATCCAGATGAATTCGCATATAGAGAGATAACAACTGTTGAGCTAAAGAATGGAAAGACAGTGAGGTACCTGTCTGAGTACTATGGGCCTGAGTTCTTCTTTGAGGGAGAAGCAGAAGAACTCACTAAGGAGGAACAAGTTGTTCTCCTTGAGGCCTATGCAAGGGAGTCTTTCAGACTCATAAATGGGAAATAGGTTTCATGGTTGGGACAAGACTCTGTGTCCAATTTCCCCAAGACAGAGTTCCCTTCCATACTTAGCCAATCAAATGATTAGAAACCTTTCCTGGCCTGTGCTTATCTGTTTACCTCTGAAGCTGATCAAGAGAGTACTTTTGCCAAAGAATAAGTGGGATCTTCAATAAAGTTAGAGGTTTTGGCTGCATTGGTTCAGGGGGAGTTTGTTGGACCAAAAGAACCAATGAGCCTGATCAGAAAAACCTCTAAGTCCCACAGACATTACAACTGCTGAAGATAATTACATCAGCTGAAGACATCAGCTGATTACAAAGGTCTGAAGACAAAGTCTGAAAGCAAAGAACTGAAGACAAAGTCTGAAGATGAAGTGTGAAGACAAAGTCTGAAGATGAAGTGCTGAAGACAAAGACTGAAGACCAGAGTGATCAGCAGTTGTCACAACAGCTGAAGTTGTTAACTTCAGTAGTTGTGATGGTTTTACTTTTCAGTACTTGTAACTTTATATTTCAGTAGTTTATTGTTTCAGTAGTTATAGTCAGTAGTTTATGTAATTGTACTTAGCATTGCACTGAGATGTAATCAGTTGTTGAGAACATCTCAGTAGTTTGCTTATTTCAGTTGTTTTTGTAATTCTGTTAGATGTCACTGTCAAGTGACATCAGCAGACGTCACATTCCTCTATATAAGGGATGTTGACCTAGCTGTATTCTAACCGAAGCATTACGCGTGAATGAAACATTCCCTTAACAGAAATATTCTCTCTATAATTGTGATTGATTGTCTTGCATATTCATTACCTTTCTTGCTTGAATTCGATCTCAATTTGTGATATTCCGCTGCATAACTTAACCTAATTGATCCGATCCTATCAAAACAATATTACATAATCAGTTAAATTATCAATAATTTAACATTGTAGTTATTATTAGGTACCAACGTTAACGACAACTAGTGTGTGTTTAAGACACGGTATGCAAGACTTAACGGAAAAACGGGTTTGATAACGGAAATTTACCGGATGTCACATTATCCCCATGTTAAAGAATTTCGTCCCGGAAAATTGCGTGACATGGTGAGAGTGTTCCATCACTGGTCTACTGCATTGGCACACAGAAATCAAATCAGTGAGTTGATGAGTTGTCACATCATCCCCATGTTGAAAGAAATTTCGTCCCGAAATTAAATCAATACCTTCGTTTGCTGGCATCGTCTTTTCGAATAATTGGGGTACTTAAGCTTCATTTGATCTTCCGCTCCCATGTGAATTCCGGTCCACGTCGCGAATTCCAACGGATTTTGACAATAGGTATCTTGCTTTGCTTAAGTGCTTTCACCTCACGGTCCATCACCTCAACTGGTTCTTCAAATAAAACGCAATTTCATCCACTTGAACTTCTTCCTAGTGGTAGACCATCGTTTCATCAGTTTGCACTTCTTTAGGTTGATACGTGAATACATCATGAATCCACTTAACGAATCAGGTAGGCTAGTCGATAGGCCACTGGACCTATCTTTCCATTATTTCAAATGGTCCAACGTACTCGGGTTTAGCTTCCTCGCTTGCCAAAACCGAACTACGCCTTTCGATGGAAACTTTCAATAAAACCTTGTCACCAACCTAAAACTCTAAAGGTTTCCGTCTCTTATCACATAACTCTTTGTCTGTCTCCGCTGCCGCATACGGTTCCGTATTGTACAATCTTTCGGTTGTTCATGAATTAACTCGGGACCTGTTAGCTGGCTATCACCAATTTCCGCCCAGCAAACCGGTGATCTACATTTCTCCATACAACGCTTCGAAAGGTGCTGCCTGTATGCTAGTATGATAACTTGTTTTTAGAAAACTCCACCAATGGCAGGTGAATTCCCAGTTATTCCCGAAGTCAATCACTCAAGCACGTAGCATATCCTCCAACGTCTGTATGGTACGCTCACTCTGGCCATCCGTTTGTGGGTGATAAGCAGTACTCATATCTAATCGTGTACCCAAAGATTCTGCAATGACTGCTAGAAGTGTGATGTGAAACGAGCGTCACAGTCAAGATAATTGAGATCGGTACACCGTGTCTCGAACGATCTCCTTGAGGTACATGCGGGTTAATTTCTCCATCTTGTCAATTTCCTTAATTGCAAGAAAATGAGTAGACTTTGTCAATCGATCCACAATAACCCATATCGCGTCACACCAGTACTAGTCCGGGGCAGCTTGGTAATAAAATCCATGGAGATTTGTTCCCATTTCCACATTGGTATTTTGGGTTGCTTCAATAGTCCGGATGGTTTTTGATATTCCACCTTACTTTCGAGCAGGTCAAACACTTGCTCACATACGTAGCTACATCCGCTTTCATGTTAGGCCACCAATAGTGTGCCTTTAGATCATGATACATTTTGTCGGATCCAGGGTGTATAGAATATTTAGATTTGTGTGCCTCACTCATAACTAAGTCTCTCAGATTTCCATAGGCAGGCACCCAAAGTCTAACCATGAAATACCGAATCCATCCTCCTTCATCACCAGTTGTTTATCCATTCCTCTCAACGACTCAGAACCAACATTTTCCGCCTTTAAAGCTTCTATCTGTGCCTCCTTGACTTGTTCGGGCAGTTGAGTACTGATAGTAAGCTGTAAAGCTCGCACCCGTCTGGGTTTAGTTGTTTCCTTCCAGCTTAAGGCATCGGCAACCACGTTCGCCTTTCCCGGATGGTATTTATAGCGCAATCATAGTCGTTTAGCAGTTCCACCCAACGTTGTTGCCTCATATTCAACTCCTTTTGCTCAAAGATATGTTGAAGACTCTTATGATCGGTGTAGATAGTGCACTTGGTACCGTACAAGTAATGTCCAAATCTTTAAGGCAAAGACCACAGCACCCAACTCTAAGTCATGAGTAGTATAGTTCTTCTCATGAACCTTAATTGTCTCGAGGCATAGGCTATCACCTTTTCTCGTTGCATCAAGACACAACCCAATCCTTGAATGGATGCATCACAATACACCACGAAGTCATCCGTCCCCTCTGGCAGTGCTAGTATCGGCGCAGTACAGAGTTTCTGCTTTAATGATTGAAAAGTCGATTCTTGACTCTCACCCCATTTGTATGTCGTCCCTTTGTGAGTCAAAGCTGTGAGAGGTTGTGCGATCTTAGAGAATCCCTCTATGAATCGTCGATAATAACCTGCTAATCCCAAAAATTGTCTTATCTCACTCGGCGTTTTGGGTGTGGTCCAATTCTTTATCGCCTCAATTTTGGCAGGATCAACATGTATCCCTTTCTCATTAACAATATGACCTAGAAATTTCACTTCTCGTATATAAAAGTCATACTTAGAGATTTGGCGTACAGCTGTTCCTTTTTCAATAGCTCTAAGATCACTCGCAAGTGCTCTTCATGATCTCCTTGGTCCTAGAATATATCAGTATATCATCGGTAAACACAATGACGAACTGATCGAGATAGGGTTTTGCACACACGGTTCATGAGGTCCATGAACACAGCAGGTGCATTAGTCAACCAAAAGGCATCACTAAGAACTCATAATGACCGTAGCGAGTACGAAACGCAGTTTTGGAAATGTCTTCTTCTCGGACTCTGAGTTGATGATAACCGGATCTCAAGTCAAATTCGAATAATAACTTGATCCCTGGAGTTGGTCAAACAAGTCATCGATACGAGGTAGAGGTATCGGTTCTTGACTGTTACTTTGTTTAACTCCCTATAGTCGATACACATCCGGAATGTGCCATCCTTCTTCTTAACAAACAGGACAGGGGCTCCCCAAGGTGATGTACTAGGTCGAATAAAGCCCTTATCTAAAAGCTCCTGGAGTTGTGATGACAACTCCTGTAGTTCGTTCGGTGCTAATCGATAAGGTGCTCTAGCAATCGGGGCTGCGTCGGGAGTCAGCTCGATTGGAATTCCACATGACGGTGAGGTGGTAATCCAGGAAGATCCTCTGGAAACACCTCTGGAAAGTTGCGCACTGTAGGATATCCTCCATTCTCCTTTCTTTCGCTTGCTTATCGGTTACAAGTGCTAGAATAGCCACACGACCCTTTCGTAGTAACTTTTGGGCTTTCATGTACGAGATATGCCTATCACAGCACCACTTCTATCACCTCGGACTGTAAGAATTTTGTCATCAACAGGAATTCGTATGATCTTCTCATGACATATAACTTCCGCTTGCTTGCTAGAGAGCCAATCCATGCCTATCATAACATCAAAACTCCCCAGCGTAACAGGCATAATCTATAGCGAAAGTATGACCAGCAAGTTCTATCTTACAGTCTTTAAGGATATGCGTTACATGGATCTGTTTACCGTCGGTCAATTCTATGGTGTATTTAGATTCTAAGGCGGAGGGTATATCACTTAAAAGACTACAAAATTTAAGGACACGAAACTCCTATCAGCTCCAGTATCGAATAGTACCGTAGCAAAACAACCATTAACAGAGAATCTACCGGTAACAGTTGTAGGAACATTTAGAGCCTCACCTGAGCCAATGACGAAGGCTCTCCCTTTGGCTCCATCTTTGCTACCGCCATTACCATTACCATTTCCACCATTGTTGTTATTACCATTATTGTTGTTGTTGTTGTGACCATTGCCGTTGTTGCCATTACCATTTCTCCTTAGTTGTGGGCAATTTCGCCTGTAGTGCCCTTCTTTTCCACATTCAAAACACCTTTTAGGAGTTTCCTGAGGTTGTTGTGTCCTCCTTACCAGCTCACCACGGCAATCCTTCGCAGCGTGTCCAATTTTACCACATTGCTGACACTTGAAGTTATCACATCTTCCTACATGATGATAGTTGCACCGAGTGCACTTCGGATGTCTACCACCATAACCACTGGGTCCTTGATTATTTGCAGTCGTTTGGTGGAAGTTACGATTATTGTCGAACCTCCATTGTTGCTGGACCGGCTGTTGTTGCTGTGTGAGGTTGGGGTTGACCGCCAGAAGATGATGATGCTTTGGTATTGTTGGCACTATCCCACTTTCTCTTGTTATCGGGCACGCTTGCCACAGCGCCCCGCTTGGGTAGATGTCCTTGCTCCATGGCTTGGTCAGTTAGCTTATGAGCTAACTGGATGGCTTGTTGTATTGTGGTTGGGTTGGAAGCAGTTACATACTTGAATTTCGGGTACTAGTCACCGTATGTAATGCTCAACTCTCTTATGCATTTCATTCACCATTCCCGGGCATAGTGTTGCTAGTTCATGAGTTCTGGTGGTGTAGGCCTCGATTTCCGACCCTGCATCTTCAGTTGCCAGAACTATCTCTAACTTCTGCACTTCATTGCAAGGACAGTACTCCTCGGTCATCATTGCTTTGAATTCAGCCACGGCAGTCCATTAGCCATTGCTTGCCCTAGCATCTGGACTTGCGCATTCACAGGATAAGGCGGCACCCTCCAGGGTCCCGGTGGCATATTTCACCTGATCAGCAGGTGGGCAGTTGCATTTGGAGAATACGGACTCCGTCTTCTCAAACCAGCGTACTAGTCCCATAGCACCTTCAGTACCGCTGTAGGTTTGTGGCTTACAGTCCATAAAGGACTTATAAGTACACGCCGGTGGTCCTGCTTTAACACAACAAATATTGATCAGACAACCTATACGGTTACACAGGATATTCGGTTTAACTTTCAATCATTGTTTACCTGCTGGTTGTCCCGCCTGGGCAGCAGTCACCTACTGCCTGAATCAGGGCAGCTATCTCAGCAGGGGTCATGTTCACGGCACCACCGCCATGGTCTCCGGCGCCACGTCCACGTCCGCGCCCACGCCCACGTCCACGTCCACGTCCACGGGCGTCCATTTTTCACTTTACATTCACAAATACAATAATGAGTAACATCAAACACATTTATCTCATGAAGTACAGTAAACAATAAAGAAATAATAAATCATCACAACCACAACATTCATAACAAAATAATAACCAAAGTAAATAAATTGCAAATGAGTCACAATGTATTCATCAATGTCAAAATTTAAGTTTGTCGTTCGGGTGGGGAAACAACCCTTCCCACATAGGTTTCAAAGGAAAAAACACTACGTAGTCTAAGTCATATAAGAAAATCAATCGACAATATCTGACCCATCACTGTCATCTTCCATCTCCTCCGGTTCCTCCTCCTCGGGTTCCTCATCCTCAGGGTCTACTGCAGGAGCAGGAGCTATAGCAATCTGAAGCGCTGCCAGCTGAGCTTCCAAGGTAGCAATCCTATCATCAGCCACTGCATCCCTCTGTTCGCGAGCAGCCACGCGTCCTCTAAGTGCTATGATCCCATCTTCCATTTGGTAACACCCGTTTAGGGTCTTTCCATGGTGCTCCTCGAGTTCATCCACCTTATGTCGTAGTTTGTACACCTCGTGCTGCAGTGTACAAACATCACTCGTGAGTCGCCTGACTCGATGCTGCTCTGTATCCAGTGCTGCCACCAATGCAGCAATCAATTGCTCATTGGACTGCACCGTCCGGGGAAGTGAAGGCATTGCTTGATCAGAGTTACTTCTCGTTCTGGGTCTCGGGTCAGGTACGCGTTCCCTATACATTATGTGATTGACAAACTTAGGGTAAAAACTCCAGTCCCTTGGGGGGTCACGCTTCATCAACGCAAAAGGTTGATCCCAATCAAACTCCCCTCGAGGATATATTCTAGACGAGGCCAGTCGAGTCCATCATCAGGTACAGGTGCGGGAGGTGGGGACTCAGATCGTGCAGGTGATGCAGGTTGTTTACCAGGAGCTCTTGATGACGATGCCATGCTGCAGATAGTGTGACGTGTATGCCAATGAGTATACAGTAGATGAAAATAAAGCACAGGTAACTAACTAACTGTGTGCGGTTATAGTCTAGTGTGTATGCAACCTAGTTCCCTATAACCAATGGCTCTGATACCAATCTGTCACACCCTCAAAATCCACGTGCGGAGTTTTACCGCGAGGCGTGTGAACAAACCAGGATCATAGTCAATAGTTACTCAGAACGACTCTATATGCCATGATTAAAAATAAATCAACCAAAGTACAAACTTTAAATGTGCGGAAGCGTTTTGTAAAACAACCCAAAGAAATAAAAGTGTATACTATGGCAAAACAAGCGCCAATCCAAAGAGTAAACATTAACCATTTAAATGATAAAAATGTCTTGAAGACCGAGTCCTAGTATGCAAGTGAACCATGTAGTGCTCCTAAAAGCAAGCAAGCTAATGACCTGAGAATAGCATACTAAAATGTCAACACAATGGTTGGTGAGTTCAAGAGTTGATATTCAAACATAAACAGTTTAATATATAGAGATATACAAGTAGTGCATTGTAACAGATAGCTAGTCCATTAACAATAAATATCAATTCATAGTGATTTCGCAATTGAAGCTGACTGTGTTACGTTGTTGCCTCCTGTCACGACTCAACAGGTCGTGACAATGTTCAATAGGACAAATTGCACCCGGTTGACCTCGAGTCACACAGGTGGGGCTCGTCAGACCCAGTAGTACTACCCAAGATTCCCCGCTATTCAATATTAACAATTCGAAAGTGTGAGGACTTTCCCATGATAAACAGCACTATATTAATATTATGCACAACTAAAATATATATAAAGCGATTGTAGTTTACCGGTATGCTATCTCCCCCAAAAGAGATTAAGTAAAGAGTGGGGCATGAACTCACCTGATATGCGTATAGATACTTAGAGTTTTACTTGACAGACAGAGTGGACAGACAACCTTCAAAGGTTACCTAGATCATATAAGTATATGAGTACGTGCAACAGAGAACATGTGAAACCCTAAGTACACTACAACCAAAGACTCAAGGTTTCAGAAAATAAATACATTTGACTCAGTTGACCCGTTTGACCCGTTGGTGACTTTATGTGTTGTAAACCATTTAAGCAATCATACACATATATCATACATGTTTAGCATTCAAAAGGTTCATATGTATGCTACATTATCCAGGTGTATCACTTAGATCATCATACAACCAAGTATCATACAAGTCATGCGAATCTAGAACATTAACATGTCCACTAGTTATAACATAATTAACATGTCACACAAGGATCAAATCACGCACCACATGCCATGTGAAGCCACTCACGACTTCACACCCTAAACCCTGCCAATCCTACTAAGTAGGGGCCTCAGATTCGCACGCGTGTATGATGATCACATTCACATTCACTAACCATTTTCATACAATCAACATACATCACAACAATCAATTTCCAGTCCCAAGCATGATGTCTTAACTACTATCCTACATCAATATCATACATGATCATCAAGGTCCAAACATCACTCATGATATCCAAACATCCCATACAACTAATTTAACATGTTCCTATCACATTGGAATTCATCCATGAACTTACTAACATGCTCCTAACATCTCAAACATGATCAAACTATCATCCTTCCAACTTTGTGCAAATAAAGTTTCCTTTTTGGGAAAGCACATCCCAAAATCTATCAAACATCCTATGCATTCATGAATTCATTAATAATATACCAATTCAAGTTCATATCAACATCTAAGCATGATCAACAACATCCAAACATCATAACTCATCAATTCATATCCTAAAAAGTTACTATCTTTAGTAATGTATGAACTATAACATGTGTTCTTGAATTCCCAATGATCACAACAACAATCTAACATCTAATCATCACCATGAACACATCCATAACATCCATTCATCAATAATTCAACATTACATGCAAAATAAAGTTACTATTCTTAGTAACCTATGAACACCAACATCAATTCATCAATTTCTTGTAAAATCAATGTAACCTAGCATTCATACAACCTATTAATCATCAAACATTCATCAAACAATCATCATTCATCCATAATTCTATCAACTTTCGAATTAGGGTTTGCTTCAAGTCAAAGTTCATGATTAATCCACTAAAAACATACAATTCATACATAATCAACGTTAACTAACATGTATACAATCTAACTAACATGTTAACATCATCAATTGATCAAAACTCAACACCAAGAACATCAATTTCGCAACTAGGGTTTCGGCCAAAACAAGTTTCATGCAAACAAAACACCAACTAACCTTTAATCCGTGAAAAGTAACAAAATTGAGACTTCTAATGTGTTGTATGCCTTGAAATTGATCCAAAACCAAAGCTTTCTTGATGATGGTAGGGTTTAGAGTTGTTTTGTTTAGTTAATTTTTGCATAATTACCCTTTAACCCTTGTGTTTTGCGTTTTATAAAAAGGCACTTTTTTAAACACTTTTAAATGGTTTTTAACTACAACAATAAACATATAAACCCATGGTAACAATTATATATTTTATCTTTATAAAACACAAACATACGAATTAATACACACGTTTCCACGTTACGCGATTAATTCCCAATTAATATATAAAACACACAAACAAATAAGCATAATACAATAATTACATAATCAGTTAAATTATCAATAATTTAACATTGCTAATTATTATTAGGTCACCAACGTTAAACGACAACTAGTGTGTGTTTACGACACGTGTATGCAAGACTTAACGGAACTAACGGAGTTTGATAACGGAAATTTACCGGATGTCACATTATCCCCATGTTGAAAGAATTTTCGTCCCGAAAATTGCGTTACATGGTGAGAGTGTTCCATCACTGGTCTACTGCATTGGCACACAGAAATCGAAATCGAGTGAGTTTTGGATGAGTTGTCACATCATCCCCATCGGTTTAAGTTATTGATTTATAGAAATAAGTTAATATGTGAAAAGAAATAATTATTTAATAATTAATTATTTGATAAAGAGAATTTATTAATACTTTTTAATTAAATGACTTTAAAATTATTTAAAATTATTTTTTAAAGTTTTAAACTTTTAAAATTATAAAAAATCTTATAATACCATATTTAGTAATAAAAATGAAATATAATATATGTTTTATAGGTTCCAAGAGTTTAAATAAAAGTTTAAAGAATATTAACTAAATATGATATAACTTGATTAAATGTATAATTAATTATTTAATATTTATTTAAATAATCATTTATATGATTAAACATTTAAAGTATTTGTAATATATAGATTTCAAGTGTTTTGAAATAATCCAAGTTTGGACTATAATGTATTTGTAATATATAAAAGACTTAATGATGTTTTTATAACCTTTTATTCATTTAAAGTTTATTAAATATATGAGTTATAAGTTTAAAAAACCTTTTAAAAAATTAATTTAATAATTTCTGAAATATTTTAGTTAATAAGGTAATTATAATTCTAATTAAACAATATATTAAAACTTTATGTAATTAAAAAAAACTAAAATAACCTAATGATTAAAAGGGATGCGGGTCCCCGGGTTCGAACCCGGGACCTCAGTCCACACTACAAGCTCATTACCAGAAAACGAAGGCTCTAAGCCATGATATGTATCAACTTTTAATTGTTATAAACAAGCTTCTATCGAATCCCCAAATTCCATACAAACCCTAGATCAATTGGACCCAAAATTGAACCCCAAATTGATGTTATTAATCGAATTAAAGTTAGGGCTTTTGCTTCCCAAACAAAACCGAGTATGTGAATATGTTTAATTACCTGTTTCGATTAAAGATGAGGACTACAGCACACGATGAATAGCCGATGAATAGATTTCGACCAAATTTGATTCAATTGATGATCAATTGATGCAGGAAGCTAGATTAACTTCGTGTATAGTTTCAGTGGTTTGTGATCCTCAAAAGCCCTCAACCAATTGATCTTTAAAGGCTGTAGAATATGTAGTTCGACCGAATAGCAGCTGCAACGAGTGTGATGCTCGATTAGGGTGTCTACATGTGTTTCAAATAAAATTTCGTTTGGCAAAGGTGTAGTATTGATTAAACCATCGATTAGGTAACATTTAATTGGATTATTATTGCGTTTTAATGGGTGAACGGTTCAAGGGATTAAGGTGACCGGTTACTCGAATCATTTGGTTTCATAACCGTCTTTAAAATGCAATTACAGTTTTTGAAAGTGTTCGATTCGTGTTCACAAATCGGTTAGCAACGATTGGGGATCGATTTGTGCATTTAAATCATGCGAAAACGCCTTGCCGGAGTCCGGCCCGAGGTGGCCGGACCGGCTGCCGGAAAATCGGGGGTGGTAGGGGAATTTGGTTTGGATTTTTAGTTTATTGCGCAAATGGTCCCTGCGGTTTAACCTTTAGCATTTTATGTGAAAACCTTCTTTTAAAGTTTCAAGGTTAGCAAAACAGCCTCCTGAACTTTAAATACAATTTAATTAATTATTTATCTTTTATAAATTTATCATAATTATTATTATTATTATTAATATTATTATTATCCACTTGAACTTTATAAAATTCATAATTAACATAAAATACTTTTCTTATTAATTATTAATTTTAATTAAATCTCAAATCCCATAAATGGCAATTAACCTTGTAAGTTTATAAAGTTTACTTTATAAATTATAAAATTATTATATATTATTAAATGGTTTAATAATTTAAATAATACACTTTTATTTATGTTGCTTACATTTATAATTCATATAATTATTTAGACTAAATAAGTTTAAATAAAGAAATTTATATCATATGAAATTTCAAAATGAATTCGGGTTCGGATTTGAAAATTGGCGAATGTTACATGGGTCATTAGGGCTTAGGAGGATGTCCCGGCTTGGTGGGTGGGGGTAGTGGTGGTAGATGTAGTGAATATGGGAGGTGGAATGTGAGTGGGATGTGGTGGTGTGGTTGTGGTACTGGTGGTGGGATGAGAGATAGTAGTAGTGGGAGGAGGGGTGGTGGTAGTAGTAGCTCTAGGGGTGGTGGTGGAAGTGGTAATGGTGATGGCTGTCGCAGAGGCAGGAGATGTGATTACTGTAATCCTTGGCCTCTTGCTCTTTCTTCCCGTGGGGATGAGCCATCCTCTTCTTCCTAGAGCCCTTAGCAATAGGCGTTCCCCCTTACTTGCTGGACTAGTTAGGGGTGTATGTAGGATCAGTAACGTCATCAGCAGCACCCCTAGACTCAGCCTGGCGTCCCCCTACCGCCTCTATGCCTTTCCCTGTGGCCACGACCCTACTTCCAACAGTCCTCACCAGAGGCTCTTCATCTGACTCCTCATCCTGATCAACCAAGAAGTCTTGGTGGAAGGCAGCACTTTCAGGTCCACTAGTGCCTCCCAACCGACCTTGATCATCGTCATCGTCATCATCGTCGTCTTCGTCTGTGGGTGCCATGATGGGCTCGACGTCGGAGTCACTGTCGTCGTGACACCACTTCCTTCGAGCGGGCGCCACATAGTCTTCTCTTGCTAGGTGTCCAAATAGTCTCCTCACCGGGGGTTTCACTTGCTTCCCCGGTAGACCTTCATTCTACCCAAAGTAGTATCATCCATTACCTTGAGTACCACTGCATCATCTTTCTCTTTTGGCAGCATAGGAAGCTTCTCATCAATAATCATCTGCAGAAACCGTGGGTAGATGCAGAAGCGTTCCTTTCCCTTGGCCTCGAGGTTCTCTATAAAGTAGGTGAGGATCATGCGTGAAAAACTGAATGGATGGTTCAGTACCAGTGCAACGTATGCATTCTGGATTTGGTTGGACATTTCGTCGAATCCTCCCCGCCTGGAGGCTATACACTTGATGATCACATGTGCCAAATATTTGAATTGCGAGCACATGTTGCTCTTGTTCAGTACACCGGCATTTTTGTCACCGGCGTAATTAATCCTCAGAAAGCATCCCCGAACCGTGAGGGGATGTAGCTTAGTTGGGTGGGCTCCGTCCTCACCCAGACCTAAGACCCGTCTCAAGTCATCCTCAGTAATCTCTATCTCTTGACCGAATATCGAGCTCCGTATACAGTGTGACTCAACTGATCTGTCAACCCTGGCACTTTCCCAGAATGCCTGCTGTATGGATCTGTATGGTGTGCATGGTGTCAAAATGGCTTTGAAGATCCTCGATCTCCGAAGAAATGCAATGATCCCAGCAAACTCGGAAGCATTCTGAGTGGTGGCATCCAAGTGAGCACAGATGTTTTGCTTTAGGGTCATGGTCCATCTATCAGCCATGGTTCTGTAACACAATAAACATATACATTAGACATGTGTATTAGAGAAGACACTTGAAGTTTAAACTGTTTTAGATCAAACTGGTTCAATCGTGCAATTGAACCATACGACTGAGTTCAGTCGTGCAATTGAGCATGCGGCTGAGTTCAGTCGTGCGATTGAGCATGAGACTGAACTTAGTCGTGTGTTAAGCCATGCGGTTGAGTCAGTCGTGCGACTGAGTCACCGAATGATTCAATCGTGCGAATGAATCTTGCGCCTGGCTCAATCGTGCGACTGAAGTTCATTCGAAGTGTCCATTCGCAGAAGGCTCTGTGCGGCACTCCGACCCTGAATCTTGGTCAAATCTTGATGTTAGACGTCATGTTTGGACTCATTAGATTCGCAGGAACTCTAAGTATCACTTAATGTCCTTCATTTCAACGATTATATCCATTTAAGTGGTCTATTTTAAGAGTTTTACTAATTTCTTGATTTTAAACAATTTGGTCATTTAGGGTTTGATTTCACCGGTCATTTTGATCGATTTCAGTCCCACAATACTTGTAGATGAACAATAGATCAGTTAGTAACACAATAGGCAAGAAATCAAGGTGAGATGAAATTTTGGCAAGGTGACGTATGAGCAGGTTTTGAACAATTTAAGGGGTGGTGAGGGTTACGACCGACTGACCCCTCTATTTATACTGCTTTTAATGTTCAGTCGTGCGACTGGACCCATACGCATGCTTCAATCTTGCGACTGGGGTTCATTCGTGCGACTGGGGTTCAGTCGTGCGACTGGCTCATACCAATAGTGCGACTGGGGTTCAGTCGTGCGACTGGCTCATACTCCTTCATCCAGTCATATGAATGGTCATTATGGTGATCTAGTCGTATGGATGTTCCATACTCATGGTCCAATCGTATGATTTCCCCATACTCATGGTCCAATCGTGCGATTAGCTCATACTTATGGTCCAATCGTGCGATTGGCTCATACTTATGGTTCAATCGTGCGATTGGCTCATACTTATGAGTTTGGCCTCATCCACTTTCACACACTTAAAGGTTTAACCTTTTGATAATTTGACACACATTTGATCACCTCAGACGTAATCCTTTTAATTTAAAACCATTTGATCACCTTAGACGTGATCCTTTTAATTTGAAAACCTTTGATCACCTCAGACATGATCCTTTTAATTTGAAACTGATTGGTCACCTCAGACGTGACCCCTTTTAGTGAGTGATTCATAGAATTCATCTAGTTGTATAGTCTGACTTTTACCTAACAAAAAAAATAGAAAAATAGAAAAACAATTTGAAATTTAAAGGAAAAACAAGACATATTTTTGGGTTTTTTTATTAAAGATGGATTAAAATATTTAGAAAACCGTCTCGCAAATTTTCCTTCCTGAACTTCAAGTTAATTTGATCATTTTTGGAACGATTCATTATGGAATCATACAGGTATATCAGAATCATTTGGGACATTTTAGTAAAACATTTTCATGCTAGATTCTTGTTTTGACCGAGAGTCAATAACAATTTTAGGAAATCATACTAGAGCTATAAGATGCACACAATGATTTTGACTGTCAAGAATTGCAGCCACGATGATTGTCAGTATATTTGTCCTCTTAAATCCATACACAGATTTTTGACTCACACTGGTGATGAGTTAGGTTATATTATTTCAACAAGCATTTGTGGATCCCACACTTATATGGTAATCAATATTCCTCAAGAGATTTTGAGCGGTCTACGAGTATTTGAATAGAAGAAACTATTCTAAGAGCTTTCAAAGAGATTCCAAGCCTCAGGTCAGTGCCATCGCACAGCAGAGAGGCGCAAACAACAATGAATTCTAGAATATTTAGGTTATGCTTATCCTCAGGTCAGTGCCATCGCACAACAGAGAGGCACACAACCTATCTTCTTGTGAGAGCATTTTTCTTTTTGCACATAACGCACCAACAACATTAGTCATTAGCTTGATTGCGCTTAACAATTTTTTCTTGTGCTTTGCTCATTTTTATGGCCATCCGCACACATTTGTGGCGTTTATTTTGCTCGTCACCCTTTATTGGAAATACGTTGATTGTGTTAACCAGGGATAAGATGGGAACCCACAGCAAGTTGAACAACTTAGTTTGAATTTAAATCACCAATGAAGTCTAATCATCTATTGTGTTGAATCTACCGACACATCATATAATGGACTAGCAACCTCTAGGTCTACTTTCTCTATGTTACCTCAGTAGCAGACTAGTTTTACTATTATTTTTCCTTTTATTTTGCTTAGACTTCTCAGACTTATACTTTGAATTTTGCATCTTAATCATTTAAGTGCTTTTGAGGTCCCAAACAATTTGTTCCCTGTGTACAATCATTTTCCATAAGCGTTGAATCAGAATCACAGATTTGATTTCATTTCTTTTAGCATAGCTGCCCTCCTCCTCGTTTTTTAAGTAATTAAATACTGCACGAATAAAATACTAAACTAACCTATTCTCCCCCTAAAATTCTAAAACCTAAAATCTTTTTGTGTTTTTGGATTTTAATAGACAGGAAAATAAAATAAATAAAAATTAAAAAAACTAAAAACTCGTCGGACTACGCACTTTCTTCTTCTAGAATCACATCACTTTTCTTTTTCATGCCATTAACCTCTAAAAGATATAAAAACCGCGGTTTATCAAATGCTTTTGTGTAGAGGTTGGCGCGTTGAAAGTCCGTATTAATTTTAACAACATCGATTAATTGCTTTTCAAAACAGTCACGTATAAAGTGATATTTAATACCGATGTGTGTTTAGTTTTAGGATGTTGGACCGGATTTTCGGTGACAACAATAGTAGCAGAATTATCAAAAAATAGGGGTGTTAGTAAATTGCAAACCGTAGTCGCGCATTTGCTGTTGAATCCAAATGATTTGTGAACATCAACTTGCAGCAGCAACATATTCAGCTTCACAAGTTGACAGAGCAAATGGTGTCTGCTTCTTACACTGCCAGGTGACTAACCGTCTACCAAGAACTGACATCCTGCAGATGTTGACTTGGAATTTATCTTGCAACCACCATAGTCCGAGTCACTATACGCTGTAAGCTCAAAGTCATCATTATAAGGATACCATAACCCGAGTGTTGGTGTACCCTTCAGATAACGAAAGATCCGTTTGACTCCGATGAGATGATTCACTTTTGGTTTTTCCTGATATCTGGAACAAATACACGTTGCGTACCTAATATCAAGACGAGAGGTGTGTGAGGTACATTAGGGATCCGATTATTCCTCTGTACATTGTAGCATCAACCAGATCACCATTTTCGTCGGGTGCCACATCATGGTTAGTGGCAAGTGGAGTTCCAGCAATTGAAGCATTTACCATGTCGAACCGACTGAGGATATCACCTACATATTTGGAATGATGCAGGAAGATTCCTTTTGGTGTCTGATCCACCTGTAAGCCAAGAAAGAACTTCATCTCCCCCATAACACTCATCTCAAACTCTGCTTTCATTACAGATTCAAATTCTTTACATAATTCTTCATTCTTGGAACCGAAGATTATGTCGTCAACATATATCTGTACCAGCAGTAAATCACCATCTTTTTCTTTGATGATAACGTACAGTCGATAAATCCTCTACGAAAACCATGTTTCACTAGATGAGTTGAGAGTTTCTCATACTAGGCTCTAGGGGCTTGATGGAGCCCGCAGAGAGCCTTGTCCAGTTTGTAAACTCTATCCCGATGATAAGGATCCTCGAATCCTTTGGGTTGACTGACGTAGACTGTCTCACGGATTTCACCATGAAGGAATGCATAGTTGATAGACTTTAATCTTCATGTAGGATGCATAGGCTAGAAAGATACGAATTGCTTCCATCCGAGCCACATGTGCAAACCTTAGAACCTTTTGGTCTGTCCATACTCCTAAGTTCTTGAACTGTAGGAGTTCTTCTTGCATTGCACTGACCCATGCCTTATTGTTTAGGGCTTCACTCACATATTTTGGCTCAAATTGACACACAAAACATCGATAAGAACCATCGTGAAGATATCCTTTTTCCATGACTGAGGCATAATAAGCCGAGTATAGCTGATTTCTTGTTTGTACTCCTAATCGAACATCTCCAATGACGTTGTCCAAGGGATGATAGACATTAATCCGGGATCCAGGAGTGGTTGGAACAACTACCTCATTATCCAGATTGTTAAACCCAGGTTCAGTATCTGAAGCTGTTGGAGTATGAGGTTCCGAAGTGTCAGAGGCAGCAGGATGTGATGCTTGTGTACTTTCATTTGTGGGAGCCAGTTCCTCCTGTTCCACATTTGCAGTCTCAATTGTTTCATCATCAGAAGAAGAATCACTTACTTCAAGCTCTCCCCCTGAAGGGCTAGAAGTATTATCTAATGGAGCCGTTGATGTTGAGTCTGGTAGTGGAGTGTTCAGAACTTCGTACATCATCCTCGCAGACAGCTCATCATCAGTGGGAGAAGGCGGTAGATTGAAGGATTTAAAGAATCCCTCATATTCGAAGAAGAAGGAGGGTCCTTTTCCAGCAGGGGGGTGGTGTATCTTTGAACATCAACATTGCACCACACTTCTACCTGACCCGTTGAGTTGTTATAAAACTCTCTTGTTTGGTATGTTGTATCCGAGAAAAATACTTCTTCTGCCTTCTCACTAAACTTCCCAGTCTGAGTTTTCTTTAACAACATGCACGGTGCACCAAACGGTTCAAGATACTCCAAGTTGGGTTTACGTCGCTGGAGGAGCTCATAACATGTTTTCCCATGCCGTTTGACCACTAAGACTCGATTGAGCGTGTAACAAGCATTAGCCACTGCCTCATTCTAAAATTGAACAGGCAGTTTCGAGTCGGCTAGCATTGTTCTGGCAGTCTCTATCAGGCTCTGATTTTTCCTTTCAGCAACGCCATTCATCTGTGAAGTGTAGGCAGAGGTAAATTGATGAACGATTCCTTTCTCTCTACAGAATGCCTCCATCCACTGATATTTGAACTTTGTTCCGTTGTCTGATCGAATCTGCCTTACTTTCATCTTGTAGAGTGATTCCAAGTAGTAACTAGATGTTTGAATGATTCAAAAGTTTCTGATTTGGCTTTCAGAAACATCATCCAAGAGAATCTTGAGTAATCATCCGTTACTACAAAGCAATATAGGTCTCCAGCAATGCTCTTTGTACTGACAGGGCCAAACAGATCCATGTGTAGAAGATCAAAAGGAAGATCTATTGAATTAACTTTCTTTGCCTTGTGAGACTTCTTGGTTTGTTTCCCTTTCTTACATGCTACACAAAAATCCGGAAGTTGGAAGTTCTTGATAGTTACTCCATTCACTAAATCATTTTGAACTAAATGATTCATCTTCCTTGGATTAATGTGTCCCGTCTCCTATGCCAAGAGATTGAATCCCTCTCAGTTGCCTTTAACAGGAAGCATTGAACGTGTGTGATCAGTTATGGAAGCTTTTGATAGATCCAAGACATACAAGTCGTTATATCTTGAAGCTGACATATGAAGTTTATCCTCCTCAATCACATAGTCCTTCTTCAACATGTAGCACTTCTTGTTGTCAAATACAACTTTAAATCCTTTATCACAGATCTGGGAGACTGAAAGTAAGTTATTCTGTAGTTATTGAACGTAGTTGACCTTGTCAAACTTCACTTTCTCGTTTCCAACTTCGCCTTGAGCTATGATGCAACCTCCTTTATTCCCAGCAAATGAAACATGTCCCCCTTTAATTTGTCTGACTTTATAAAGGATAGACGAATTTCCTGTCATGTGCTGGACGCCCCACTATCAATAATCCAGGTATTAGTGATAGCACTGTAGTGGACACCCTGCACATTCAAAGAAACTTATTAGTTCAGATTGGGGACCCAAGCCTTAACTGGCTTGCATGACCCAGAGGAATCACACATCATAAACTCGACCCATTGTCCTTTAGAGGATGAGGGCATATCTTTCTTCTTAATGTCCTCACTATCAGACATTATACTTGATTTTTCTTTCCATAAGCCAGTTTTGTGTAAGGCCTGTTTGTGATAAACAGACGACTGGCTTATTATAGTTTGACCTTTAGGTCACTAATACTCTTAGGTGGAGTATTAGATCTCGATTTAGAAAAACTTGGTTTGTATCATAAAGTTCAATTTTCCTTCTGGGTGTCTGATAGTAAGGGCAATTAGTGGAGATATGTCCTCGTTGTCCACAACTGTAGCAAGATCTTGCTTCTACAGATTGGAGAGAACTTTGTATGATGTTGAATTTTAGTGAAGGCGTGAGATGTTCTGGTTTTGTTTTTGTCACTACTCTTTTAGATGTTTCATCTTATTAACAAATGAATTGTTTTAACATTTTGAACATCTTAACTTGCACTTTGGTGGACTTTGATGATTAATACGTTTGTGGTTAAATGGTTTAGTCATTTTGGGTTCTGAAATGGACGTTGGTGACCTGACCTTACATTAACCCTGCATCATTCAAATTCTCAACTGGCATCTTGCCTTTGCGTTCAAAGTAGACTCCTTCTATGTTAGTGTCAGATTTCACAGTCTTACTCGTGGAATCAGGATCACTAACTAGAGGAGTAACCCACATGATCCTTAAATGGGTTGTTATTAATAGGTCTACATTTGTATTCAAAAAGATCTCATGTGGTGGTGGCACGACTTTGTAACCCAAACCTTTCCCATTGTTTCGTTCTTTCACTAAGTTCTGTACTATGTGAGAAGAACTAGCCCAACTATGCAGTTTTTGTTTTAATGAATTAACCTCGACTTCCAAAACTGCTTTCTCCTTTTTGGTTTCTTCTAATGAATTTAAATAAAACTTTATATCATTAGATTGATTTAAGGCAACAACCTCGGTTTCCCTTAGTTGTTTACCCAAAAGTTCTATATTTTCTTTAAAATTGCACTCATTTTGTTTTAATATACATTTTGTTTTAATATACAATTACCTTCAGTGCAAAGTGTAAGTCATTTACTAAGTTATCATTGTGTTCTAATAACCTAGCAAATTTTAGATCAATGCTTTCTCTAAATTTGTCACATTCATTACAAGCATGGTTTTCAAACAGTTGGTCTTTAGAACTTACCTGTGAGGAATCGGTTGAATCAGCCATCAAAGCAGATTTAGACTCTTTGGATGCTGGAGATTCTGAACTTGTTGCTCTGAGCTCTTCTTCACCAAGTGATTTACCACGTTCGCAGCTTCTTCGGAATCTGACATCGCTTGCTCAGCTGCACTCTCACCTTCACTAGCAGACCCATCATCTACTTCTTTGACAAAAGCATATTTGATTCTTCAGAAGAAACAAACAGAAGGACCAATTTTGTCCTTCATCACCTTGAGCAGTTAGAGCCTTTGTCTCTTTGCTTGAAGAAGCAGTTCCAATCCTCCTTGTCTTGACGGTTGAATGTGGGACTGGCTTTCCATTTCCAGTTTTCTTGGGCTTTACACATTCACGTTTAAAGTGCCCCTTTTCACCACAGTTGAAGCATGTGACTTGGGTTTTGTCAAACCAAACGTTGTATCCTTAGTGGCTACTAGATTCTGTCCTGTCTTCTTGACAAACTTTTTAGCTCTTCTTACTGCACTTGCCAAGGCCCACATGATGTCCATTCTCTTTAGCTCATTCTCATCAACTTGCTCGTAATCTTCATCTGCAAGATGACAATTTCCAATCTTCCCGGCAACTAAACCATCATAGGATTGCACAACAGCTGCTAGAAGATCCATGTGCTCCTTTGCAACTTCCACTATGATATTACCAAGATTCTCGGTATTCAACTTTGTAGTGTTGGCTTCAGGCACTACGTAGTGGGTCCCTGATGACCCTGATGTTTTGGTCCTGAAGCAGTAGTTTGGGAAGAAGCAAATGAACTGACACGAGTGTTGTTTGTAACGGTGCTCCTGAAACAACCGGAGACGAAACTGAGTTGTAAGTGAAGGATTCTGAACATAGGATCCTTTCTTTGACTTGTACTTTATTCTCAGTTCTTCCTCTCTTAGCTTCAAGATGAAGTCATTTATGTCTAATGTCACAAGAATGTCGTTCTGTCTTAGATTCGACATAATGAATCCCATTTCTTAGGCAAACCATCAGCAAAGCTTGAAACTTTCTCTTCCATATATGTGGTTGCGCCATGAGTGTGCAGCTCACTCATGAGATGATAGAATCTGTAAATAACATCATCTAAGCTCTCATTCCCTATCGAAGAGAAATTATCAAACTCCTTCTTGAGAGCCTTAGCCTTCAGTGCCTTTAACGTTGCATTTCCTTCGTATCTCTTCTCCAATGCATCCCACAACTTCTTAGCCTGCTTGTTTCTCAGAGAACTGATGAAAGATGTATTTCAGTATTGACTGAGTCAAAAGGCATAAACTTTCTTCTCAGCATTGTAGAGAATCTTCTGAGCTTCACTCATTCCTCCCAAGGTTAACTTGACTCCATTAGCACTAACAGGCACTGTATAACCAGTCTCGATGGATGTCCAAATTTGGATCAACTCCATTTAAGTAAATCTCAAACGCTTGGTTTTCCACCTGAGGATAGTATCTAACGTTATCAAGCTTCGGCAGTTTATTGTGATTTCCTACCTCATTCTCCAGAAGTAGTAGATTCTGGATACGTGAATCCTTCCTGACAATAAACGCTAAAAACTGATCTTCCATTTGTATGAACTTTGTACTTTGAGAACATGACAACTTCAATCGTGAGAATGAACAATGCGTATGGATCACTCGTGCAAATGAATTCAATCGTGCGATTGGATTCAGTCGTGCATATGGACAAGACGAATGGACTCAGGCGACTGGAGTTGTTCAGTCTGCGAATGAAGGATGCGACTGAATTCAGTCGTGCGAATGGAGTGTACGAATGAGTTCAATCGTACGAATAGACTAGTCGTGCGACTGAAGGCTGCTGTTTTTGCAAAATCGAAGATTTTGACACTTAGACACAAAATACGATTTTTCTAAGAACCCTAATCTGCCGTATAGTGAAAAATCGAAACTTTAATCCCAGAAAACATCGAAAACACCTTTAGAAGCAAAGTGGTGACTCTTTTGATTAAAACGTAGGTTTTTGACACCAAACCTAATTGAATCAAATGCAAAATCAAGAGCCAAATCTCTCATACCACTTGTTAGGGACCGTGTACGTACGGAGTACTAACTGATTCTGCGTTTATACCAGATCAAATAGTGCGGAATCCTATTTGATTGGTGATCCAATCAGTGAGAACGATTACCCGATCGATGTAAGATTGAACTAAACGTGAAGAACGAGTAGAAATCGATCAGGAACGAACTATGAACTTGGACAGGCTGTTTGGGACGTTCTGGACAGCTTGGGTTTATGTGTATTCGTGATATCTCTTCAAGTGTTATGTTTTTCCATGAATTAGGTGGTATTTATAGGTTAGGGTTTTTCATTCGTACGACTGAACCATTCGCATGGTTCAGTCGTGCGACTGAATCATGCGATTGAGTCATACGCATGACTGAAGGTTCAGTCGTGCAACTGAGTCAATCTTATGTCTCAATCGTACGACTGGTCCAGTCTCCTGTTTCAGTCGTGCGACTGGTCCATAAGCATGAAGGATTCATGCGTATGGTCCATAAGTATGGTCCATTAGCATGGATAATCACCCGACTAGGTTGTACATAATACTCAATCATTACTGACTTAGACTTGTGTACAACAACCTCAAACCTATATAAGAAGTTCATGCATATGAATCAAAGATAAATAAACATCAAATCACATTTCATATTTCATTGAACCATTTCACTACATATGTGTAAGACATAAAATTCTTTTACATTTAAGCTCATAAACTAGGAACAACATGTATCTACAATTCTGGTCCTCTTTTGAATTCCACTTGATCTTTACTATTGGTACCCTACTCTTTCTTAATCTTTTTACTTCTTTGTCCATAATGGCTATTGGTTCTTTGTCCATATGTGTTGTAGGCTCTTATGATCGGTATATATTGTGCACTTAGTCCCATATAGATTATGTCTCCAAATTTTAAGTGCAAATACTACTGCTTCTAATTCTAAATCATGAGTAGTATAATTCTTTTCACTACCTCTAAGTTGTCTGGATGCATAAGCAATTACCTTATTTCGTTGCATTAGAACACATCCAAATCCCTGATGTGATGCATCACAATATACTACAAAATCGTCTGTTCCTTCTGGTAATGCTAAGATAGGAGCACTACATAACTTACTTTTTAGGAGTTCAAACGCCGCTTTTTGTTTTTTACAAATAGAATTGGTGCTCCGCAAGGGGATACACTAGGACATATAAATCCTTTGTCCAATAATTCCTGAAGTTGATTCATTAGTTCTTTCATTTCTGTTGGTCCTAAACGATATAGTGCCTTAGCAATAGGGGCAGTCCCTGGTATTAATTCAATTTTAAATTCTACTTGACGAGGGGTGGCAAACCAAGTAATTCATCAGGGAACACATCTGGATATTCATTGATGATAAGAACATTTTCTAAATTCATCTTATCTAATTTTGTATCAATTACGTGGGCTAGGAAAGCTATGCATCTCTTTCTCAAATATTTCTGAGCTTTCTTACATGAAATTATTTTCATAGCACCACTAGGTTTTTCACCATACAAAAAGAGTATTCTATTTTCCTTAATCAAATGGATTTTTATCATCCTCTAACCACATATAATTTCAGCTTGATTCTTACTTAACCAGTCCATACCCACAACAATATCAAAACCTCCTATTTCAACAGGAATCAGATCTATATCAAAACAATACTCATCTAGGTTCAAAGTACAGTTAGGAATGATTTCACAAGCTTTGATTACCTTTCCATCAGCCAATTCTATCATATATTTATGTTTCAGTTTCTCTGAGGTTAGATTAAGTAAAGGTCTAAATGTATTCGAAACAAAACTATGAGTTGCTCCTGTATCAAATAATACAGTTGCGTACTGATTGTTAATGAGAACTGCAACACAAAAGCTCTTCCACGGGGGTTGTTTTAGTTGATTGGGGCTTTGCCTTTCAGTTGTGGACACTCGTTGCGAAAATGATTTTCGTTACCACACTGATAATTGACCGGTTTAGGGTTGGTAGGGTCCTTACAGTCTCAGAATATATGTCCCTTCTTTTTGCAGTTGTAGCATATCACCATTATGCACTTACTATGATGATATCTTTGACAAGTACTGCACCATGGTTGACCTTGTGTCTATGGTTTCTTTTCTCGTGCTACTCCTAAGAACTTCTTGTGGGTTTTTCGGTTGTCTTTTTCTTTGGATTTCCTCCAAATCTTCGTCTAGAGTTGTTGTCGTTCCATTTCCTTTTCTCTCCGGTCTTTGGATTAATTAAAGATCCATTTCTTATCATTTCATCGGTTAGACTTCCTAATAAGCTTACTGCATCTTGAAAAGTTTTAGGCATGGCAGATTTAACTAATCCTCTTACTTATGGTACTAAACCCCAAATATAAATTCCTATTTGTTTTGCTTCTAGTGTTACCAGATGTGGTACTAATCTTGAGAGTTCACTGTATCTATCAGTATCCTCTCGATGTGCTGCTCCTTTCATTTCTACTGCCAGGAATTCAGTTTCTATTTTCTCTATTTCGTTATAGGGACAATATTTCTTATTTACTATATTCCTTAATTCTTCCCAGCTCAATCCGTTCATGACATGCCTTCCTTTTGTTTGCATCTCCATTTTCCACCAGGTTTTAGCTTCTCCTTTAAGGGAATGTGAAGCAAACAGGGTTTTGTAATTGTTGGCACAGTTACTAATCTCTAGTACCAATTCCATTTCATCTAACCAGCATAGGGCTTATACAGCTCCTCCTTTCCCATCAAATTCCCGAGGTATGCAGGACATAAAAGTTTTATAGGAGCATCCTCTCCTAATTCTGTTTACAACTTCTTCCTCTGGGCGTTCTCTTATATTGGCGTCTTCTAGTTCTTCGTTTCCCCGCGATGCAACTCCAAAGTTTAGGATTCTGCTGTAGTTGAGCTATTAACGTAGGCATTACAGCTTCTATTTGTTGAGTCACTAACTGAGAAATCCTGTCGTTCTCATTGGAAGTGGCATTTACAGGAGTTTCCTCTCCAAGTCTAGTTCTTGGTCGTCCAACTCGTGCCGTTCTTCGTACAGGTTGAGTGTTTCTTTTTGGCGGCATGATTCACTATATTTAATCGTATTTAATAGTCAAGAACATATATTCAAATATGAGTTATCTAACACATAACAATTACCAGTCACAAACAAAGAGTACATTTCATTGTGTTCTTATTCTTGTATGTTTAGGGTTATCATGTCAGATTTAAGATGTAATTCTAATTTCTACAAACTCAATCCCATATCCTCGTGAAGATACTTTTCTTATGTGCTTTTATATCTTTGATTTTGACATTTCTTTGAATTGTCCTGATTCCTGTTGTATCTTCTTAACCTTCTTAAGGATCTGTTGGGTTGTTTCTATCTGATCATCTTCCAACTTTTGTCTTTTGGCTTCCTTCTCTTCAGCTTTGGAGCCATCTGAATTTTGTGTTTCCAAGTCTTTATCTTTCTTTGCCAAAAATCTTTTGCCAGGTCGTACTCTTTTCCTAGGGGTCTCTATCGTATAACCTCCGATAGTAACTGGTGCGCGTCGAACATAAAACTTTGGTTTGGAGTTAATCTTAGTTTCAGGTTGGGGAGTTTCCATATCATTCTGGGGTTCTGGTTCAGGTGTTGTTTCCTTATGATTGCTATGGTCTGAGAACTCCGAGGGATCAGTTTCACTATGGTGACTGTCTGAATTATAAGTACTCTAGCTACAAAATTTCTTTTTAATTTTAACATTGCAAGAATAGTTAGTCAAATAATCTTATCAACTATTTCATATATTATAGATTTATCACAAGACAAATTTTGTCATTTAATCTAGTTACATAAAAATACACACATGAAATCACAAATTATTTATCATAAAGATTCATATGTGCAAGAAATAGGTATGTATGTATTTCTTAAGCATGCCAAGAATTTATTATCTTCAAGCTTATGGTTATAGTCTAGGTATTTTATAATACCTAATTCAATATAACCAATGGCTCTGATACCAAACTGTCACATCCCGGGGGAAGCGTGAAATGCTCGGGTGTGACTAGCTAGTTCAAAATGCATTGATTATATATAAAAACAAAAATTTTAATACACATATAAACGTAACACATAAACATAAACCATAGATAATATCAGTTCGGGTTACATTATAGTTAACGTTCAAAAATTAATATAACCCTATTACAAAATTTGCTAATTAACTGCTACATCTTCAGTAGCGATGGAAATGAGCATCCACTGTCAGACTAAGATCGTACATGTTAACAGTTAATTTGACACAAACTTTCCCCATCACATCGCCCCAGCCATCGTAAGCATCAAATGATAATATAATATTGTTAATCATTGTGAATACTTGAAAAAGCATACTCAAAATAATCAACATAGAGTTGGTGAGAACAAAGGTTTATTTTCTAAACAAAATATAAGTTGATGGAAATTACAACCAAACCTACTTATCAGCCATGTGATTTATAACTGCCATAAATACAAATCACAGAATCATATAATATAGCATCACAACACTCATCATGTTGGTGCAGGAAATATTTTCCTAAATAACGCTACCTATATTACCAAACGGTTCCACATCTAAATTAGGTTGTAACATAATGACAGTAATCTCAAATTTTTCTTATAATAGCATCAATCATAATAACAGTATGCTTTTTCCCTCAAAACTCATAAACATAAAAATATGGCTATGAATCTCACCTTTATTCCAGCAAAATCCTATAAAAATATTTATAGGTTAGAAATATATATTATTTTTTTAAAATTTTCAGCACTTATAAACACAAATTTAAAAACAGTAGCTATAACTATCCATAATCACCAAATTTTTATATCATAAACATCTAAAAATCCATATTAATATATAAAAATTTTAAATAATAACTAATTGTAGTTATTTTTCTAGCAGAAATACCTACGGGTTCTCAAAATTTACCAAAATTTACCAAGATCTATATTCTGAAATCTTTTTTATACCATAAATTTTAAGGTTATTAACTCATAATAGCAAATTTTCTATGATTTTTACCAATTTTATAATAATTAGTATAAATAATAAAACATCGCTACAAATTCCGAATTTTATACAAACTATTTTTTGCAAGATACCATATTTCATATAAATTTTACACAATTTATCTCGCCTATTTGCTATTTCTCCTTATTTTCTAATCACAGAAAGTTATAGATTTCATAACTCAATTATATCAACGAATTTAGTCATGAAACTTGTCCAGAAATTCTTATAAAATATAAGGTCCATCATATAATTTTTTCAGATCTTTACCAGGTCCGGAGCTTCTAGATGATAATTTTCTTTCATTAACTTATATAATTTTTATATATTAATTTACTTATTACAACTACACCAAAATTCAGAGAGAGTTATTTCTAATATTTTCTAACAAGTTCCTAATTTTATTCCCACAATCACTGTCATTTGAGTATTCAATTCAATTCATCAAGAATATTAGGTTTTTATTCTTTGTATTTGCAATCTTTATGTTAAAACCTTTGCTAAAAGAGTTTTCTTATTTTTAAACTTCTATACCTTCTGATTTTAAAATAAAATCAGAGATTATATGGTTTCATGATTATTCTTGATGATTTGTTAGATTATATGTGTTTGTTTTGAACACATATGGATCCTTTAGAGATTGTTAAGAATCTAACCTTCTGATAGAAAGAGTGACTAAGGGATCGATGGTTTGGTTGAGGTGGTCTTCTTGGTGCTTGATTCCCAAGTTCTTGAATTGGAATAGGTCTTAGTTAAGAAGATGATGAAATGATTGGTGATTTGAAAACCAAGAGAAGGGAAGTGTTGATAATCTTGGAGGCCGGTTGATGGTTGTAGTAACCTATGGTTATGGTAGTTCACGGTGATGGTACTCATGGATGTATAGAACCGAGAGATATAAGGATGGAAAGATGGTTGCGGTTGTGATGGTTTACGGTGGTGATGAGTGTGTGTATGTTATCAACAGAGAGAAACAAAATGTGAGAATGGGTTGGAGTTGTGCACTCCTCGGCTGCGTTCATGTAGTGGGTTAGGCATCATTACATCTAGAGCTTAGGGTGATGAGGTGTGTTCTTAGGTTTGCTTAGTTGGTTCTTAGGGTGAGAGGTGGCATTACCAAGTGAAGCTTGGTGTAAGGGTGATGCTAGGTGGCGGTTTAAATGGGTGGCTTAGTGTTTTAGCCGATTAAAGGTGGGTTTAGGGTGTTAATGGCTTAGCTTAGTGGTTAATCGGGTGTCTTTGATGAACCGAGCGTGATGTTTTAAATGGGTGTTCAAGTGATTTGAGTTTGGTTAACTTTAGTTTTGATACAAGATTTCTTGATGTAATCTTATTTGGATATGTTTAGTTAAGTTTGTAATGCATTCTAGTAGTAAATTAACAAATCCTTTAGCTTTATGATTGATGACTAATACATATGATTCAAAGTTTACCAAGTTATAAAATTTTCATATCCATGCTTACGTAAATACTCATGCATGGATGCATGCATGCACATATATATGCACAATCAACACTTATAGAAAATAATCAAATGAAACTTGTTTTTATGATCCTTTAATAAAGTATTAATATGCGTCTATTTATGAGATGTTAGTTTGTCTAACCTTAAGGTTGTCACGAGTGGTTCCTCCAAACATCTCTGCTGCATTGAAGGATAATAGCTGGATTGAAGCAATGCAAGAAGAACTTCAGCAATTCAGGAAGCAAAAAGTCTGGAATATAGTTGATCTTCCTGAAGGCCAATATCCAATTGGTACAAGATGGTTGTTCAAAAACAAACTATATGACTGAGGGATTATTGTCAGAAACAAAGCAAGGCTAATAGCTCAAAGCTATACTCAAGAAGAGGGGATAGACTATGATGAAGTCTTTGCACCAGTTGCAAGGATTGTAGTAATTAGAGTCTTTCTTGCCTATGATTCACATAAGAAGTTTACAGTTTACCAAATGGATGTAAAGTGTGCCTTCTTATATGGGAAAATTGATGAAGAAGTCTATGTTGCCCAACCTCCAGGCTTTGAAGATCCTGATTATCCACACAGGGTATACAAGCTTGATAAAGCTTTGTATGGTATTTATTAGGCCCCAAGAAAGTGGTATAAAACATTATCATCTTTCTTGCTCAAGAATGTTTACAAAAAAGGAACAATTGATCAGACTCTCTTCCTCAAACATGAACATCAAGATCTCTTGGTTGTCCAAATATATGTGGATGATATCATATTTGGCTCAACAAACAAGAGATTATGTCAAGACTTTGAATCTTTGATGAAATTTGAATTTCAAATGAGCTCCATGGGAGAATTGACATTCTTTCTTGGTTTACAAGTTCATCAGAAATCAACTAGAATCTTCATCAATCAGGAGAAGTATGTGCATCAAATCTTGAAGAAGTACAACCTTGCTGATTCTTCTCAGCATCAACCATTGATAAGATTGTATCTATCCTAAAGGAAAATCAGTTGATCAAAGACTTTATAGATCTATGATAGGATCTTTAATGTACTTAACTGCCAGCAGACTTGATATTATGCTTGCTATGTGTGTTTGTTTTAGGTACCAATCAGATCCTAAGGAGTCCCATCTAAATGCTGTTAAGAGGATCTTTAGATATCTCAAAGGGCAGCCAGCTCTTAGGATTTGGTATCCTAAAGAAGGAGACTTCGACCTCTACTCATATTCAGATAGTGACTTTGGAGGGTGTAATAACGAAAGAAAATCCACAACTGGAGAATGTCAATTCATAAGACCAACGCTAGTTTCCTGGGAGTGCAAAAAAACAAACAAATGTATTAGTATCCACAGCTAAGGCTGAGTATATTGCTGCTTTAGCCGGTTGCTCTCAGGTTTTATGGTTGCAAAACCAATTACTTGATTATGGTTACAATTTTCTTCAAACACCAATTCACATAGATAACTCAGCTGTTATGTTCATCACTACAAATCCAATGCAACATAGTAAAACAAAACACATAGAAATCAGATACCATTTTCTGAGAGATTACTCAGAAAAAGGTTTAATCAAGTTAATCAAAGTGGATACAACAAATCAGCTTGTTGCTTTATTCACTAAAGCCTTTGATTCAGTAAGATTTAATTTTCTTATTGAGTATTTAGGTATGATCAACTTAGATTAATCATCATCAACAAGAAAAGCATATCTTGTTCATGTACATACTTATATGAAAATTCCAAAAACATACATAAAACATATCAAAATACAAAATATTGTCTTAGTTAATATGTTTTCTTGTGTAGCATTTCATAACTTGGAAAATGATAGTACACTATACATGTGTTACTTGCCTGAGTTTTTCAATTACAATAAAGACCGATCAAAAGTGCTTTGATATGTGAGTAGGTTCAGCTTGAGTGGAATATAAACAAAGTTAATGCTTGACATAATGCCAAGGTAACAAATTATGGACAATTCCATTTTGAGGAACAAGCAAGTAAGTCTTATCCTGTTGTGATCAACTCACTCACCCAAGCACACTATGTTACAACACTTTATAACCTCTATCTTTGCACATCATGGACCCTCTGCTTTGTGTAAACAAAGACCTGGGTTCATAGGCACCTCTGTTTTACATAAGTAAAAACCTGGTGACCTGATGCTTATCAAAAGTTCCAAAAATGAATAGCTTTAAAAGAATCCATGTGATCAACTGTATTTTATATCAAAGAGAATATGAACAAAGCATTAATAAGATTTTAAAGAACTCTTAAGATAGAGCTTATAACTTAAAGCACATAGTTTTAAGTGTGAAAAAATGATGAATTGAATCATAAACGGAGGACAAACTCTAATTTGAATTGAATTTGGAGTCCATATTTGTCTATTTTAATTAATTTCAAAACATGATAACCAACATGGCTAGTTGAAAATATACTCTTGCTTGAATTTATGTGGATCATAATACTTGCAATCAACACTAGATCTATGGCTACTATCATCAAATAAAATGATTCAGGAAGTTGTTTAGTGTTATAGTATGATCCTATGATATGGTTATAAGTGCTTGTAAATATATTATAGTTCAATCCTGCTTATACCCAAAAATCCAAAAAGATTTTGTTTATGTTCTTTTAAATTATCTTTTGTTGGATAGTGAATTGCTTGCTATGCTATTCTTTTAATAAATTTATGATAAATGCATAAGTTTATGATTAATCAAAAATTTAGGCGGAGTAGATAATTAGCATGAAATCTGGGTTTTTCACTCTTGAATGAAGAAAATTGGCACTTGAGCACTAACTTGGTTCTAGGATATCTGAAGTTTTACAAATCAATGCCATGAAGCAAAGTTAACAAGGTTCAACAGCAATCATCAAATGATATAACTATATGTTAGGATCATACAACAAAAGGTTTGACCTTCTGCAGATTAGTATCCTACGGATGGGTTTATGCCTTAACATTTGTGTTCCATAGATTGAATACGGATAAAATAAGAAAATTTGTCTTCCGTAGATGATCTACGGAAGAACAAACATCCACGGAAGGGTAATAAGGGTTGAGGGTCCCACAACATTTAATAAATGAAATTAATAAGTTCGAGGGAGTATAAATGATGTCTTTGACCGTTGTCATTTTCATTACACTTTTTCAGACCTAGAAAAACCCTCTTATATTTTAAACCTCATTTCCGCCATTTAAAAATTCTATCTCCGCACACCAATAAACCATAAATTTCTTCAATAAAGCATCAAACATTCAACATTATTAAGGTAAATCATCATCAACAAAATCAAAAATCAACTTTGTTGATTATTTGAGTCTGAAACTCGTCAACTTCATATTTCTTGTTTTGAGTTCTATATCTTCAAATGTCTATGTTTTTAATGATTTTGGTTATAATGCAGATGGTTAACCGATTTGCTAAGGATAATAATGTATGTGCTTTACTAAATCTTGAAGATCCAGTATCAGAAAGATGCAGAGACATTATTAGATACCTACGAAGGTTGAGGATCTCTTATGCATTATATGCGGAAGCCACTATCTATCAATCTCACATGATAGACTTCTAGGGTTTTGCGAGAATTGAAGAAGAGGACGAAGGAAATGTGATTTATACATCTATCAGAAATGAAGAGATGAGGGTTGATGAACAGACCAGTAGGAAGGTGTTACGTTTTGGTGAACAAGAACAGGGACATCCTGATGTATTTGATCATGAATACATTCAGAAGATATTTAACCTAATGGGTTATGAAGGAGACTACAATAATGGAGAAATCAAAAAGGGAAGGTTGTACAAACCTTATAGGTTTCTATGTCACACCTATCTCAAATGTATGTCGAATAGAAAGTCTGGGCTTGATAGATTCTCTAGGCATATATTTTCTGGTATAATTGGAGTATTTGAAGGGAGGAGATACAACTATGCCAGATACATTCTTGGTTGTCTATGTGATCACACAAGAGTGCAAAGGGCAGAAAAGATGTTCATGTTCCCAAGATTTATCCAACTGATTATCAATGAACTACTGCCCAATGTGGAAGGAGAAGGTGATGTGCTTGTGCAATCACACCTGCGAAAATATGTTTTGAACAAGATTAGTGGACAATACCAAGGTGATGATATGGAAAACTTTTGCTCATATGGTGAATGAACATGCAAACATTCCTGAAGAGTTATTGTTCATTGAGCATCAAGAAGAAGAATTATCATCTGCTGATTCCCATAATGCAACAGAACAAAAAGAACCAATCTCTCCTGCCCATTTCCACCAAACTCCACCATCACATGTGCCTAACCAGCCTGAACACCACCCTTTCATATAAACTCACCACCAAGTGAGAATACACAATTTATCGTCCCTACATTTTCACAATCCTCACCTAACACAGCTGCTACTAAACTAGTATCAGTTGATCCCACTCATCAAATACCATCTCAGCCATCACCTAAACAAGAAACCTTTTTCCAACCTCTAACTCCTGTGATCACCTTACCAGAATCTCCACCTACTGAACACTTTTCCTTATCAAGTGACAATATTCTCCTTTTCTCATCTTCAAAATCCCACACTATAATAACTCAGCTTTGAAATCCAAGTATCTACGGAAGAAATCAATGTTGATGAAGGGAATGAAGAAGTAATGGTTGATGCTACTAAAGAAGTATGCATGGAGAGTGAAAGAAAAGATAACACAAAGGTTGATCAACAAATAGACACATCTAATGTCGAACAACAAAATGAATGATGATCACTTTGTTGATATCATAGCTCTAAATGAAGATGAGATAAGAGATGAGGAGATTGATGTGAGCAAAAGCTTCTTGGTGGCTAAGTACAACAATCTTATCATCAAAAGCAATCAAAAGATGGAAAATTAAGATCTATAAAAGGGAAACTGAAAGAACAAGAAAAAGTTATTGCTGATCAAGAAGCAATGATTGACAAGTTAAAAGATGAGATCAAGTCACACGATGAAGTGTTTATTACTATGGATCAGTTGATAACTGAGTCCTTTGATTCTGCTGATTCAGAGAAGAAAGAAAAGGAGAAGTATGTGGCTGAGCTGAGTAAAGCATTGAAAACTATAGCAGAACAATCAGTGTTATTGAAATAAAAGGATGAGGAGATTGAAACATTAAAGAAGAAAATAACTGAACAAGAAATAGTTATTCAAGAAAGTAGTTAACCAACAACATTAATAGCCAATCTTCCACTGGTGAAGTCATCAGAACCATCCATTCAATACACAAGAAAAATAAAGTATTGGGGAGGGAAAAAAGATGAAGAAACATCAAAGAAAACAAAAGGACCTAATGAAGTGATTTTGGTTGAAGAGTCACCTCCAAAATCAATGGCAATATCTCCTAAGCACACTCCATCTGCTGATCTAAGTACCTTAAAGCCAATTAAGCACAACGAAGATCTAAGTGATGCTGAATGGGAAGAACTTTCCAAGGATGATGCGCCAAAAGCTAATGAGTTGCTTTCTACTAATGATATATTTGAAGAAAGAACTTAATCTTCCATGTTCATGGATCTTATCAACAATGGCTTTCCCTATGATATGGTTGAAAGGATGAACATGGATGAAATGAAGAAGGTGTTAAAGATTTTGACTTAGCAAGAATCATGTTGCCTGTGTGCAACTATAAAACATTTTCAAAGTATCAGGCTATACAGAAGATCAGAAATGAGTTGGGACACTGTGATACCAAGAACCTTACCAAGTATAACATGGTTTGTTGGTTGCAAAACCACAACTATGAATCTCATGAGCTGAAAGGAAGATCAGTGTCTGAACTAAGGAGCATGATGCACTATGTTATGAAGATCGAATTGGATACTGGTGTAAAGTTCAGGATAGGTGCTCTTAATTAGCTGAGAAAGCAAAACCAAAAGAAGCCCATGCTGTGCCCATTGTTGTTGAAAGCAAAGATATGCACAAAGGTAAAGAAAAGATAATAAGAGAGCCAAGAGATATCATTCCAACAAAAATATGGCCTCTAGGAAACAACTGTGAGGGAGATCACTAAGAGAAGATGTAACACCCGGATATTTATTGTTTTGAAGCCGACGAAGGAAGAAAAAGAAATAAAGTCAAAGTCGAGGGACCAAACTCGCCAACGAAGGAAAGTTGGAAATATGGTGATTTAGTAGGGAGAGGGCAGCCAAACTCTCCCCACACACTCACATTTCAGCTTTCAAAGAGAGGAGAAGAGAGAAGGAGAAGAAAAAGAGGAAAAAGGGGTGGTTCGGGTGATTCGGGTGGCCAAACTAGTTGTGTAGCAAGCCAAATTGAAGCCCTTGACGTTGTGCTCGTTTGTTTGAGTTCTAGGACCCCACTTTTACTTGTTTTCAACCGATTTTGGGGCTGGAAAGCATAGAAATCCCCCGTTTTTGTATGTGTGTGTGTTTGACCCATTTGGGTGTGATGTGTGTGATGCGTTTGTGTATGTTTCAGGGCTTGTGTGTTGCTTGTCTGGTATTGTGGTATGCATTCCTAAGGTCTAGGATGGTTAATTTTAGGCTTAGAATGGGTTTAGATGAGCTTGGAGGCCGTAAATGGCAGATTGGGTTCGGGATGAACTCCATTCTGCATCAGCTAGGGCTAGGCGACCGAATGGAGGCCATACGGACGATTGAGAGGCGATTGATGTGACATCTCGTAATTTTGTTAACTTGGAAGTTAATTTTGTTAAATTCTAAAAGGGGCTTTAATGTCAAATTTGAAACTTTGAGGGCTTAATATGCTTAATAATTAATTGGTGATTAATAAATTAATATAATAATAATAACATTATAAGTGATATAATGTTTGCTTATTATTATAAAAATTTAAAGTGGTGATAATCTTGAATAAAATAATCATTATTAATATTATTATAATAATGTAATAATAATATTAGTGATACTAATATTAATAACAATAATAATAATAACAACAAGATTAATAATAAAGATCATAATAAGCGTTACCCTTTAAAATAAATAAAAATAATATAGGTCCTATTAATTTAAAACTTGTACTTAACTAGTTTCAGCATAAAATAATACCATTTTAAACTTCAGGGTTAAAGTGTAAATTGTCTATAACTAATACACAACTTTAAAACTCAAATAATAACTCATAGAAACCTCAGGGACTGAAACTGTAATTTCATCAAATTACCCAAACCACGCCCCTTAACCCCGTTCTCCGTATCTCCGGCCACTTCGCCGGCGAGACTCCGCCACTCCAAAACCCCAACGAAACGTTCAATTAAACGCAAATTAAAACGTCCCAACCGTTCACGACCATCACTCGAACCTGCTACCACATTCAATTGGTTTAATTGTTGTACTCGACCTCCAAACTCGAAACCGCAACCTTGAATGCAAAATTGAACTCGATGAACAAGAAACCGAACGAATGAAACACTTAAACTTGAGGGTAAACACTCCAAAGATTCCTTTAAACCTTCTGTACCATCGATTTCATATACAGAACACATAACCACTGATTCGATCTGTATTCGTCGCGAGCTTACATCAAAGTCGAACACTATCTTCCAGACATCGAAGCTTTCAATTAACCGAGGGTTATGGAACAGCATCAACGTTAGAAGCTTTTCAAGTCATTAATTCGGATTATAATCATCATCTTCATTCGAATCGATTATATTCAGTCGCGGTGTCCTGTTCTTATTTCTATCGAATCTAAACCAATTCAGGTAAATCCCTACATATACCTACTCGTTTACATTCAATGAACAAAAGCCCTATGATGATTTCTATCAAAAACATCGAATGGTGTTCGATTGTCGATCGAATGATTTAGGGTTTCTTATGGATGGGGGGTTTATTTGAAAGAGGATTCTTATCGATTTATTTGTAATCTTAAACAAGTTCTGGCTTTAGCCCAATCGGTTACCACATGATCCTTGTATGCTGGAGGTCACGGGTTCGAACCCGGCCTCTGCATTTATTTTTTTAAAAGCAAATCTGTATATTTTAATTTCAAAAATTACTAATATGATGTTAAAAACAAGTTAAAAGTTATTTTTATAACTAAAATACTTTAGAAATTATTAAATAATTTAAATGTAATAAAAACTTATGATTTTAAATTTAAGTTATTTGATTTAGAATAACAACGGTTATAAAATAGTATAAATTTTTATGAAATTTAAATGCTAAAATATAATATGGTTCATATTTTGATTATTTCAAAATTATGTTAAATAACTAATTATTCAAATGGTTATTATTTAAATATTAATCTATTCTTTAACCATGTTGTATTAACTAATTAATATAGTTACCCTTCCAAATTTTGTTTAAATTCTTGAAACTTATAATATAATGTGCTATTTATATTTATTTTTTTTTTAAGGTTTACGTATTATAAACCTTTATAATAATCATTTATAAGCTAAAACTTATAAAATGATTTTAAATAATTTTAACGTCATTTAAATATGTAATATCTTGATCAAGTTATAAATAGTAAATTATTAAATTAATTATTACTTTTCATACTAATTTCTATTAAATCAATATCTTGAATTGTGAGATATTGTTAATTGATTTATATTATCTTTATAAACCAAAACATAAACAAGTATTATTTTATTGATTATATAAACCCCACATCCCAATTGAAAACCCTAGTTCGCATTTAAAACGTTAACCTTATTGTTAACCTTAACTTGTAATATACATGTTAGGTGCCTTGTGATGGATACCTTGGATTATCTTTTGACTTTGTATAACATCTTATTAATGCATATACATGTGAGTTTTCCTTGTCCCTTTTACATTTTTCACACTATTTGGGGTGAAACATGATTGCTTATACATGATACACTTATACACGTTTGAGACTTATAAATCACATGCAATTCAACTTATTATTTGTCATGGTTATTTGTGTATTGTAAGTGTTTATATGAGATACATAGTTTGTTTACAATCATTAACTATTGCTAGCCTGGCGACGTTTAGATCTTTGGGCTGACAAGCCTATTTGGTGCTAAAGTCGAGGTATTGCCGACTCCTAGGGGCCGTACGCTTGTGCACTAGGGAACCAAATACACTTAGCCAATCTTTTATACTTGTAATCAAGTCGAGGTTTGGTTGTAACGATATGTGTTCTATAACCTTACTAGCTTATAAATATGACATGAATTGCTACTTGTAACCATTTTCATATTATGTATGAAAACCTTGGAAACTCACCAACTATTTATAGTTGACCTTTTATTTTTATCATGTTTCAGGAAAACCCCAAGTTTTGAAGTGAACTTATGTTGCTGGCATATTCTAGGACTTGGACCTAGTTAATAAACAAATGATTATGTTTGTTATTTCATGTTGAAACTTATTTCATTATGAGACTTATACTTGTAATGTAATTTTGAAAGCTTATGAATAATATATTTGGGATTTAATAATAGCGTTATGTGGCTGTGAACAATCTTAACCCTCACATCTCGACGTTTCCGCCGTCAAGGTTGGGGTGTGACAGATTGGTATCAGAGCCCATAACTATAGGGATTTAGGTTATTAGAAATGGTGACCTAGACTATAGTTGCATGAACCTCATAGAAAGATCATTATACTTTGTGATTATTATTGTTGCATGCTACATAATGCTATGCCTTTGTGCAACTTGATGCCTTAGCATAGGATTGCCTTATGTATGCTTAAACTTAGTAATTGTCTCCCTAAACTTAACCTTGACTCTTTGACTCTCCCGACAAATGAATTCTTAAACCTATTTTTGGCAACATATGGAATCTACACTTATCATCGTGGGTTCAATTCCTTAGACTCTATGTCTAATCTATGAAAATCTCATCAAGGTTTTGATTTCATAAACCAAAGAAATTTGTGTGACACATAGACACCTGTATTCTGGATTTCCTGGCAAAAGGCCTTCGGGCTAAGGCAAGCATATCGTATAAATCTCATTGTGAGACCAGTTATGCTTACCTGGGGATTCTGGGATGAGTGATAAACTATGGTCAACATACACAAGTCTCTATGGCAAATGGGTCAATTTACCTTGACGTGTCAACGATTCCAAATGGTAATGCGTTACTAAATGGAACCATCCTCTACGTATCTTAAAAACCTTTGATTCCTTGAGCTGTATCCCTTCATTCTTATCATACATAATGTTCTTATTGATATTGAACCTACCCTACATTCAACTCGTACGTTTAAACACGTTATACGTTGAGCGTTTCATATATCTATTTCTATATTTTGACCAACGCGAACATGGATCTTAATATACCCAAAGATATTGGGAATATAAACCAAATGGTCTCAAAACTTTAAACCGTTACTTATGGTTCTCAAGTCTTCTTAAGGATGCGTCCCATAACTAGAACATGCAATGCTATAGGTGGAATTCTACATCTCGAGATACTTTGTCTAAGCAAGTGTGAATGGTGATTTGACTCGATCATTGAATCCATTCATTTGACCCGAAAACCTTGAGAGGTGTGATCACTTATAAGTACGTGGTCTTCAATAAGGTTATGTTTGACCTCACATCTTGAGAAGTTCGTGTAATTCTTCAATTGTGAATCGAATGTTCACATCTCGTCGTGGTGTTGAATCACTCTTGTCACTGATTTAGTTTCCCGATTTAAACCATTCAAGATTTGAACACCATCATAACTAATCCTGTTACCTCGAACTTTGACCTTAAATTTTGTAAGCATGAATTTTTCTTTTTGTTACAATGATGTAACTTGAAATTTTTCGAATTTCCAATGATATTATTTTCTCTCGTCGTAAGTCAAACTCCGTACCGTTTGCACCGTGAGAGATGCAAGTGTTTGCAAGTCACCTATGACTAAGACACACGTATCTCCTAAATGATTCTAACTCATCAAAACAGGGGTGATTCCCTTACGTTGATGATTCTCTATTCGTTCGATAAATGGTTTCAATTATGATTTATAAAAATTTCATTCTCTGGATTAGGGTGATTTCCTTATCCCGAGGATTGAACTTCAATTATTTTCTATGGAATGGCATTTCACAAATGACATGATCTCACCAAAATAGGATTGAAACCCGTACTTTGGTGACAAATGTCAATCTTCGATTGTTTTCTTGCTATGATGAAATTCAATCATCAAGATAGGCGTGAATTCCATACCTTGATGATAAATATCATCTTTATGAATTGTATTTGTTCAAATGAGACGACTTCATCAAAGTAGGAGTGAATTCTGGATTTTGATGAAGAAGTTCATCTCGTTATATTTGTTTTTGTAAAACTTCACCGTTAAGATAGGAGTGATTTCCCTTACCTTAATGGTGAGTTACCTCGTCTTATTTCTGTGGATCCTCAACAAGGAGTTGGGATCAAACTTTTCGATTGGTAAGCTAGCGGTCATACCTTGGGAATGCACCATCAAGTTAGGAGTGAAAACCGCACCTTGATGACTATTCTCATTTTCTTGATCTCCACTTACCAAGGTTTTAATCAAGTGACAAGAAACATGTAGTAACTTGAAGGGTGAACCAATGTTAGTGTTTGAACCTATCAAGCCAAAGTATGATTTCTGAACTTGTAAGGAGACCCGATCGCTCTAGGTTGATTTTGATTCCGAGCTTGGAGCATTTAAATTCTTAAATTGATTTCTTTCCTTTATCTTTATGTTTGATTTGATTTAGCTATATCGAACCATTTATTCCCTACTTATCAACATCATTTTGAGTTATTATCAACGCATGTGTGTGATGATAGCCTTCTTAAACGATCTTTCTACTAAATAAAGACATTATCAACTTGTGGATATGTCTTTCTAGCCATACGAATGTTCTCGACTGTACTTATGGGTTTGATGAACTACGTATGCAATCTATACTTGGAAACTTGATATCTTGCAAAACATGTTTACAAATACTTTCTTAATGTTTGCGTCATTCTTGAATCGCTTTTGAACCTTAACCTTGAAAATCATTGAAACTGTATCTTGGTTTTGAACAACGAGACTCGTTATACTTACATTGTGACGCGGATATAAAGGTTCGTAAACCTTCGTAACTTGTAGTCATGGGTTGGCATAAAGAAAAAGACGTAACTTGGTATGTATCCAAGTGTCTTACCTTCACGTATGACAAGACCTAACATTCGTGATCCTATGGATCTTCTGTTTAACTTTTCTTTCACTCAGTGTCTCCTATCTGAGCCGTCATGATGACAATTGGTGCATTATGGACCGATTGGTTAATTGCATATCAACTCTTGTGAGATAATGGGTCGAGAAAATTGGCTTGTATCTATCTCAAATAGTGTATACCGTGGTATGTCGTTAAACATCGAACATTAATTGGATGATCAATTCATTATCTGTTTTAATAATGTTCCTAACCATAGTCGTGAACTTATTCCAAAATCTTCGCATATCGTATAATTCTTAGACCAATGATTGGTCAAAAGAGAGATACATATTCACAAGATATGCGTTAAGACCGTTTCATATAGTGACGTTTGGGATTCTTAAATCCTGACGGTTAATCTTTCTATCATTGTTGGCCTTTTATTGATTTCAACACATTGCTTTACTACGAGATTATATCTAGAAGTTGAAGCTTATGTCTAACATACCACGGTAATTCGTCATCGTCTTTCAACGTTTCAATATGCCAAATTTCAAAGCGTCTCGTATTTCACTGGAAGAATTCAAATTGACATGCATTATAGCAAGAGACTTGTAAGATTCCATGAAGTGAAACATCTCATCTGTAATCAAACGTCTATCAATGGTCGTTGAACACTCACCTTTCATTACAACTCCTTTGTTTCATCTAAGTTCATTTTTAATTTCGGGACGAAATTCTTTTAAGTTGGGGAGACTGTGACATCTCGTAATTTTGTTAACTTGGAAGTTAATTTTGTTAAATTCTAAAAGGGGCTTTAATGTCAAATTTGAAACTTTGAGGGCTTAATATGCTTAATAATTATTTGGTGATTAATAAATTAATATAATAATAATAACATTATAAGTGATATAATGTTTGCTTATTATTATAAAAATTTAAAGTGGTGATAATCTTGAATAAAATAATCATTATTAATATTATTATAATAATGTAATATAATATTAGTGATACTATATTAATAACAATAATATAATAACAACAAGATTAATAATAAAGATCATAATAAGCGTTACCCTTTAAAATAAATAAAAATAATATAGGTCCTATTAATTTAAAACTTGTACTTAACTAGTTTCAGCATAAAATAATACCATTTTAAACTTCAGGGTTTAAAGTGTAAATTGTCTATAACTAATACACAACTTTAAAACTCAAATAATAACTCATAGAAACCTCAGGGACTGAAACTGTAATTTCATCAAATTACCCAAACCACCGCCCCTTAACCCCGTATCTCCGGCCACTTCGCGGCGAGACTCCGGCCACTCCAAACCCCAACGAAACGTTCAATTAAACGCAAATTAAAACGTCCCAACGTTCACGACCATCACTCGAACCTGCTACCACATTCAATTTGGTTTTAATTGTTGTAATGAACCTCCAAACTCGAAACCGAAACCTTGAATGCAAATTTGAACTCGATGAACAAGAAACCGAAACGAATTGAACACTTAAACTTGAGGGTAAACACTCCAAAAGATTCCTTTAAACCTTCTGTACCATCGATTTCATATACAGAACACATAAACCACTGATTCGATCTGTATCTTCGTCGCGAGCTACATCAAGTCGAAACACTATTCCAGACATCGAAGCTTTCAATTAACCGAGGGTTATGGAACAGCATCAACGTTAGAAGCTTTTCAAGTCATTAATTCGGATTATAATCATCATCTTCATTCGAATCGATCTTATATTCAGTCGCGGTGTTCCTTGTTCTTATTTCTATCGAATCTAAACCAATTCAGGTAAATCTACACATATACCTACTCGTTTACATTCAATGAACAAAAGCCCTATGATGATTTCTATCAAAAACATCGAATTGGTGTTCGATTGGATCGAATTGATTTAGGGTTCTTATGGATTGGGGGTTTATTTGAAAGAGGATTCTTATCGATTTATTTGTAATCTTAAACAAGTTCTGGGCTTTAGCCCAATCGGTTACCACATGATCCTTGTATGCTGGAGGTCACGGGTTCGAACCCGGCCTCCTGCATTATTTTTAAAAAGCAAATCTTGTATATTTTAATTTCAAAAATTATACTAATATGATGTTAAAACAAAGTAAAGTTTATTTTATAACTAAAATACTTTAGAAATTATTAAATTAATTTTAAATGTAAAAAACTTATGATTTTAAATTTAAGTTATTTGATTTAGAATAACAAAGGTTATAAAAATAGTATAAATTCTTTTATGAAATTTAAATGCTAAAATATAATATGGTTCATATTTTGATTATTTCAAAACATTATGTTAAATAACTAATTATTCAAATGGTTATTATTTAATATTAATCTATTCTTTTTAACCATGTTGTATATAACTAATTAATATAGTTAACCCTTAAAATTTTGTTTAAATTCTTGAAACTTATAATATAATGTGCTATTATATTTATTTTTCTTTTTAAGGTTACGTTTAAAACCTTTATAATAAATCATTTTATAAGCTCAAAACTTATAAAATGATTTTAAATAATTTTAACGTCATTTAAATATGTAATATCTTGATCAAGTATAAATAGTAAATTATAAATTAATTATTACTTTTCATACATAATTTCTATTAAATCAATATCTTGAATTGTTGAGATATTTTTTATTGATTTATATTATCTTTATTAAACCAAAACATAAACAAGTTATTATTTTACTTGATTATATAAACCCCCAATCCCAATTGAAACCCTAGTTCGCATTAAAACGTTAACCTTATTGTTAACCTTAAACTTGTAATATACATGTTAGGTGCCTTGTGATGGATACCTGGATTATCTTTTGACTTTGTATAACATCTATAATGCATATACCCATGTGAGTTTTCTTGTCCCCTTTTTACATTTTTCACACTATTTTGGGGTGAAACATGATTGCTTATACATGATACACTTATACACGTTTGAGACTTATATAAATCACATGCAATTCAACTTATTATTTGTCATGGTTATTTGTGTATTGTAAGTGTTTATATGAGATACATAGTTTGTTTACAATCATTAACTATTGCTAGCCTGGCGACGTCTTAGATCTTTGGGCCTGACAAGCCTATTTGGTGCTAAAGTCGAGGTATTGCCGACTCCTAGGGGCCGTACGCTTGTGCACTAGGGAACCAAATACACTTAGCCAATCTTTTATACTTGTAATCAAGTCGAGGTTTGGTTGTAACGATATGTGTTCTATAACCTTACTAGCTTATACCTATGACATGAATTGCTACTTGTAACCATTTCATATTATGTATGAAAACCTTGGAAACTCACCAACTATTTATAGTTGACCTTTTATTTTTATCATGTTTCAGGAAAACCCCAAGTTTTGAAGTGAACTTAGGTGCTGGCATATTCTAGGACTTGGACCTAGTTAATAAACAAAATGATTATGTTTGTTATTTCATGTTGAAACTTATTTCATTATTGAGACTTATACTTGTAATGTAATTTTGAAAGCTTATGAATAATATATTTGGGATTTAATAATAGCGTTATGTGGCTGTGAACAATCTTAACCCTCACATCTCGACGTTTCCGCCGTCAAGGTTGGGGTGTGACAATTGAGGGTCATTCGCACGATGGAATTCATTCGCACAATTGAGGGTTCAATCGCACGACTAAGGTTCATTCGCCACGACTGGAGCACAGTCGCATGGAGAGTTCATGCGACTGAGGGTTCAGTCGCATGAGTTTATCGCATTAGATCAGTCGCATAGGTGCTCATTCGCATTAGTTCCATCCGCATAAGGTCCATACGCACGACTGGTGTCCATAGATGTTCATCCGCTTGAGTCCCATCGCATGATGTTCAGTCGCATGAAGGCCATGCGACTGAAGGTGTCCGTACGCACGAATAGAGCTGTTGCACCCGAAGGAAAGTGTAGTTAGACTTTTGACTTTCGGGAGAAAGTGCAGATGAAGTGTTGACGTAACGGTTCCGTAAGAGCATGTAAGATACATGTTGTGGCCTTAGAAAGTGTAGGGATAGAAATGATGATGTTGCATGTTTATGCATGATTCATGTTATGTATGTATGATGTTGCCTTGTATGATGTGATGTTGATGCATGTAATGATCCTTGGTATGATGTATATTATCTTTCCTATGGCTTTACGAATTATGATGAATGAAATGAAGTATTATGTAACGTAAAGTGGAAAGAAATGAAACGTCTTGCATGCATCGGATAACGGGGCCTTCTTTGTGATTGACCATTAATGTAGAACCTCTACCGCTTACCCTAGTACTGTGGCATACGTTTAGCTGTTCATTTATGACTTCGGCCCGGTAGATAATACTGATCGGGTGTAGCATATGGTATTGGTACGGATGATGTCCGATGCGCAAGTAAAGTAATATGGAACGAATGAATGAATGAAGAAGAATAATTGATATTATCTATGCGTAGTATGATGTGTGATCATGCAAAGAACGAATGGTTTTATATGAAAGTAAAGTATGTTTTATAATAAAACTAGAACTCACTCAGCAACGCTGACTTTTTTAGTTTTCCAGTTGGCAGGTAATGATTGCTGAGGATGGCACACGAGGCTACTCAACTCTTTTTGGGATGGCATTCTTTTGATTAATGTTTTTGCATTGTAATGCGAACAAACTTTTTAGTAATGAATGTTGATTAACTTGCAAAAGCATTTATATAGAAATGAAAGCTTATTTTAATGTTCGCTGCGATGTTTATGAAGTACAAATGTAAAATGTATGTTTTATGTGCGATGAATGACCAACTGTAAGGGTCCCCGGGAACGGGGCCTTACAAAGAAGATCAACCTTGATTCAGTTGTATGACCATTTAACAACTCCAAGCTCATCAGAAGAAAACAAGATTATAGCATGGAAATTGGACCCAGAATGGGACTGTGCAATGATTAAAAGGTCTTCTGGGATGATCTAGTACTTTTCATGGATAGAATCAATCGTCTCACTCCAAATGTTGATGTTGCTGATCTCCAAAGGATTCCAATCGCCAATTATCCAATCAACCCAAGAGGGAGAGACTTCTCAGTTTGATTGCAAACTTAGAAATAAGTAGGAGGTGTCTTTAAAGAAGCAAAGAGGGAAGATAATAAGCATAAAATAATAAAACAAAAGCAAAAGAATTCCAAATCCAAATCTACTAAAACAGTGGACGATGAATTCCTGAAGAGAATTGGATATACAGATAGAAGGATGGCTTCCATAAAGGAGATTGAAGGGAATCAATACTCATGTCCCATAACCGGATGGGGTTATATGGAAAGAACAAAAGAGCTAGTTCTTCAAAGAAATGACCAACAGAAGAAGGGTCAAAGCATAAGAATTTTTGATCCCATGGAAATCAAACTGCTTCATCCAAGCTATACTCCATACCTGCATGACATATACTTCCTAAAGTAGTCTGATAAAGATGCTCAAGGTGACATATGTTTATATGTTCACATAATCCGAGTAATAGACAAACTTCATGCCAAAGCATACAAAAGAAGGAAGTTTGAGTCTGGTCAACTCATTGGAACAACAATCCCATCTATCACAGAGCTT